>JAOANR010000009.1:28478405-28801572 GCA_030278955.1 Hygrophila difformis | reverse complement strand
GGGAGTAACCTCATAACAAGAGCATTCAATAATGCCAAATATCATTTCAACATTTAACTCCCATATCAATATCTCATAGATATGAAAATATCATTTCATGGATCTCAAAATCCAACAATTTCTCATTTGGACCAAAAATCAAGTCCAATGTCGCAGTTTACTCAAATTCAGTTTAAAAATTCATATGAAAGGCGATTGCTATGAAATTTAAACTGTAGATACTCAACACATAGTTGAACAAGTTTCATGTTTTACACTTTTCCAAATAAGGTATGGAAACATTTCAAAAATTGAGTTCTTTTCAGAACATGTATTCTGCCAGAAATTCAATAGTGACTCTATAATTTTCAAAAGGTTTTAAAAATAGTAATTCGCGACCAAAAATTCTAAAATTTTACCACAAGGTAGATAACACATAGATAAATATTTTTCATGAATAAACGTTTTGGGTTTGAAACACTTAAGACCTTCAAAAACGAGGATTTCAGAAACACTCATTTCTTAGATTTCAACAAAAAGAGATTTCGACCTTTCGATAAAGTGGATCCCATAACTTTTTCATATGAGTTCTAAAAATTATAAAATTTTCCAGAAAGATACTCAACTTAATAAGGAACAAGTTTTATGAAGGAACCTTTGAGGGATAATGAACCAAAATGGTTTAAAAAGATGAATCTTTACGTAAATGAAAAACGGACAGATTTTGGTATAATGAGGGAATTCTAATTTTGTACTCTTAAAACATGGATGGGGATCTCCAAACTTAAAGAGAGAGTGTTAACTTACTGAATTGATGTATAAGAGCAAGGAGATTCAAAGATAATGGCCGTTATAACACAAGATTCGCACCACAAATTACGGGTTTCGCTGAAATTCGACAAATAGAGGGAAATCAATTTATAGTATAAAAATAAAAGATTTAGATCTCTAAGATACAAGTTTCAAGGATGATATCTTACTAACCAAGTGTTGAGAAGAGTTAGAACTCTTAGAATGATGAAGGTTGCCAAGCCTACAAGACAAAACAATCCTTAAGATATACTCACTATGTGGGAGAACGTTGAAGAATAAAATGGGTAGTGAATTTGGCTAATGAGATGGATGAGATTGGTGTGTTTGAAGGCTAGAAACTCCCTCTATTTATAGGCTAAGATTTGAACAATTGAACATGACACATTGTGAGAGTGATTACAACCTCACCAATCATCCAATTAAGTGTGTCTTGAGCAATAATGGTTAGAGTATTTGTATCCACTCATTTGGTCCTTATAGCCTAACAAAGAGGCTATTAATTTGGGAGGCTATTAATTTTGTCCATCATGTTGTCTATTAACATAATGGTTTGCCTATTATGGAGGCTATTAATCTTGGTGGGTTCAAGAGATAATTGATCACCTTTCTTTGCTAGCCATTCATCCAAGCCACTTGTTAATCATGTTGATTTTTTATCTATTTGTTTAGGAAGAAAATTTCTTGCAATTGCTTTTAACCTTATATTTGTGTAAGTAGTGTATCATGAAAATGATTGAAGTATTAGCTTGTCTAGAAAAATCATTATTCTTGCCATTATTTAGTGGCATGCATTTATACTCAATGAGTTGGATATGATAATATAATATTTATTTATTTATTTCAAGTATTGTATTTATATTAATGTGCTTTCAAAAAGATAATAATAATATACTTGCATGGTTTTATTTTATTCATAACAATACTCAAACCACAAAGTCTTCATGTCATCATCAAATAAAAATTATAATCTATGAATATATTTTCTTATATATAAAAGTTAATTCTCATAGATTCACATAAAAACTCATACTTTTATTTTTATAAAAATTTATTCCATAATGAATATCAAAGTACTTAAAATATTCACATACTATCCTCATAATAATTTTCAAGACCAATGTGTATATATATAAAAACTTATATATATAATTTAAACAATAGATTTAAAAAATATTCCATAAACTATATAATTCTATTACCCTTGATTTTGAAATTCATATTTCTTTTGGAAAAGACAAATTTACATATATAGTTTTACAAGTGTTGTTTTGTAGAAAAAATCAATATACTAATTCTTAAAGCAAGTGTTTAAATATTTCATAAAAGTCTACTTAATGAATTAAAATTATTTTGGGTAATTTCTATGGTATTACAGTGGCGGCCTCGAGGCAGCAAGGTGGCGGCCTCTCGGAGGTGGACGACGGCCTCTAGGAGGTGGCGACTCCGGATCTGTGGCGGCCCTTGGATGTTGGTGGCGGGCGGCGTGAAGTGGCCTCGGCGGCGGCGGCCTTTCACGGCAAGGCTGGCGGCCCTTCAAGGCGGTGGCGGCTTGTCCGTGGGACGGTGGCGCCTGGCGGCAGGCGGCTTCCCAGCGGCGGATCTCCGGTGGTCGGCGGATGAGTAGAGAAGGAGAGGAGGAAGAAAAAATATGGAAGGTAGAAGTGTTGGAAACTTTTCAAAATGTGAGAAAAATGAGCTTTTATAGGGTTTTATCCCTAATGGGCTTTAATGGGCTCCAAACCCTAAAATTTAAAAAGCGCGCAAGTTTGTCTTAAAATGCTAATCAGACAAAATGCGCGAGGGGGGCATCTGTTAACCCAACAAAAATATTAAGGCTCATATCTGTTAGTCTAATGTTAAAGCCCATCCAAGATTACCTGGCCCAGTCCGTGGAAATATATCCGGAAGAGAGGACGCGTCTTCAGGTCAGTAAAGATATATCCGGAAGGGGATACATCTTCAAAGTCTCAGTCCATGAAAATATATCCGGAAAAGATGACGCACTTTCAATGGCCCAATCTATTTTTCAAGGCTCGATCCAATTCAAGATTTATCCGGATAATGACCAAGGGAAGGTGGGCGACAGGGGAGTGATGCAACCCTCCCAAGCTGTCAATCCTCGAGCCGCCATCCTCTCGCGCGCGCCGTATGTGTCACAGAAGTCAAGGGAAGATTAATGAAGGACGGCGCCATCACGCGTCTCATTAATGCAGCCTGGAATCTCACTCTCTATAAAAGGAGGAAGAGGCATGAAAGAAGAGCATCATCAATAGACATCCCAAGAGGATTTTCATATTTTCTGCATTCTTCATTCTGCAAGTTTTAATTCCTTTACAGCTTTCTTATTTTCGTGTAATTCCTTTATGCAATTCTTGTAATCCTTTCGATACTCATCAATTAAAAAAGAGATTTCTCCCTCAAAGAAATTCTTGGTTAACACTAACATTACTGATCAAATTAAACAAAAGAAATAGTTTTAATAGGCTTTTACCAACAATCCAACTTTCAGCGATGCATAACAAAGGTTATGGAAAAAAAGGTTATGCGGGTTCAAAGGGAAAATAATAACGGGGCAATTGTTACAAAAAAATGCAAATTGCCCGTTTTTTTAACAACATACACAACTTCTTTTTTTTTCTTCTTCTTTTTTTTTTTTTTTTTTTTTTTTGCATTACAGCCTTAGAAGTATAGAGAAAAAAGTTACATCATGTGGAATTTGTACGGCCATTTCACATGGTAGGAATGCTAAAGTTTTTCTTTCTTTTTTTTTTTTTTTTGTAAGAGACACCAGGTGTTAGCGAAGAAGTGTTTACAAAGCTAAAAAACACTATAGAACATGAGGCGAAGGAAAAAGAAAAAAGCATAAATAAACAATAGAAAACTAGAAACGGGGAAACCAAAGCCCCGCAAAGTTTGCCACAAGGCAAGGACGAGCCTCATTTAGAAAACCCACGTGGTGAAGAAGTCCACCGATTGAGCGCCCCGCTGCATCGAAGAGTCCGCTACGTCATTCCCCTCACGAAGAATATAATGTGGAACCATCAATACCTGGGCCGTTGATGCAGAATATCCTTAATACTGCGCACCAAAGGAAACAGCAAGTGATCCTCAACCATGTCCCTATCCAACATATGCAAGGCCATAGTAGAATCAGAAAAATAGTATGCCGAGATAATTCCACGACGATGAAGACCCAACAAGCCATTCCAAATCCCATGAAGTTCCGCCACCAGATTAGTAGCCACTCCCACATAGCCGGAAAAACCTTCCACCCACTGACCATCCCCTGTCCAGATAACAACACAAAAACCTGTCGGACCAGGATTGCCAACCGAGCTACCATCCACATGAAGCAAAATGCCCATGTGATGTCCAGGATTCCAAGTAGCCAGCCTAATTAAGAGGCTGATTCTTAGGCTGCCGACCGAATTCATAATCAATCTCAATTAGCCAGCCTAATTAAGAGGCTGATTCTTAGGCTGCCGACCGAATTCATAATCAATCTCAATTCCTATGTATTTAGCTACAAGCACAGCAGCGTTAACACAAGCAGGGGACCCTCTCATGCAATGTCCATTACGACCAAGCCAAATGGCCTATAATAAACCCCACAAACGGTATTTTTTTCTTTTGATATTTCATGGTTGATTAAACGATATTTTCCCAAATTGGATGTCAAAAGAGGAAACATTCACATCTAAGTATGTGAGTGTTAACCGAGAATTTTTTGTTGATTGATATTGATGAAGATGAGTACAAGGATTGAGGAATGGAATTACAATAATTTAAGCAAAACTGTAAAAGAAAGAAAAATTTGCAGAATGGAAGAACATGAATTGAATTGCAGGAAAGAAGAATGCAGAAAAGTAAAAATATAAAAGTGCGTCCTCTTGGGTTGTATGTTGATGTCCCAGCTCCCATGTCTCCATTAGCCTTTTATAGGGGATTGGGTGATGTGTGTCTTCAGCAGAGTCTTCAACATCCCGGATTCTCCTCCCTTGACTGGTGCGCCGCATTGATGTTGGAATCGCTCCCCTTTGACTGCTGATTCTGTAACTGTCCTGCTTCCACAATCCTCTCCAAGGCTGCAGCCTCTCAGTCCTAGTGCCCGTGATTCTCTCCAAGTTCTTAATGCTGCCATGATTCTTTCTCCCTGTCGTGAATGCGCTCGGGATTCCTTGTGTCTTGATGACGGATCCTCCTCTATTTACTTGCATGAGTTGCCAGCTTCTTTACCATCACTTGGCATCATCCGGATAAAAATTGAATTGGGCTTAATGGGCCTTTGAATCGGATTGGGCCTTTCGGACATAGATTGGGCCGACTTCAATGGGCCTAAAGAATTTTAATTTCATGGGCTTAAAAATATTTGGAGTTAACAGATGCCCCCCTCGCGCAATTTGTCTGATTAGCACTGCAAGACAAATCTGCGTGTTTTTAACTTGAATCTGGCCCAATAGGCCCATTTAAAAACCCTAATTTCATGGCTTCTATAAAAAGCCACTTTTTCCTCTTAGGTCAAACTTTTTGGGCATTTTTTCAAATTTTCCTCTTCTTTTCTTCCTCTCTTCTCTTCTTTTCTTCTTCTCGTCGAGTCGTCGTTCGTTCGTGTCTGTCGTCGGGGGAGGTTCGCGTTCGTGAGCAGAAGTCGATAGAGGAACTCGCAGCGTTCGGAGACCGCCTATCTTCGGGTGTGGAGTGCCAATCGCCGCGTCGTCGAGCCCCCTGTATCGCCGCCGCCGCCAACACCTTGCGCTGCCGGCGTCTCTTGGCCTGTTCGAACGCCGCCAGCATCGCCCGAGGTGAAGCGCCCCCAGCACGCGTCGCCACCAGGACTCCGCGTCCGCTGCCACCCCGGAGAGCCGCCAGCTCTTGCGAGCGCCGCCAGCCCTAGGTGCGCCGCCAGGCCCGTGAGCGCCGCCAGCCCCAGTCGCGAGCGCCGCCAGCCTGGCCAGCCTGGTCCTTCGAGCGCCGCCAGCAGATCCTCGAGTGCCGCCAACAGCTCCACGGGCCGCCAGTCTCATCCAGCCGCCGCCAGCGAGGTGCGCCGCCAGCCTGATCCGCCGCCAGCCTGGTCCGGGCCGCCAGCCTTGATTCGCCGCCAGCTCTGATCCAGCCGCCAGCCTTCAACCGCCGCCAGCTCCTTCATCCGCCTCCAGCTGCTCGTCGGGTGTCGCCAATCAGTTTCCGCCGGGGCCGCCACTCGTGTCCATGGATCAGGTTAGCTCTTTATTCTACTCTTGTTGGCTAAGACTTGTGAACTCGAATGGCATGTTATGAGACTATGATTGTAGACTTTAAAGTCTGTGCTTCATTTGAATCGGCTTGTTTATGATCTTTGATACCTCGATATGCTGCTTAATTGTTGGGACTTTGTATGCTGGGTAGATGTATAAGAGGTTAGACTTGGATACTAGTTGAATTTTGGAATTTCATGCTAGGATTGTTTCTCTTCTTGCACTGTACTCAACATTCTGAATTGTTTGGGCAGCTTGTTGCACACGTTAGCTGTATGCATCACTTAACTGTAGATGTTAGGCGAATCTCTCAATTACATGCATCCAACTCCAAGTTTGTTAGATGACACATTGGAGCTAGCCAGATTATCTGCTTGAAGTCTTTTTATTTGATGAGCATCTTTGAATTGCCTCTGACATAGGATTTTAGACTACCATGTCATGCTAGCTGCTTGCTTATAACTTGGATTGCATCCAATTTGCTCTCGTCTGTAACTAGATAAGCATCTTGATCTGTGTCTCCTTGTGCACTTTGATCCAAGTGCTCTTTTTTGTTTTGACGAGAACACTCTTTCTCGAATTTATGTTATAGGTTTTAGAAACCTTTGTCCTATCACACAGTATCCCATATCTGTTCTGAATCTGAAAATATAGGATTTAGCAAAAGAGGACACGCCGGCCACCACTCGCACCGGGCCGCCAACATCAGCTCGGACCGTCCGCAGGTCCAAGTTTTCTCCGGCCGCCAACTCTGCTTCCCGGCTGCCAGCTCCGACTCAGGCCGCCAGCTCCGGGCCGCCAGCCCCCTCTCCGGCCGCCAGCTCCAGGCCGCCAGCCTCCTCTCCGGCCGCCAGCGTTGGGCCGCCATCTTCATCTGCTGGGGATGCCACGGGCCGCCAGCCACCACCTTCACAGGGACAGGCCGCCATCCCCTTGCCAGGCTTTACTGCCTTGTCATCTGGTGCTACGGCCTTTCAGGTTTGTTCTAATCTCTATGCCCGCTTGTATGTCCATCTCTTTGCCTGCTTGTGTGTTCACTCATTTGTTCAAATTTGTAATAGGACATTGTGGCGAGGACTCCTCAGGCCACCATTCTGGGTACCCAGGCCGCCACTCCTATGCAGGCCGCCACTCATGCCGTGTCTCAGCCGCCATCCTCATCAGCTCGGGCTGCCGGGTCTTCTACTCAGGTTTGCTCAACTTACTTGGTGATATGTTAATTCGTCCTTCCTCGAATTTGCTTGATATTTGCTTGATATGTGTATCATAATAATGCAGATTGCTGAGGGACTACTCATTCCGGAGTCTGATGATGAGGCTTATGATTTTGACCGCCGGGAGTCCGAGCCTTTTTTACGTCCATTTCATCGCACGACTGCCCATGCAGATGGAGATGAGACCCGGGAGTTTCTATCTTGTATATGTCCGATTACTCAGGCTGCATTTACTGGAGCCTTTGTTTCGCAGACGAGGTCTATCCGGTCTTATCAGTCTGGTACCACTGCTCCTAGATCTAAGAAGGCTAAGGCTTCCCGAACCGAAGAGAATGAGGATCAGAGTATTTTGGAAAAGTATGTTTCATGGGTTCGCCGGATGCAGAGGGGAGGACGCACAGCTGATTGGCGTAACTGGGGTATTGAGGATGCCATTATTCTTTCTACTAGGCCAGTAGTGATAGATCACCGTCTCATCTATTATATCTTGGGCTTCTGGAACTCCAGTGTTAACGCCTTTCAGTTTCCTTGTGGTTTCGTGGGTCCCACGCTTCTTGATGTGATCATGATCACCGGACTCCGAGTGGATGGTTCAGAGTTGACGCAGTCGGCCTCTGATGATCGAGCTCTTGGTGACTCTATTTGTCCTTCGGGCAAAGAGACTAAACAGTACTCGGCATTCATTGATAATAATATGACGTCCGAGAGTTCTCCTTGCACCTTGGATGAGCATGTGGCCTTTCTGTTGCTGTGGTTTAGCCGGTTTATTATCTGTTCGAGGGCTCGGACCGTCTTGCGTTCCGCTCTTCCTCTGGTACGGGCTATTATGAGTGATCCTTCTCCGGCCACTGGTTCTTATTTTCTTGGCACCCTATTCAGTGGTATGGCCAAGATCTCTGGTATGCTGGCTAGTGGGCGAGATCCCACTAATTCGGCATGTGGGCCGTTATGGTTTCTGCAGCTCTGGATCCAGCTGTACTTTCCTCGGCTTTTTACTGGCGTGCCTCGTCCTGGTCCGCAGGATGTTGCTGATGGTGACCCGTTAGGCTTGATACTAGCTGCTGCTTCGGTGAGGATTGGCAGGGATGGTCTTTTGCAGCGGGACATTCTGGATATTATTCGATTTTTTCTGCACCACAGGCCTTCCTATCAGGACTTATACGTGTATGCCTCTATAGGATGGTTGCTGTCCCAGCTTGTGTGCAAGCTTGATCAGCCACGAGGTCTACATGGAGAGTCCACCTGGAATGTGAGTATGAAGCCTCATATGCTTCTGAGTGGGCTAAAGAGGAAGGATCAGTATAATCCGATCGTGGCTGAGCCGTACTGCCCTCATTTGCTCGCTCGTCAGTTCGGTTGCCACCTCGGACTTCCTCGCAGTGTGAAGTGGCCGGTATCTTTTAGGAGTAAGAGGATGACGGTCGCTGACATCCGGGCAGTAGTTGATCTCTCGTCCCGTCTGACGTTATCTAGCTATCTTCCATTCACTCCGAACGGGACGCTTGCTGCTGGCTTTATGGCATGGTGGACGCCCTACATCACCTCCATCTTGCCATCCTATGCGCAGATTACGGCTCGTTTTGGGGACGTGCGGCGAGTTAAGCAGCCTAGCGTTCATAGTGCCGCTGTTCAGTCGGCAGCTACTCTTGTTTCTAGTCGCACCCCGAAGTCAAAAACTGTTGCGGCTTCCTCATCTCGCAAACACCGAAGAGGTATGTCTCATTTGTTAACATGTCTCTCATACACTGTCTCTTGGTCTTTTAATATTTCTCTTTTCTTCAGCTGCTGACCATGACATTGAGGATGATGAGGGCGATGCCTCAGATGACCAACCTGAGGAGGAGCCTGCGAGCTCTGGGGAGTCTACTGATGAGGATTACACTGCTCATTCTGATGAGGATGAGACTTCTGGTTCTAGTGAGGAGGAGTCGAGTTCAGGTGATGGCGATGAGGATCCTGTAGATGATGATGGTGATCCTATGGTGGCGGATCACGCCGAGGATAGTGTCGCCGGGGATGACAACTATATGGCGGACCTTCACGAGGCGACGACTATCGTTGATCAGCATATGAGCAGTGTCATTGCTAGGAGTGAGTCATATGATGATATGTTGGCTCGCGCTGACTATATCATCCTCCACGGGGATGATCCCAAGTACGAGACCAAGGCCATAGAGACGGATGCTACTCACCATGCTTCCACTGATCAGGTACCTTTCGCCACTTTGGACTCTTTGTTCAATTCTTGTTTTAGCTAAGCCTCAACATCTTCCCTTCCTGCTTAGGATCCATCCTCCTTTCATGCTGGTGACCATGTCTCTACGGTTGGCTCCGTTACTCCCGAGTTGACTTCCCAGGTACACTTTTAATTACGTCCTCATTTTCTTTTGCCTCTTACTATTATGCAAAATGATTCTGAGGACATCTACCCTCTAGACCCCTGGAGACCGGATAGGCTCTTCTCTCACCACTCAGGCGGCAGATTGTGCCTCCATGATTAGCACTGTTGATCCTTTGGCGACATCTCAGGTACCCTTTTAGTTGTTTTCTCTTGTTCCCCCTTTAGTTGTTTTCTCTTGTTCTTATCCCTCAGGATACGTTCTAAGCGTTGATTTCCTCTAGACTCCTATGGATCAGGCGGGTGCTGATGCTTCAGTCGACTTGACTACACCGCCTACTCAGACAGACCACTCTGTGACTGACATTTCAGCTCTCTCAGCTGATTTGACTGCACCACCTCCTCAGGTATATTTCTTTTCATCTCCTGTCATAATAAAACTTTGGTAGTATTCTTGACATAGCTTGCCTCCAGGTACCTAAGGACCTTCCTCCAAGCCTTGTGGCCTCTCTTCCAGACTTGGGCACTCGTGCTGCCATAGCCCCATCATGTGAGGCGTTTGATCGTCTCTTTTCCACCCAGACCGGTCCACTATCAGCCGAGGTGGTCTCAGGACTCTATGACATCCTTGGTGATGTTAGCTCAGTCCCTGCCTTCATTGAGGACGCCGGCTTTTTGGATTTTTCGGAGCTCATTTCTGATTTGTCCCTCGCTTATCCTCTCTATAGCAGTACAGCAGATCAGTCTGCTCAGGACTTGACATTTATTGATGATCTCGAGGCGCGGCACCGCGAGATTCGCTCCCAGCTAGAGGTTGTACTTCCCTAGCACGATCAGGCTTCTATGGTCCTTAGGAGTGAGGAGAGTAGACAGTCACAGTTAGAGAGTACTGTTGCCCAGGCCAAGCGCGAGATAGAGAAACAGAGAGAAGTTATTGCGGAGGCGGAGCGTATTATCAGAGAGCAGAGCTTCATCGCAGATGGAGCTACCGTTGAGCTTGTTATACTTGAGGCTGAGCTGCTCAAGTTGTCTGATCGAGTCACCGCTTTGCGCGCTGATTGTGATCGTTTAGCTGCAGATGATCGTGACTTATCAGTTGAGTTATCGAGAGTCCGTCGACCTCTTCTATCAGCTCGTGCCCGAGCTTCTGCTGCAGCACTTCGTTGCCTTACAGATACCTTTGGGCGTGCCCGTGATCAGTGGGCCGTCATGCGTCGTCGCCTACTAGGTGATGAGACGCCTCCTTCCCCGAGTAGTTAGCACTGCTTTTGCTTTTGTGATTTTTATTCAGTATTCTATTTAGTGTCAGCTCATCGACCTTGTGATGAGCACTTCATTACTCATGTTTGCTGTTTTTGCTACTTCTCTGGCCAACTATGTGACTGGCCACTCATGATGCACTTATGCTGCTTATTCTGACTCCCAGACTGATGGATAGAACATTTTGAGATATTTTGCATTTATATTCTGTTTGTGTTCTTGACCATCGATGTCCATCAACTTGTATGCACCATTGAGTAGTCTTTGAGTTACAATGAATGGTCCTTCCCAATTTGGGGACCACTTCCCCGTTTCATTAGCATGCACTCCTAACGGTAGGATCACTTTCCACACTAAATCCCCTTCGCTGAAGGGCTTGTTTCGAACCTTCTTATCATAGTGCTTTGCCATTTTAGTTTTTTGACGACGGATGTTTTCTAAGGCCATGAGCTTGTCACCATCAGCTGTCTCTAACTCCTGCAACATGGCTTCTTCATACTTAGATAAGTTTAAGTGATGCTGCTGAGCCACCCTTAGAGAAGGAACTGTTATTTCCAATGGTAAAACAGCGTCATGACCATATGTCAAGTAGTACGGCGTGAACCCTGTAGCTGTGGACTTAGAGTTTCTATAAGCCCATAGGACCTCTGATAAGGTCTCATGCCATTTTCTGGGTTTTTCGCCTACCGCCTTTTTTATCATACTTATTAGGATCTTATTGGTGGCTTCAGCCTGACCGTTTGCTTGAGGATAGTATGGAGTAGAGTGATAGATGCGGATCCCAAACTGTTTGGCGAAAGCTATAAACTTTTCACCAGTGAACACGGTACCTTGATCGGCAGTGATTGTTTGAGGGATTCCAAACCGATGCATCAATTCAGTCACAAATCTAATTACATCGCCCTGATCGATTTTCTTCATTGGCCATGCTTCCACCCATTTAGTAAAGTAATCAGTGGCCACAAGTATAAATGAATGATTCTTAGATGATGGCGGATGAATCTTCCCAATAATGTCCATCCCCCAGCCACGAAATGGCCAAGGCTTAATGACTGTGTGTAATTCTTCTGCCGGTACCCTTTGAATTGGGCCGTGCTTTTGGCAAGCCTCACACCCGCGAGCGTACGTGATACAGTCCTCCATGATGGTTGGCCAGAAGTACCCATAACGGTGGATGCTCCACCTCATGCTCGGCCCTGCCCGATGAGAGCCGCATATCCCCTCATGGACTTCTCCCATTACCAACTTAGCGTCCTCGGGGCCTATACACTTGAGCAACAATCCATCAACCGCCCTTCGGAATAGTTCACCATTGACCAACACGTACCGCAAAGCTTTTACCTTTAGCGAGTTATCTCCCCCAGATGACGGGTTCCCGAGGTATTGTATGATTTCAGTCCTCCAATCATCACTCTCTTGTTGGTCCTCAGGTTCACTGGTGATGGCGGCAATGTGTGGTGCCCCCCTAGGGCGACAGGATTGCCAGCCTGAAGCAAGTTGAGCAGCCTCGTTGGCCTCTTGATTTTGGCTTCTAGGCACATGTGTGATGGTAGCGTCCGAAAATTTGCCCAATAGCTCTAGCGCTGTCTCGTAACACTTAATCAATCTGGGGCTCTTGCACTCATATTCTCCTGTCAACTGCTTCAGGATGACTTGGGAGTCTCCAAAAATTGTAATGGATTTTGCACCCTTCAGTAATGCAGTTTCGAGGCCAAATATCAAAGCTTCGTATTCTGCTTGATTGTTGGTGGTGCCAGGTTCTAACTCCCGAGCAAGCTTCCAATGTTCCCCAAGGGGACTAGTGATTGTAATACCGGCCCCCGAGCCGCTGCTTGCACAAGATCCATCAAAGGTTAGTTCCCAAGGTTCGAATCCCATAAAGGATGCTTCTTTGGGATCCTCTGGCAAAACCAACGAAGGGTGTTGAGCTAAGAAGTCCGCTAAAGCTTGTCCCTTGACTGCCTTTTGGGGAACGTATACAAGGGTAAACGGACTGATCTTCATAGCCCACTTAGCTTGTCTTCCTTTCAATGCTGGCTTGTGCAAAAGTGTCTTTACCAAGTCAAAGGGAGCTACTACTTGGACTGTTCTTGGCAGCATGTAGTGTTCCAACTTGCTGCAGGAGTATACTAGGGCGTAGCATAGCTTTTCTAATGCGGTGTATCTTACTTCTGGCCCTTGCAAAGTCTTGCTAAGGTAATAGATAGCCCTCTCCTTGCCTCCTTCATCATCCTGTGCAAGCAAGCACCCGATAGATTCCTCGGCGGCCGATACATATAGTTTCAGAGGTACTCCAAGTCTTGGCGGCAGTAATACTGGAGGATTGACTAATGCTCTTTTAATTTCTTCAAATGCTGCTTGATGCTCATTCGTCCATACGAACTTCTCGTTCTTTCTTCCTTTAAGTAAGGTAGTGAACGCTTTCATCTTGCCTGCAGCATTGGCAATGAATCTCCTTAAGAAATTGATTTTACCCATCAATGATTGCAGTTCTTTGAGATTGGTTGGTGCACGAGCCTCCAAGATGGCTTTAGCTTTATTTTGGTCTACCTCAATGCCCCTCTCATGCACCAGGAAACCTAAGAAGTTTCCTGCCGCCACTCCAAAGGCACACTTAGCTGGATTGATTTTCAATCCATGCTGCCTCATTCGGATGAAGGCATCTTCGAGGTGAGTCAAGTGTTGGCCAAATTCACATGATTTTACAACTATGTCATCAATGTACACTTCAAGTGTATGACCGATTAAATCATGAAAAATCATGTTCATGGCCCTTTGGTATGTTGCCCCAGCATTTTTCAATCCAAAGGGCATGACTACCCATTCAAAAATGCCGACTGGCCCTGGGCAACGAAAAGCCGTTTTATGTACATCATTTTCAGAAATGAAGATTTGGTTGTATCCAGAATAACCATCCATTAAAGATAAAAACTTGTGGCCGGCGGCCGCATCAACAAGCATATCGGCCATAGGCATTACATACTCATCCTTGGGCGTTGCCAGGTTTAAATTCCTAAAGTCTATACAGACTCTCAATTGACCATTCTTCTTTACAACAGGTACAATGTTTGCAAGCCATTCTACATAACGACAAGTTCTAATGTAACCTGCTTTAAGAAGCTTCTCAATCTCGGCCTTTATTTTCGGGATGGTGTCTGGATCGAACCGTCTTGGCGGCTGCTTATGAGGTCTGAACTCTGGATGAGTTGGTAACTTGTGTTCCACTAGCTCCCTTGATAACCCTGGCATGTCTGTGTACTGCCATGCAAAGCAATCCTTATATTTATGAATCAGCTCCACTAGCTGGTGCCGCTCCTCCTTAGGCAATGATGCACTTATCTTGGTCAGCTTTGGCTCCACATCTGTCCCGAGGTTGATGTCCACAAGTGGTTCCTTGGCTTCCGGACTAGGCAACGTCCGCTTCACAGGAGATGGCCATTCAGATGGCCGAATGTCAGTTGGGTTTTTGGACTTGATTTCGGCACCCATCATTATTTCAGTGTTGGCGAGCCGCTGCAACAAGTCCTTATAAATGTCATAGCTGTTCATCATGAAGAGCTTGATGCTTCATGTCGGCTATCTGCAGGAGGATGTAACTTGAAGCCGCTTGTTGTGAAATCAATGGATTCCAGATCCATGTCCATACCAATTAAAGCTGAGGCAGGTTGGATGTCTTCAAGGTAGAAGATCGCCTCGTCATTGTTGGCATCCGGTCCTGCAAAGGGTTGAGGATCCGCCTCCACCAATTCTACCTGGTCACCATCCCAAATTAACAACTGTTGGTGGAGGGTGGATGGCACACACTGCGCCATGTGAATCCAGTCGCGCCCAAGCAATGCCGAGTAACACGTCTTAGATTTCACCACAAAGAAGGCGACCTTGATGGTTTTGGATCCAATAGTGACGTCTGCCGTTATGAATCCGGCAGGTTGGGTTGCTTCCCCTACGAAGCTGCACATTCTAACCCTCGTGGGGATCAGGTCTTTTTCACTCTTCCCGATCTTCCTTAGAGTTGACATCGGCATCACATTGGCTGCCGCCCCATTATCAACAAATACCCTGTTCACAGGACGCCCATCAATGTGAGCCTTGACATACAAGGGCTTCAGTTGCCTCGTCTGGGCAACCTCAGGTTTGGCGAACTGTGCCATACCAAATCTGAAATATCACGTTGGCCGCCAAGTTCTGGCGTGGGAGGTGCATCCCTGGTTGGATGGGATAATTCCGCTATCATTTCATCCATTTCTTCAATGAGCCTCGCGAACGATGGCTCTTCCTCATCCCATATCTCAGATTCGGTATCACTTCTCTCTTCCTCAGCCGCCAATCCAATGACCCGCATAGGCACGGATGGGTCATTCGGCCCTTTTTCTTTCCTATCATCTGCTTCTTTCAGCTCTTTGTCCAATTTTTTCCAGAAAGCCTCATCTTCAAGATCCATGCCGTCTAATTCAATATGGTACTCCTCATCAATATTGAGGTTCACATTACCCCACACATCGTCTTCATACCCTTCGTCTATAGTAAGGTTTATATCACCATATCTATCTCCATATTCTTCATCAATATTCATATCCTCCGTGGTGCCACATTCATCAGTCATCATGCCTAGGGCGCCAATCCCAACTTTAGGCTTGTCGAGATTGGCCTCTACAGCAGCCTCCACTTCTGTAGGTGTGATAGCACCAAAATTCACATGTGGTGCTTCATTGGTCGCCTGAAGTACTTCACTAGTTGATTTTGTTTCAACTTGTGTTTGTGATTTCTTCTGGGTTTCCACAGTCTTGCAGTAAGCCATAAATCCTTCAAAACTATGCGGCTCACTTCCAAGTTCACCAGCTTCATGGGCTGCCAAATATGCCATGTATTTCATGAGCACACTAGCCATAGCCATGTTTGAAGGAGTCATGTCCATTTTGTCTAGCCTCTCGATGAACTTCTGTCCTGCAGATTTAACCTTACTTCCTTTATCGTCAGACTCGGTAACAACAGCTTTACCTTTGTCTCTAGACACCGAGGGTTGAATGTTCTCTTGAGGAGGCTCCATTTGTCTTGCCCTAGGTTGAGGTGATGGCGGCTGAGGTTTTCTTTCCGTCCATTGCAATCTCTCTCTCACTGGTCTCCTGGCAGTAGAAGATGATGGCGGTTCTAATCTCTCCTTCATCGGCCTCCTGGTGGAAGGTGATGACGGCTGTAGCCTCTCCCGGGTTGGCCTCCTGGGTGGTGATGGCGGCTGCCTCTCCCGGGCTGGCCTCCTGGGTGATGAAGGTTGCAGCCTTTCCAGGACTGGCCTCCTGGGTGACGAAGGTTGTGGTGACCTTCTTGAAGCCTCATGCAACTTTCTTTGGTGGGGTGTTATGGACGAGTTATGTCTCCGCTGTTCGGAGGTTTCACCTCTAAAGTAAGTGGGCTGTATGGGCTTCCGAGGCCTGGAAGACTCCAACTTGTGGATCTGAGCTTCCCATTGCCGCATTTCCTCGGCATATCGTCTCTGAGCCCGCCTAAATTGACTTCTAGTCATGGGTAGCGGCTCCCTTTGAGCAGCTTTACTAGGCGCCCGGTTCCTCATCCACCTGTCAGTCTCAACTGGATGCTCAGGTCGCCTCATCAAGGTTGGAACCACCTGCACACCATGCCTATAATCTCGAGTGACAGGCTGGTGTCTCCCGTTTTCATGAATCTCTACAGCGTGCTTAGGAATCTCAACCCTCAAAGGAGGATTTTGCTTCTTCTGGTGTTCTTGCTCCTCTGCTCCCATGACTTTCTTGAAGTCCTCCTTCGACATGTTTTTGAATCTTGGTTGCTTTTTATACAACTCTTTTCTTTTTTCATGGTCGGACTCATCAGACAACAAGTCTACATCCTCCTCATCAATCTCAACGTGTTCTTTCCCTTTATCAGTCTGGCTGTTGGAGCCGTCATCTTCTGGGTTTGGGATGAGTCCAGAAACACCAATGGGAAGCTGAGGGAATGGGTCTAAATCAACTTTCATACCTGCAATTTTCAAACGACCTTCTTTTATTTTGTTCTGAATGGCAGTTCTAAAACTCCTGCATTTAGTAATGCTGTGAGTAAATGAGTTATGCCACTTACAAAATGCTCGGCCCCGAATTTCCTCGGCCGCTGGTAATTTTTGCCCTTCAGGCAACTTGATCACACCATCTTTGAGTAGAGCATCGAACACTTGGTCCGCCTTGCCCATGTCAAATAGGTCTTCTTCAGGCTTATACTTAGCCTCTCTTTGTTTTGGCGGCTTGAGAGCCGCACATGTATGCGGTTTGGCTGTGTGCACTAGCTCTGCAACAGCCACTTCTACAGCATCGTCCTCTTCATCACTGAGTCTCACCTCCTCGAAGTGGACTCGACGCGTAGGACGCCTCTCTTCCTGCTCTCCCAGGAATTTTTCCACGCGGGCCGCTCTCTCGGCCAGCTGGGCAAGGTCAGTTGCATCCTGCACAATTAAATGTTCTTTTAATCTCGGTAACATGTTAGCCACTGCTATATTGGCTATCTCTTTATCAGGTATTGCTATAGTACATCGGCCTTTAAGGCGCTGCAATCTATTAATAAAAGAACTTGCCGTCTCATCGGCAAATTGTTTGGCGTTGGTGAGGTCTGCAAGACTAACCTGTGACAGAGGAGTGTAGAATCTGTCATGAAACGCCCGCTCGAGATCAGCCCAGTTTTGAATGGAATTAGGCCGCAATGACGCAAACCAAGCAAAGGCAGGTCCAGTCAGTGAGGAGCTGAACAACCTTAGTCTCAGCCAATCGTTGGCACCTGCTTCGCCACATTGGGCAGTAAACCTTCCCACGTGTTCTACAGTTGATTTGTCGTCGTCTCCCGAGAACGTTGTGAACTCGGGCATTTTGAAACCTCTAGGATAAGGCTGCATAGCGTCTACCCAATCCGGGTATGGTTTCCTATAGGTGGGCCGTTCCATCGGCCTTAATTGAATGCCGAAATGTTGTTGCATCATATCTGCCAACAATTCGGGTGACACTACAGGTGCCTGTGTAGGAGGCATGGCAGCTTGTTGATACATGGGCATGGCGGCCTGGACCATGTTGGCGGCCGGAGTCATGCTGGCGGCCGGATGAAGTACGTTGGCGGCCGTGTTGGCTGCCGGAGCCAAGCTGGCGGCCGGATGAAACGTGTTGGCGGCCGGATGACTCATGTTGGCGGCCGGGTGACTGTTGGCGGCCGGATGGCTCATGTTGGCGGCAGTATGACTGTTGGCGGCCAGGTGACCCATGTTGGCGGCCGGGTATGGGTTGGCGGCCGGAAGTATGTTGGTGGGCATGTATCCTCCTCCAGCGCCTAAAGTAGGGATGGCGGCCGGTGGCATAGGCGCCGCCACTCCAAATGGCTGTGCCGTCGCCTGGCGTGGTGTCATGCCAGGAATGGTTGGTACCGCACTAGACGGCATCAAATATCCTGATGAAGCATACGTTATGGGCGCTGTATAACAACCATTCGGCATATTAGATGCCGCAGGAACGAAAGTATGAGAAGAGGGAAATGGAGGCAGACTAGCCATACCTCCGAACTCAGAGAGTGGTTGCTGGCCAAAGGTTATCCCCCAAGTCCTCTGTGGGCCGCCATACGGCCCTGAGATGTTTGGTGGCACATTCGTGCCATTCATTGAGATGGAGCCCTCTTGCGAAGTACGCAGGGATCCACAAATCTTGTCAGTTTGATCGGCCATAGCAGGCCGCAACACATCCATAAGGTGCCTTGTTAACAAAGGCATGAATTCGGCCATCGACTCAGTCATCGATAGCCGCATCTGTTCCGAAAGGGATGGGACTTGCATTATCCCTTGTGGTGGTTGAGAGGTGGTCGCCGCATTATCGGCGTTCTCAGAGGGTGTTCTTACTGGAGTTTCTTCCTGGAGCGACATTTCTTCAAATTTTTGCGTTAAGTCTCTTACTACTCGTCCAGATCTAAGTAGCATACACTCTAAGCGGATATGGTTTCCACTCGAGTCCCACTGGGCGTGCCAATTTGTTAACCGAGAATTTTTTGTTGATTGATATTGATGAAGATGAGTACAAGGATTGAGGAATGGAATTACAATAATTTAAGCAAAACTGTAAAAGAAAGAAAAATTTGCAGAATGGAAGAACATGAATTGAATTGCAGGAAAGAAGAATGCAGAAAAGTAAAAATATAAAAGTGCGTCCTCTTGGGTTGTATGTTGATGTCCCAGCTCCCATGTCTCCATTAGCCTTTTATAGGGGATTGGGTGATGTGTGTCTTCAGCAGAGTCTTCAACATCCCGGATTCTCCTCCCTTGACTGGTGCGCCGCATTGATGTTGGAATCGCTCCCCTTTGACTGCTGATTCTGTAACTGTCCTGCTTCCACAATCCTCTCCAAGGCTGCAGCCTCTCAGTCCTAGTGCCCGTGATTCTCTCCAAGTTCTTAATGCTGCCATGATTCTTTCTCCCTGTCGTGAATGCGCTCGGGATTCCTTGTGTCTTGATGACGGATCCTCCTCTATTTACTTGCATGAGTTGCCAGCTTCTTTACCATCACTTGGCATCATCCGGATAAAAATTGAATTGGGCTTAATGGGCCTTTGAATCGGATTGGGCCTTTCGGACATAGATTGGGCCGACTTCAATGGGCCTAAAGAATTTTAATTTCATGTGCTTAAAAATATTTGGAGTTAACAGTGAGATTAATTAATTCTTTATTTATGTGATTAATTTATAAATATCAAATTGTATAAGGCTATAATTGATTTTTTAATTAACAACCAGCTTTTGATCGATCTGATATGCACCAGCATACAAAAGCAACAGGGGAAATTCTCTTTTAGATATCATACGCATATTCTATATATCTTCACAATTTATTTTAAAGGGCATAAAGTGTTTTAGGTATTAAGTAGGGTGAAAAATTATAAGTTTTTAAAATGGATCCAATCGCCCTCGTTCCACATCTTTGGCCCTAAATTCTCATATCGGATGCCGGATTGAGATTTGATTTTTTTTGGGGTGCCGACTTTATTTTGGGAATCTAAGGATGAGACGTCCAATTGGATAGACCGGCCGGGGAGGGATGATAAAACTCTCGTAAACACTATGCCGCCGTTTAAAATACGACGAAAGTACCTTATAAAACATCAGTTTTCCATTCAAAACTAGTACCCAAAAAAATCTATAAATATAATACCAAATTATGGAGAGAATATGAAGTATTATAGTGGAGAGGTTACCGTGCTGATTCAGGGGCTGAATTGAATTGATGAGATTATTGTATGTGTGTGCTGGTTAGACATTTGTTAGTAAGATTTCAATATTTTAGAATATTAAACTAATTTATTTATTGTAGGCAGGTCAATCAATGTATCTGATTTATTGAATCCCTATAATGCAGGACAATCAATTCCCCCACCATATATTTACATTCTCTCTTCCAGTAAAACTTCCCATTTGTCTACCTTATTAGTGTTGAATAATAAACTCACCCGACAACGCATGCTCCCGCCGTCGTCAAAAAGAGATACGCACGCCGTCGTCAAAGTAGCCGCCTTGTTTGATTGCCATTGTCAAAACTTGCGGATTGCGTATCCGTAGTTTTTCAACAATGGTGTATTTTATATCTTTACTTCTGTAAACCTTCCGGCTATAAATAGCCGTGTAATCTTAGTGAAAAAATGCAGAATCGAGTTTTAAGAAATACAAACTTTAACTCCTTCTCCCCAATTCAAAATTCCAACAGAATTGGTATCAGAGCCTGAGATCTAAACTCAGAGCGAAACAACTTGAGTATAAACGCTCAAAATTAAAATACTTAATCTGCTCACCGGTGTCCCCTCTGAGTACGGCCCAGAAGCCGTCATAGCACCGCCATCAGCGATCACCAGCGCCGGCACACTTCCGGCGGCTGCTGCTGTGCACCGGTCAAACCCTCCGGCCTCCTGCTCCGTGCAACCGCTGCCGACCACCGGACCACTGCTGCTGCTGTGCTACTGCTGTTCCCGTCGCTCCAGCACCTCTGTGAAGCTGCTCCAGATTCACCGCCGGCCCCTTCCTGGCCTCAGCCCGCGCCGCCCACCGACGAGGCCCAGCCATCGCTGCTACCGTCCCCGCTGGCATCTGCCTGCGGCTCCCGCTGCTCCTGTACGAACCTCCGACATACGTCGTCTCCCCTCCAGTCACCACCGCCTGCGCACGTCGTTGCCGGAAACTCCAGCCACCGCCAGTGCTCCGGTCTCCGCCGTTCGAGATGCTGCTATTGTATGCTTGAAATTGGCTGTGTGAGCAAAAAAATAAATTGAACAAGTGGGGAGCAGAGAGAAAAAGAAAGCTGAGAAAAATAATGCACACCTACCGGGTCATAAACAAAGGAAGGAAGGAAGATACAAAATAATTGAAGGAAGATTCTTGCTTACGTGGGAAATTTATCTTGAAGCCACCCACCAAAATAATGCAAGCTGGAGACTTGAGCAAAACAAGGTAGTGTGGGCTGTTAAAAAAAAAAAAAAGTAGTGTGGCCGACAAAGTTTTTTTTTAAAAAAAGGTTAGTTTTAAAAAAAAAAAGAAAGAAAAATAAAAGTTAGTGGGGTATATTTTTTTTTTTTAAAAAAAAGGTGGGTTGGTAGAGAAGAATTTGTTAAATTGAAAATATTGGAGAAGAAAGCTGCGCAACAGAAAGGAGATACTGTTCACAATGGCGTCAACCAGTTCTCTTCAATCACAGGTGCCCAAGTTGACAAAAGAAAATTACAGGATGTGGAGTATCCAAATGGAAGCCTTGCTCGGATCCCTTGATGTCTGGGATATGGTGGAAACAGATTTTGCAGAGTTGACATCAACAATAGAAGATGACAATCAATTAAAGGAGATAAAGAAAAAGGAGAAAAAAGCCTTGTTCACAATATATCAAGGCGTAGATGAAGCCACATTTGAGTTGATTTCTACTGCAAAAACATCGAAGGATGCTTGGGAAATTTTAAAGAAAGCCCATGATGGGGTAGATAAAGTGAAGAAGATCCGGCTCCAATCTTTGAGAGCCCAATTTGAAACTCTACAACAAAGCAGATCAGAAGCCGTCTCAGATTACTTCTCCCGAGTAATCTCTGTTGTTCATCAAATGAGACAAAATGGCGAGGAGATCAAAGATGTTCGTTTGTGGAGAAGATCTTGAGGTCCCTAGACCCAAAATTCAACTTTATCGTTGTTGCCATCGAAGAATCAAAAAATCTCGAGACAATGACAATTGAAGAATTAATGGGCTCCTTACAAGCCCATGTGCAACGACTCTTCAAAAGGGGAGACGAACAATCCTTAGAGCAAGCACTGCAGACGAAACTGTCGTTTAAAAGAAATAATGCTGTCAGAGGAAGTCCACAACGTGGACGTTATCAAGCACAAAGAGGAAGAGATGGCCGAGTCAATAATCGCTATGATCAGAATCGAAGCAATAATGGCGAAAATAATGGAGGAAATGAACGTGTCCAGAATATCAATCGAGGCCGAGGACAATTCCGAGCCCGTGGTCGTGGACGTGGCAGAAACTTTGGAAGATTTGACAAATCAGAAGTTCAATGCCATGTATGTAAGAAATTTGGTCATTTCGCTAGTGAATGTTGGTACAATGCAGACAACAACAAAAATGAGAAGGCGAATCTCATTGATAAAGAAGAGAAGGATGGTCCAGTAGTACTAATGTCTTGCAAAGAACCAGAGCCACCTCAAACAGTCACATGGTACATGGATACAGGTGCATCAAACCATATGTGCGGAAGAAAGGAATTCTTTTCCAAACTTGATGAAAGACGAATGGGCAATATCACATTCGGTGACCTGTCAAAAAGGCCAATTGAAGGTAAAGGAGATATTACCTTTGAGTTACATAATGGAAAACATCTATGCATTTCTGATATTTATTATGTACCTGAAATTAAAAGTAATCTGCTGAGTGTTGGCCAATTGTTGGAAAAGGGATATGAAATCCAAATGAAAAATTTGGCTCTTAGTTTGCGAGATAAGAATAACAGGTTGATCACACATGTCAAGATGACGACGAACAGAATGTTTCCCTTGAAGCTCACTATAGATGACTCAAAATGCTTGAAGGCAACCACTGTTGATAACGGCAAGTTATGGCATCTCCGGTATGGGCATCTTAACTTTGATGCATTGAAATTGTTACAGAAAAAGAATATTGTAACAGGACTGCCGCAGATTGAATCCTCCAACAATGTTTGTGAGGTTTGTGTCATGGGAAAACAACATCAACACACCTTCAAGAATTATGGCGCGAGAAGAGCTAGATCGCGACTTGAGCTGGTACATTCTGATGTTTGTGGACCAATTACTCCAGTTTCTATTGGTGGAAACAGGTATTTTCTTACCTTCACAGATGACTACAGTGGAAAAACATGGATCTATATGATGAAAGAAAAAAGTGAAGTTTTCTCTAAATTCAAGGAATTTAAAAACCTTGTTGAGAAACAAAGTGGGTGCCAATTAAAGTGCCTACGAACAGATCGTGGTGGAGAATACACATCTCGAGAATTTGATCATTTTTGCAGAGAGCATGGGATATCACACCAACTCACGATGCCATATACACCACAACAAAATGGTCTTTCAGAAAGAAAGAACCGAACAATTTTGAATATGGTTCGATGTATGCTGAAAGAGAAAAATATTCCCAAAGAATTTTGGGGTGATGCTGTAAATTGTTCTGTCTATCTGTTGAACAGGTCCCTGACAAAGAGTATTGGAGACATAACTCCCGAAGAAGCCTGGAGTGGGAAAAAGCCAAAAGTTGATCATCTGAGAATTTTTGGAAGCATTTGTTATGCAAAAGTGCCAGAAGAAAAGCGTTCAAAGCTTGAAGATAAAAGCCAAAAATGCATTTTTCTTGGCTATGGTGAAAATTGTAGCGGGTACAAACTGTACAATCCTGTAACCCGCAAAGTGGTGATGTCAAGAGATGTTATCTTTAACGAGGATCAAACTTGGAGATGGAATGAAAATGAGCAAACCAAGCATGTTCCTTTTGATGATGAACAGGAAAAGCAAAAAGAACAGCAACAACAAATGGAGGACATGGTCCCTGATCATGTAGAAGTTGAAAGCCAATCCTCTGATGATAGTCCTCTTGTGAGAAGAACAAGAAGTGTCCAGGACATATATGACTCCAGTGAGCAAATTGATGATGAATTCAATAATTTCTGTCTATTTACAGGTCTTGACCCATTGACATTTCAAGAAGCCTCTAAAGAAATTAAGTGGCAAAAAGCTATGGAGGAAGAAATTCAAGCCATTGAAAAGAATAATACATGGGAGCTCACATCACTTCCTGACAGACATCGAGCAATTGGAGTCAAATGGGTGTTCAAGACGAAAAGAAATGCAAAAGGAGAAATTGAAAGGCACAAAGCCCGTCTTGTTGCAAAAGGGTACAATCAAAGATATGGAATTGATTATGAAGAAGTCTTTGCCCCAGTTGCCCGGCTTGAAACAGTGAGACTGCTCATTTCACTAGCAGCTCAAAAGAAGTGGCAGATACATCAAATGGATGTTAAATCCACATTTCTGAATGGAAATCTTGAAGAGGTTGTTTATGTTGAGCAACCACCTGGATTCATAATTGAAGGCCAAGAAGACAAGGTGTACAGGTTGAAAAAAGCGCTCTATGGATTGAAGCAGTCACCAAGAGCTTGGAATTCAAGAATCGATAAATACTTTATCGAAAATGGATTTGTAAAGTGCCCATATGAGCACTCCCTATATGCAAAAAGAAACATGTCTGGAGAATTCTTATTGGTATGTCTATATGTTGATGACATTATCTTTACAGGAAACGATAAGGCCTTGATCCAGGAGTTCAAGAAATCAATGGAAAAGGAGTTTGAAATGTCCGATCTGGGATTGATGCGATACTTCCTAGGCATTGAAGTCAAGCAAGATGAAGAAGGAATTTTTATCTCACAAGAAAAATATGCAAAGGAGATCCTGAAGAAATTCTCAATGGGAGATTGTTGCAGTGTCGACAGTCCGATGGAAGTTGGCACCAGATTGACTAAAGAAGGAGAAGAAAAAACCCAGTAAATCCAACCTACTACAAAAGTCTTGTGGGATGCTTGAGGTACTTAACCTGCACACGACCTGATATCTTGTTTGGAGTTGGTCTTGTTAGCAGGTAAATGGAAACACCAAAAACCTCACACTTGAAAGCTGCGAAAAGAATTTTGAAGTACATCAAAGGAACAATCAATTATGGCATGCTATATTCTACAAATCAAAGCACTGAATTGGTTGGATTCAGTGATAGTGATTGGGCTGGAAGTAAAGAAGATCGGAAAAGTACATCAGGGTTCGTGTTCTACCTCGGTAGAAATGCATTCACTTGGTCATCAAAGAAGCAACCCATTGTCGCGTTATCGACTTGTGAAGCAGAATATATTGCTGCTGCTGCATGCGTTTGTCATGCAATTTGGCTGAAGAAATTGGTTGAAGATTTGAAGATACAACAAGATAGTGCAATCAAGATTCATGACGACAACAACTCTGCCATTGCCCTTGCAAAAAACCCAGTCCATCATGAACGCTCAAAACACATCGACACCCGTTTTCACTTCATACGGGAACATGTAAAATCAAAAGAAGTGGAGTTGAAGTATGTCAGCTCAAGTGAGCAAGTTACAGATATTTTTACAAAAGCGTTGAAAGTTGAAACCTTCCAGTATTTGCGAAAGAAGCTTGGAATCCAAGATTTCAAGAGGATGAGTTTAAGGGGGGGAAATGTAGAATAATAAACTCACCCGACAACGCATGCTCCCGACGTCGTCAAAAAGAGATGCGCACGCCGTCGTCAAAGTAGCCGCCTTGTTTGATTGCCATTGTCAAAACTTGCGGATTGCGTATCCGTAGTTTTTCAACAATGGTGTATTTTATATCTTTACTTCTGTAAACCTTCCGGCTATAAATAGCCGTGTAATCTTAGTGAAAAAATGCAGAATCGAGTTTTAAGAAATACAAACTTTAACTCCTTCTCCCCAATTCAAAATTCCAAGAATTAGCCACCGGATCCCTTCGGTTCACTCTATATTTTGAACCTCCAAAACGCAAACTGGTCGGAAAAGAGTGCCGCCGCCACCGCCGTCATTTTTTTTTGTTCCAGAGACCAGCGTCGCTCGTCGGAGTGTTGTTTCTCACAGAGCTCGCCAACTCATTCCAACTCTTACGGACGTCGCCGCCCTCAAGGTTAGGGTTCGAACTTTAAATACCCAATTGTGGTTGATGTCCGATAGTCTTAAGGGTGTTTTGCTTGTTTGGCTTTACTAATCGATGTAAAAGTACACAATTTTTGTTTTCATAACCGGTGGGAACAATGTCGTTGTTTTTTTTGTTGGGCTTTTGTGTATGTTGTGCGAAATCGATCCTGGGCGTGGGTTGTCGCGATTTTCAAAGATTTATGCATTTGGTAGTGCACGGAATGGTTGGGGGAGGAGAGAGGGTGATCGGGCTGTTCATTGTTGGTGGGTGGGTGGGGGGGTGGTTGATTTATGAACTTTGTAGCATGTTGTATTATTTTCTACATGTCCCATACTCTATGATTGGTTCTTGCGCTGGATGAGCTTTGATTGGTTCTTGCGCTGGATGAGCTTTGGTTAAGGATAGGTTTTGTATTGTTTTTCGAACACCAGTGTGATAAGAGATCTTGTGATACCGATGGTAATGAAGATGTATGTGCTAATTTTTTTCCATAAGCACTTTTTGTTGGCTAATTCCATTGTCAGTATGATAAAGGAGTTGTGAGAATATTTTGTGCTTCTCTATATTTCCCAAAGAAGTTTCTAGATGGTGTGATAGGTTTGTTGATTGTGTCTACAAGTAAACTCAATATGCATGTGTGCTGGTTATCTATTATATAAGTGTGGACTATATGTGTAAGGTGTGATGAATCTGCTAGTTGTATATGCTGATTGTACGTGATTTGTTTTGTTATGACATATATGTGATGAATTTATTGGATGGTGTGATAGGTTTGTTAAATGTATGTGCAGGTCGTGGTTTATAGAGCACAAGTTTGATTCAAGCTTCAACTTTGTATAGCCAGACAGACATACTTGTGCTTGTCCACTCGCCGATGTTTTGACCAACGATGCTTTGTCAGTCGCTGTTGCTGATCCCGATTCAGGTTTAGAGAAGCCCCCTATTCACCATCACAGGAAGCCAAAAGTGGGGCCGTAGGGCAGTGCTGCAAAGTAGGTGGATCATGATACGTCTCCGCATGTGTGCTTCTAATGTATTTTGGATAATTTAAACTGGTCGATTATATTCTTCTACCAACTCATACATTTTAGATGATGGTTTTATATTTTTCTGTTGTGGACACAAGCTTTTGGTATAATTATTTTTGCATTTGAATGTCTGAAGTGTTTGGACAGTTGTTACCCATGTTTTATGCTACTGACTTCGTGCTACTTTTGAGGATATCAGCTTTTGTACTTGTCATGAACACATGCTATTGTTTTTGGTATGTAATTCACTCCAGTGCTGGTGGCATTCGTGATGTGTGATGGTGGCATTCATGCTCTGTGGTGGTCTGCGAACTCCACTGTGCTGTGTATATATGCCTTCTTTAATGTTCATATTTTGGTCCAAACTATTGCTCTAATAATGTTGATGGTGTTGATCACATGGCCGCGTCGTGCTTAATTGGTATATATCACTGATTCACTTAATTGATACTTCCTCCGTCTCATTTAGATTGTCACATTTGACTTTTTGATACTATTCACTGTTTAAGTTTGATTCGTATTTTTATCATAGTTATGTAAGGAAAAACATAGTCAAGTGAGATCTTGTTAGATTGTCTAATCTTCTAGTTTTAGAATATCAAATTTTTATAATTTTTTTATTGTACACAATTTAAGTTATTAACCGTTAAAAATATGTATCGACATACGTGTCAGGTGGGACCGTAGCGATTACAATGAGACGGAGGTAGTATATATCACTGATTCACGTGGTCAATCGTTGAATATTTTATCGTAGACTTTAACTAGTACGAACTGTTTTTTTTTTTTTTTTAAAAAAATATATATGAGATCTGAGTTTATGTTTCCATTAGTTCCATTTTATTTATTATAGATGCGAAAAAAAAAAAGTTGTGCTACAGTCACCAAAAAAAAATTTGTGTTACAAAGAATGGAGTATTCAGTTGGTAATTATTTAATGATCATTTGTGTCCTTGTTTACCGAGATGTGGCTGAATATTTTTCTACAAGTTTTTTTTTTTTAATTAAACAATTTTTATGAACATTATAACTCCTCTGTGGGATACATGCTATATAAGAACACCATCACATGTAGATCCAAGAACCATCACCTTTAAATCACACCACTAGCACAAGACAACAATAACCCCATCACAGAAATATGATCATGCCATCGTAATTACAACATAAATCCATACTACATGAATCAACACACTACCACAAAAAGATCAATGCACCATTACATAGATATCAACAAATAAACATCAAATCGATGTCACACGAACAACAACATACAAGATTTCCTATTAAATAGCACCCCATATAATATAACCCAGCTTGACTTAACTTGACATAATCACAGCTTGACTTAACTCGACATAATCACTGATTTTGCATTCACCCTTCGTGGATCACAAATGTTGTGTATGGAAAGAAAACCTGCGGTATAAACCCATCACACATAAACAATTGCTCATAATCAAGTGTGCATAAACCCATCATACATTATATAATACTATTAAAATATTATTCCAATCATATGACACATACTGGGCAAAGATCATATGATGATTTCATCTACAACAATTCTAATATTACACTGAATATACATTCATGAATTATATAGCCTGCAGAAATAAATTTACGATTTTGCACACATAAAATTATTCACCCAATGCACACATTAAATTACTGTGATGCGTACTCCTCTTTCATAAAAAAGTGAGAAGGTTATAGGCTCACCTGTGAAGTCCGTCATCGTTGTTGTCAAATCCCATCTTATCGGAGCTCTCGTCGCCATCATATCCGGCGGACACAGATGGTGTGTTTTGTTCTACAATATCATCACCCTCCTCGGAGCTGGGAGCAGTGATGCACATCGCCACCGTCAAATTCACAACTAATCAAACCCTCAACACCGAGTGCCGACAGTGTATCATCATCTTCAATTGGGATCTCGTTCATGTCAAACATTCATCAAGTGACGTCGTATAATGATAGGTGTGTTGTTTGCGACGATTTGAATATATCGGAATAGGGAGGCCGCCGGTGAAAAGTAGGGTTTAGTGAAATGAGATTTTACTTACCCAAATATAGGTCAGTTTTAGTGGATGCTGGAATTTATATAAACTGAGTCAGTCAACACAGTGGGTTTGGTTTTAGGAAAACTAGTCAACACAGTGGGTTTGTTTTTAGTTGTTCATGATTTTAGACCAATTACCTCGCCATTCCAGATACTTCCCTCGCATGGTGCAAATTCTGGCGTCCGATGTTATTGTGTAGGGTTCGGATTCCTTCTTCCTGAGAGATTGCTGAGGAAGAAATGATATTCTTTCCAGAAAACCATACTCACTGATTTTAGATGTGTAACCGCAATTAAGGAAATAAATTAATCAACCCATTAATGACAGTTTTATTTTGGGATACGTATCATAATGTTCATTTGCGTCAATGGCATAAAATATTGGCATAATAATTTAACTAATGCTATATACAGTCAGCACAAAAGGATGGATTTGTGTTGACCCAGTATTTATTTGAGCCCATTCAGCTAGGCCCAATACGCATCGGCCCAAATGTCAAGCTCAGTCCATATTTCAGAGGACGGTTCCCGGGAGAAGATCGTGGTAACACGAGCGGTTACAGCCTGGATTGAAGCTGGAGAGGTGTTATTCCTTATAAATACTGGAGAGGCACCCAAGGAAGGGACCTCAATTCTTCTCAACAGAAGCCGCACTTTACATTTTTTTTAAAGCTTTCTGCACTTCCTTTACTGTAATTTCCATTTTGTTTTTCCATTCCGCAATTTCAATTCCTTTACAAGCTTTCGTTATTTTCCTGTAATTCCTTTTTCTACATTTCCTTGTAATCCTTTCGGAGTTCATCTATCGAAAAGAGGTTTTGCTTCTCTGCAATTTCTTGGTTAATAAATTGGCACGCCCAGTGGGACACGAAATTGAAGCCATATCCGCTTTGAATAGTGTACGCGTCTCAGATCTGGAAAACTTGTGAGCGATCTGACACAGAGATTTGAAGAAATGTCTCTACAGGAGAAGACACCAGTTAGAACACAGTCTAAGGACGCCATTGATACGGAGAGCACCTCTCAACCGCAAAAGGGGATTATGCAGACCCCTACACTGTTCGAGTAAATGCGGCTCTCGACGACTTAATCGATGGCCGAGTTCATGCCTCTGCTCACCAGGCATCTCATGGATGTGTTGCGGCCTGCCATGGCCAACCAAGGTGATAGAATATGCGGTTCCTTACGCACCCAGCAAGAGGGAACTGCTCCTACAAATTGCATGAATGTTCCGCCAAGTATCCCATGTCTAGGGCCGTCAGGCGGCCAACAGAGGACCTGGGGAACCACACCTGGCCAACCGCCATTTCCAGAGGTCGAAGGCCTGGCCAGTCCATTTCCACTCCTGTATCAGGCCGTTTATACTTTCACTCCAGCGGCACCTACCATGCCGAACTTTGCCGTATTAGGCGAGACTACCTACACGTTCCAATATCTTATATGTCCCAATGAATCGCGGGCTCAGTTTTCCCTTTTTTCCAAAACGCCTTACGCTATGCATGGGAGAAATCTTCAACATCACCTTATTGCCAACTTGAAATTCAGCATCTTGTCGTTTGGGGTCCGCATAGTGCTTTTGGCGATCTTGAGCTGCTTTCATTTCTGTTTGATGAGCTCAATTGCCTTTACCGTTTCATCCAATATATCGGGTCCTACTACCATTCCATCGTCGTCCTTGCTCCAACATAGCAGGCTTCGACAGCTTCGTCCATATAGAGCTTCAAATGGGGACATATTGATACTGGTATGATAACTATTATTATAAGAGAACTCAAGAGGTAAATGAGTCTCCCAACTACCTTTGAACTCTAGTGCGCAGGCTCTGAGCATATCTTCCAAAGTTTGGATGGTCCTTTCTGTTTGACCATCTGTCATTGGGTGGAAGGCGGTACTCATCTTAATTTTTGTACCCAATGCTATTTGTAATTTCTGCCAAAATTTGAAGATGAATCGACTATCCCGATCAGACACTATATCGTGTGGAATTCCATGCCTTCGAATAACATTGTCAAATGTAGGCTCTAGCCATCTGATTCATTGACCATGTGTTCTTCATGGGAATAAAGATAGCAGTTTTGGTCAAACGGTCGACTATTACCCATATCTTGTTCATACCCCGTGGGGGTCGTGGGTAACCCAGAGACGAAATCCGTAGATATACTATCCCACTTCCACGCGGGTACCTCTAGGGGTTGTACCAATCCGAGTGGTTTCTTTCTTTCAGCTTTGACCTTCTGGCAAGTCAAGCACCTTGCCACAAATTCAGCTACTTCTTGCTTCATCCTCGGCCACCAAAATGTCTTCTTCAAATCCTTGTATAACTTGTCTCCTCCAGGATGCACTGAATAAGGTGTATCATGCCCTTCTTCCATTACCTTTTTCTTTAAATCCTCACACTTCTGCGGGACACACCATCTTCCTTTGTATGTAATACTTCCATCGTCATGGACCTTAAATTCAGTGGCTTTTCCTTCGTTTATCTTCTGCTTGATACGGTCCAGCTTGACGTCTCCTGGTTGGTTTTTGCGTATTTCATTGAACCAAATAGGTTAGATTGTCAGAGCGCTAAATACAATGTGGACAGTACCCTGGTGGACAAGTTCGATGTCCAAACGCATCAAGTCCATGTGAAGCTCGGGTGGCACAATCCTTGTATTCATTAGGTGCGTCGACTTTCGACTCAAAGTATCTGCAACTACATTCGCCTTCCCTTCATGATAGGCGATGTCGAGTAATCTTTAATCAATTCGAGCCATCTTCTTTGGCGCATATTCAACTCCTTCTGAGTGAATATATACCTTAAACTCTTATGATCCGTGAAGATCTTGCAAGTTCGTCCATATAGGTAATGGCGCCAAATATTCAATGCAGAAACGACCGCAGCTAACTCGAGGTCATGCATTGGATAATTTTCCTCATGAGGTCGCAACTGCCTTGATGCGTATGAAATGACTTTGCCTTGTTGCATTAAAAAACGTAACCCAAGCCACTCTTCGAGGCATCAATATATATCTCGAAGTTATCTCCTTCCGTAGGTAAGGTCAAAACCGGTGCAGTTATCAACCTTCATTTTAGTTCACGAAATGCTGTCTCGCATTCGGGAGTCCAATCGTACTTCAATCCCTTCTTTAACATCTGTGTCAATGGCCTTGCACTCGTTGAGAAATCTTTAACAAAACGTCTGTAAAGCCAGCTACGCCAAGAAAGCTTCGTATCTCCGTTTAGTTGGTTGGCCTTGGCCACTCAGACACAGCGGAAACCTTTAAAGGATCTACCGCTACTCCTTCAGCTGACACCACATTCCCTAAAAAGGCTACTTTATCTAGCCAAAAACTCGCATTTAGAAAGTTTGGCGTAGAGTTGGTGCTCTTTTAATATTTGCAAGACTTCTCTTAGGTGTCGTGCATGTTCCTCTTCGTCCTTCGAGTAGACTAATATGTCATCTATAAATATGACAACACACGTATCCAATAGCTTCCTAAAAATGTTATTCATGAGGCCCATAAATACTGCAGGCGCGTTTGTCAACCCAAAAGACATCACTGTGAACTCATAATGCCCATAACGGGTTCGAAATGCGGTCTTTGGTATATCCTTCTCAGCAACCCTCAACTGGTGATATCCAGACCGAAGATCTATTTTCGAAAACACTTTCGCACCTCGAAGTTGATCAAACAAATCTTCTATCCTTGGCAAAAGATATTTGTTCTTAATAGTCACTTGATTTAGGCCTCTATAATCGATACATAACTGATGCACCCTGTGAAACCACACTTATACAAGCTTGAATTGTACCACAATATGTCCAAAATGAGTGCATTTTACCTTAATTTATTGCACTTTTAGGTGTATTTCATGTGCTTTTATTTTTCAAGTCATCATGGTTAGATTTGGCTTATTGAGGTTAATTTTACCATGTTTTTATGTGTTTTTAATAAGACTTTGGCAAACCTAAAATATTGCAATGATGTTTCAGGCATTAAAATGAAGAAAGAAGATGTTCGGAGGTCAAAGGATGCAAAATTCGGAATTTTCAACACTGGAAAGCTCCAGAATGCGCCACATAGGCATGGTGGCGCCTAAAATCATGCTTGAGCGCCACATTATGCGCCACCTCGACACTTAGGAAAATTTCGGATGGAAAAAAGCTTCAGGATGCGCCGCTTAAGCTTGGTGGCGCATAAAAACACCTTCAGGCGCCACTTTTTGCGCCGCAGGGTAAATTTTGGGAAATTGTCAGAATGCGCCGCACCTCCTTGATGGCGCCTAAAACCACCTTGGAGCGCCACTTTTTGCGCCGCAGAGGAAAATTTGGAAAATCATCGCATGCGCCAGCTCTCCTTGGTGGCGCCGAAACCCTCTTCCGAGCGCCACTTTATGCGCCACAGTCGCGGTTGAGCAGTTTTCTAACCTCCCGAACACGGTTTTAAAGCCCGTTTCTTCCTCATTTTCGCGATCTGGACTCAAAGGAGACTCATAATTTCGACAGAAACACTCTGCAACTTTGGAGAAGAAGGCCGATAACACCGAACCATGCCGGAGGAAGTGATCAGAGCATCTTCTCTGACTGTGTTCTTCGCATTCTAGGTGTTGTTTTCCTTTTTCTCGCTTTGTAATGTTTAGGATTTGCTTTTAAACATAATTTCCTACTGTTTTCATATTTGTAAATGGATTTCTATGTTGTTCGTGTTAGAAGTGTTCTAGAACGGGAGTTCGGAATTACTTTGAAGTACGAATCTATGTTTTTATGGAAGCAATAATAATGATCGATGTTTATATGTTAAATCTGGATAAATCTGTAATGATGTTAGAATTTGAATTAGGATTGTTGTTTTACTGCATAAAATGAATCGATGATTCTGTATTCTCTTTAATCTGATGTCTATGTCATTAATCTGCAATTCAAAATTGATCGATCTTTTCTATTATTCCATTTACAGTAATCTGGCAATATCCTAATATGTTCACATTCTAAATTTAGTATTAAAATCCATTTTACCATGTTTTATCAATATTTTACCATGTTTATTAGATTATTTACACTATTCTGCATAATTAAATGTTAGAATCTAATCTGTATGATTTCTGCTTTGCTAAATCGGGAGATAAAAAGTGGAAATTAGATTTTAGTACCGGTCTTGGGAATAAATCATATTAAAATAGATTTTGGCATGTACACGCTGATTTGGGAAATGAAATGTGTCGTTTAATCATAATAGGAAAATTTGTATGCTTGGGAAAGACTCAAATTTATGTCTAGACTGATGATTGCAGAATGTTAGATAATTTAATTTGCTTCCATGAAGTCTGTTTTTACAAATTATGAAAATTAGGAAATTGGCATATTTTTAATCTTTATAAAATCATTAATTCTGCTGAAATTGATCTTTTTAGACATTGGGAAATGCTAAATCATTATGCAATTTCAATTTTATATAAAGATGGCATGTTCTAAATCATTACAAGCATATGTCTTATCTTTATTTTTATTATTTTAAATTTTTAACTTGCTTTATTTTAAATTTAATGCTATCATTTTAATTTAATCACCATTAGAATTAAACAAACTCTTTTCAAAATATAATATATATTATTAATGAACTTAAAATGACTAAGTTTTCTCCAGAATGAATTAATATTCTGAATTCCCTTGGGTTCAACCCGGTATTCACCGGTTTTTATTACTTGATGACAACCATCCGCTTGTGGTAAAATATGAGTAGTGAAAATCACCCATCAAGTTTTTGGCGCCGTTGCCGGGGAATTATTGTGAAAATTATGTTGTTTTAAATTCATTTAAATATATTTATATTATTTCTACTTTTTAAATATTGTTATAACTTTTTGCTATTCTATGTCGTGCAAGGGCATCGAGCTAAATCAGTGTGTGATCCTGAAATTGGAAAGAATATTGGGTTTCTCATCTAAAAAAGAGGAAGATTTGCAAGAGAATAAGTGTGAGGATGGCGGCGAGTGGTATGCAGCATATATAATTGAGGATTTCAAGTGGATAGCCTCGATTGAAAAGCCACCTACACTTCATTTAAAGGTATTAGCACCACACTTGAGGTACGTATTTCTCAATAAATTAGATTACTTTTAATTAAATGCATTACATCAAGTGTTGATATTAGATGCTAGAATATTTGAGATTAAATTCCACCTCTTGACAATATTACAACTTTAATGAGTTTTTTTGAGGGAATGCTGATATATTAGAATGTTAATCAATAATTTTCTTATGATTGCATTACCTTTATTTAAATTGTTGTATAAAGATGTGCAATTTGACCTTATAACTCATGAATGACAGGATCATGGAAGTGCACCCACCATTTAGACCTTTAATTTAGAAAATGGTGCATTTATCTTTGAAAACTAATTAGGAAAGGGAATTCGCATACTGCTTTTGCATGCTTAGTAGTTATTTATGTCTTTTGCTTAATATGTTTGATTTTCTTTTATTATAGTTTATATGTTTTACTTACAACTAAAAAAAAATATAAAAATGATTCTTACATGATTTTCATTATATGTAATTTTGGAGTGACTCTTAAGAATTAGAGTGATCAATAACTGAAAGAATTTCTGTGGTGATTTAAGTAGAATATGAGAAAGGCTGAAATAAATTGATAGAGGGGTTGACGAAAACGAACAGAATTTCATAGATATTTATAGGGGATGATTAGAACTAATTAGGATAGTTTTACTAAACGGATGAATAGGAATATGGATGCAATATTAGGTTTCATTTAAACAAATCACGCAATCTATTTTTGCTACAAAGTCTGTACAAATACTGAGTTTTAGATGCCACTCTTCGTAAATGGTTTTCAAAAACTCAGTTAAGCACCGAAAGTAGCACAAACAAGGCATTTTGGGTTTCTTTCATACTAATAATGCGTAAAAACGTGTTTGAGCACCACATGTAGTATTAAATGGAATCGTTGGGTTTGTGCCAAACTTGAATTTTTACAAAAGTCCATTCTAATTCATCTCCAATTAGCTCAAATTTAATCATAGATCTTCTAATTGGGCTTAAAAACCTACCCATTTAATGTAAACTTTAAAAAATAATAATAATAATAACAATAATAATAATAATAATAATAATAATAATAATAATAAAATAAAAATAAAAATAATAATAAAAAAATAATAATAATATGTTTTGTTTGTCTTTATTTTCATATTTATGGTTTATGCATGTTTTTATTTTTATTTTATGTCACGTTATGCTTATTTGTTTAGGTTTTTAATTTTGTTAATAAAATATGCCCCACCATATTTCTAATTTAATAATTAAGTAGTGCATGTTATGTGGTGAAAGTAGAAGCTGAAATGTACTCGATAATTGAAGCTGAAATTGAGTCTCAAGAACCCTAACTTCTCAAATTTGGGGATTTCTTGTTAAAGTGCTTCAAAGCTTCAATTTGGGGTAAGTATAGCTATCCTAGTTCAATAATCTGTCCAATTTTGTGATTGAGAATGCATATTATTGTTGGTATTTGTGTTGTTGCTTTGATTTTGGGTTTATTAGAATGTGGGATTAAAACTTGGTTTAAGTGCATGAATGTTAGGTTGAAGTGAACAATATGGTATTAGAACATGTTTTCAAGCTCAACTTCAAAAGTTTCAAATTATTTATCAAAATCTTAGGATTACAGTGTTCTAAAAACTGAAATTACAGCTTGGGAATTTTGAAAATTTGTTTAAAATGAGTTAAAATAACATGTTTAATCTTTTAAGTTGATCTATAAATATTGTTAACCATGTTGTTTTAATCTACATTAATAACTTTTGGTAACATTAAAGCTTGAAACCTCATGTTTTTCTAATTTATGAAAAAGAAACATTTTTATTATAAAAACTCATCCTATCAATTTTTAACTAAAAAGGCAAACTTTTGTTATTTAAAACAATAAATTAAAATTTCTTGATCATTATTTCGAATCATTAATAAGAACTAGTTTGCTAATTTGGTTAGCTTTAAGCATTAAATCTGAAATTTTTAACAAAAAGGAAGTTTTTATAACTTAAAAATGTGTTCTTTTTAATAATAAGTCTTAAGTTCTAAAAAGTGATTTTCTTAAATTTGTAAGAGTCTTAGAACGTATAGCTTTAAAATAAAATATATTGGTCATTTAGTTGTTTAAATCCCACATTCTAGGTTGATATATGTTTGCTTTGTACAATGCACTTAAGTTAATCTTTTGATTTAAACTTAAGTGTGAGGATGGGGAGCAGTGCATATATTTAACACTAACCCGAAGTTTTTGTGTAACCAGGTTCCACAAATAATGTATAAGAAATACCTTGCTACTTGGTTGGATGTTTTTGATATGAATATTGGTTTGCTTTGCTATGCATTACTTAGGTGTTTTATTTGTATTTAATATGGTGAGCATGTGGTTAAGTTTATATTTATGTTTAAGTTATGTTTATGCATGTTTTTAATTCTAATAAAATAGCTCTTACTTGAATCATGTTAAACTGGAATGTTGTGAGCTGTTGATTTGATAACAGGAAAGTAAATAACCATGATAATTGATGAAGAAGCGGGATTAATGTTGTTGAAGTGTTGAATCTTTATGATTTTACACAATGCAGGTATTAAAATCGATAAATTATGATGTATAGATCATATTAAAGAAAAAGCTAAAAATTTTATCTATTTAAAAAAGTATGATCTAATTCAGTCTAACTTTTTAAATGCATCTATATTCTTCTTTTTGAAATAAAAAGGTTTTAATCCCACATTTTAAATCTTCCATTATGCACTTAAACTAAACTGGTAGTTCAGTTTAAGTGTGAGGATGGAGGAGTTTCTATTATGATCATATTCCCGAAATTCTTCATCAACAGGTCCATTTAGTTATTCAATGTATAAACCATTTATTTAATACATCATACAGGGTTGAGTTATCATAAAGAATGAGGGTATATTTTGCTATAGCTGTTGGCATTTTGCTGTAAATTCTGCTCTAGAACTTATGATGTTTTGCTTTTGGTGAATTCTGAAATTTATTATCTATCAAATCTGTCCATACTTATTAAAGTTGCTGAAAATTGCTGTTAAATGTTATAATTTGAGTTATGGATGATGTTTTATGATTCTGATTACTTTGGAATTCCCATATGCACTAACAATCATATTTTCTTGAGTAATTGCTATATACACATATTAGAAGCAGATATGCCAACAAAGGAGCATGATGACAGCCGTGATGATGAAGTGAAATTCAAAGCCCCAAACATTCCAGGTGTGATCTTTTCATGTTTTATGTTTACTAAATTGCATGGGAATAAATGGATAAGAGCTTAGTTATGTTTTTAATATTTCTTTATGTTTAGAATAAATATGGTAAATGCTTTAGGTTGGATATGTTGAATATGTTAGATTAAATTTTGTTTTCACAGTGTGCTATTATTTGAATTACCACATCACAACCAATCTTAAGAGAAATCTGAATAAGTCTAATTGTTCTGCTTAGATCCGATTTTACAACTTAATGAGCATTATGATTCTCAGTTTAAAGTCCTAGACTTTGTTAAATTGTCATGCTAGTTGTTCGAACATTGGTGACGATTCTACTTACCTTGCAGAAAGCTTTTTGATTAATTAGACTGGTTTACTTGTCCTGTGGAGAGTTATCATTATTTTTATATGAATATGCTCGTTCCATGTCTCCTTAAATGCTTAGTTACAAATAAAGTCAGAGTAAAACCCCTAAAAAAATAAAAAAATAAAAAAAAAACATAAAATAAAAATCAACAATTAAATCTTGCGAAAAGAAAAGAAAAGAAAAAATTAGAAAATGCAAGATCAAAAAAAAAAGAGAATGTTGAATAAAGGGGTATTAAACAAAATATTTATAAACTCTTGGCTATATGACTGGCACGTATTCTTAGACATGAGTAGCTTTTGGAATTCAACCGTCTACAACTCAGCCAAAGTGTCTAGAATAATTGTGAAACCGAGTCATTAATTGAGCATATTTGAAGACAGGAATAGAAAAGCATATTTACATTATTCACTCTCCCATTTTGAGTTGCTATATGTGATTAATCTGCTTTTTGAACTGTAAGTGCTTTGGACACCTGGTTTTGATAGCTGATGCATGACAATTTACCTTGTTCTAGCACATTAAACTTTTGAATCTTTTTAGCTCATTGCGTTGTTGAAATCTATGATTTGGCAGAACTATACTGACTTCATCCTTATTATCTTGATTGGCATGTTGATGTGTTAATTGACTTCATTGCTCAAGGGACGAGCAATATTTAAGTATGAGGATGTTGATGCACCCTGTGAAACCACATTTATACAAGCTTGAATTGTACCACAATATGTCCAAAATGAGTGCATTTTACCTTAATTTATTGCACTTTTAGGTGTATTTCATGTGCTTTTATTTTTCAAGTCATCATGGTTAGATTTGGCTTATTGAGGTTAAATTTACCATGTTTTTATGTGTTTTTAATAAGACTTTGGTAAACCTAAAATATTGCAATGATGTTTCAGGCATTAAAATGAAGAAAGAAGATGTTCGAAGGTCAAAGGATGCAAAATTCGGAATTTTCAACACTGGAAAGCTCCAGAATGAGCCACATAGGCATGGTGGCGCCTAAAATCATGCTTGAGCGCCACATTATGCGCCACCTCGACACTTAGGAAAATTTCGGCTGGAAAAAAGCTTCAGGATGCGTCGCTTAAGCTTGGTGGCGCATAAAAACACCTTCAGGCGCCACTTTTTGCGCCGCAGGGTAAATTTTGGGAAATTGTCAGAATGCGCCGCACCTCCTTGGTGGCGCCTAAAACCACCTTGGAGCGCCACTTTTTGCACCGCAGAGGAAAATTTGGAAAATCATCGCATGCGCCAGCTCTCCTTGGTGGCGCCGAAACCCTCTTCCGAGCGCCACTTTATGCGCCACAGTCGCGGTTGAGCAGTTTTCTAACCTCCCGAACACGGTTTTAAAGCCCGTTTCTTCTTCATTTTCGCGATCTGGACTCAAAGGAGACTCATAATTTCGACAGAAACACTCTGCAACTTTGGAGAAGAAGGCCGATAACACCGAACCATGCCGGAGGAAGTGATCAGAACGTCTTATCTGACTGTGTTCTTCGCATTCTAGGTGTTGTTTTCCTTTTTCTCGCTTTGTAATGTTTAGGATTTGCTTTTAAACATAATTTCCTACTGTTTTCATGTTTGTAAATGGATTTCTATGTTGTTCGTGTTAGAAGTGTTCTAGAACGGGAGTTCGGAATTACTTTGAAGTACGAATCTATATTTTTATGGAAGCAATAATAATGATCGATGTTTATATGTTAAATCTGGATAAATCTGAAATGATGTTAGAATTTGAATTAGGATTGTTGTTTTACTGCATAAAATGAATCGATGATTCTGTATTCTCTTTAATCTGATGTCTATGTCATTAATCTGCAATTCAGAATTGATCGATCTTTTCTATTATTCCATTTACAGTAATCTGGCAATATCCTAATATGTTCACATTCTAAATTTAGTATTAAAATCCATTTTACCATGTTTTATCAATATTTTACCATGTTTATTAGATTATTTACACTATTATGCATAATTAAATGTTAGAATCTAATCTGTATGATTTCTGCTTTGCTAAATCGGGAGATAAAAAGTGGAAATTAGATTTTAGTACCGGTCTTGAGAATAAATCATATTAAAATAGATTTTGGCATGTACACGCTGATTTGGGAAATGAAATGTGTCGTTTAATCATAATAGGAAAATTTGTATGCTTGGGAAAGACTCAAATTTATGTCTAGACTGATGATTGCAGAATGTTAGATAATTTAATTTGCTTCCATGAAGTCTGTTTTTACAAATTATGAAAATTGGGAAATTGGCATATTTTTAATCTTTATAAAATCATTAATTCTGCTGAAATTGATCTTTTTAGACATTGGGAAATGCTAAATCATTATGCAATTTCAATTTTGTATAAAGATGGCATGTTCTAAATCATTACAAGCATATATCTTATCTTTATTTTTATTATTTTAAATTTTTAACTTGCTTTATTTTAAATTTAATGCTATCATTTTAATTTAATCACCATTAGAATTAAACAAACTCTTTTCAAAATATAATATATATTATTAATGAACTTAAAATGACTAAGTTTTCTCCAGAATGAATTAATATTCTGAATTCCCTTGGGTTCGACCCGGTATTCACCGGTTTTTATTACTTGATGACAACCATCCGCTTGTGGTAAAATATGAGTAGTGAAAATCACCCATCAATAACCTCAATCTGCCATCTTTTTTCTTGACGAAAAGAACTGGTGCACCCCACGGAGATGTACTAGGGCGGATGTAGCCCTTCTTGAGCATGTCTTCTAACTGCTCATTTAGCTCTTTCATCTCAGCTGGGGCCAAAACGATAAGGAGCTTTAGAAATGGGCTCTGTTCGAGGCACTAAATCAATAGTAAACTCTACTTCCCGAGTTGGGGGCAAGTCAGGAATCTCATCTGGAAAGACATCTGGATATTCCCTTACTATCGATATTGTATCAATCTCTTTTTCTTCAACTTGCATGTTATGTACATAACATGCATACAGTGGGTAACCTTTCTTCAGTAAAGTCCCCAATTGTAGTGCTGATACTACTTTTATGCATGGCTTCATCGATTGTGCACAATAAAACACCTTATCACCTTTTGGGCTCCAGAGTGCGAATTTCTGTTTCTGGCACTCAATTTTCGCCTTATATAGTGCCAACCAATCCATTCCCAGAATTACATCGAAATCCGATAATGGGAACTCAGTTAAGTTAGATGGGAACTCAATGTTGTTAATCAACAAAGGGACCTGAGAGTACTGTTTAGAGCAAGGGACTATTCCCCCAGATGGTAGAGATATTCCAAACGAAATTGTTCTAGGTTCAAAGAGTCCTAGTTGGGATACTATGTTCGAGGATATAATAGAACAACTAGCTCTTAAATCAAATAACGCCTTAATAGGAGTGCTGGAAATTGTAAGCATACCAGTCATCACGTTCCCATGCTCAGGCACATCGGCTTGGTTTAGCACATTAAGTCGTCCCACTGGCTGTTGTTGCAGCTGTGTAGGGTTGTTACGGTTCCCATTACGTCCAATTCCTGTATCTCGTATATTCTGCCTCTGGATTCCATTTCCACGATCATTCCTGGGGCGATCTCCCCTTTTATTGCCTTGATTACTTTTCAGGTCATCCTTTTTTTGTAATCCTAACAAGATGGGTAAAGCAAGTGACTCGTTGATGACCTTCCCGACCACATCTATAGAAAGAATTTCTTCCAGGGCATGCTTGGCATAGATGGCATCTCTGGAATTTGGGGCACGGAGGAGGAAGTGGCTCATTTCTGTTGACAGACGGACCAGTGTCGATGCCATGATCATTTCTCCTACCATCCCGATCTCTCCCTCGGTTTCTATTGTCGTCCCTCCGATCAAAATGTTCTCGTTTTCTCTGATTAGACTCTTGCTTCTGGAACTTGTTACCAAATTCTGCTTCACTAAAATTTCTCTTTTTCTGCAGAATTCGAGACATAGTGACTACTCGATCATAGACCTTTTGAAGGCTCGTAAACTGCTTCCCCCCAAATGCTTCACGGATTGAAAAATTAAATCCTAGCTCGAACCTCTAAGCTCTCGCTTGGTCCGTGGAAGCCAAATCAGGTGCAAACCTCAATAGTTCTAAGAATTTGGCATGATACTCTTGCACAATCAAGTTCCCTTGTCGCAAAGTCACGAATTCTTCATATTTGGCTTGCTTCACACTTGAAGGGTAGAAACGATCCCTTAAGTCTGCCACAAATTGTTCCCAGTAGTAAGTATCTCTTTCATTGGCTATTAATTCTTCATGAGTCCGCGACCATGCATCAGTTTTACCCCTCAAATAGTATGAGGCAATATGGACATCTTGTTCCTCAGGACATTGTGTAGCATTCAAAAGTTTCTCGAATGTCTTAATCCAGTCCTCTAGTCGTGCTGGATCCTTTTGTCCCTCATAAAAAGGTGGATTGTAATGTGCCACTAAGGTCAAGTAATTGGTAGGTTGGGTGGGTTGAGGAGTGGCCTGATTCTGGACGGCAGCTCCCAAAGTAGCCAATAGTTGTTGCATCATTGCCATGGGGTGCACGGGTGGAGGGGGTGCTACATTGCCTCCTTCTGCTGGAACTTAGTCAGGCTGCCCTTGGGCCTGGTTAATATTTTCGTTCAGTCCGTTTGGGTTCTCGATAGGTTGGGCATCCATCGGAAGCCCAGCTGGAGGCGGAGGTGGTTGCTCGTTTATGTGGTTCCTCCTATTCTCTTCAGTTGGGACCACCGGTCGCCTCTGTCGGTAATTCCTGGTGTTTCTAGATATCGAGTCTTCGGGGACGGGGTTAATCCTATCACCGCGTACCATTTTGTGGAGAATAACTATTAGTACTGCCTCCTTAAGTGAGTTAAGGACAAAAAACTATAACAACAAGGTCCTGGGCCCGTGGACTGCCTACGTACCCTTTTTAGGGGGTTCAAGGACAAATGTAGTTCTGATTTATATACAAGAGTCACTTAGATCTATACTAGGTTAGCAAAATGGCGAGGCAAGTAGTAAGCAAAATATGGCACATCAGAAGTGTCAAAACATCTAGTAGTCAGGCGAAATACTGTGCGGAGTAGGGCCACCCAGGGTGCAGATCGGAGAGCCTGGGGGCGTGGGTGTGTGCGCTGAACCAACATTCTCATCCGGGTCCTCCTCCTCGCAATGAGAGGGGCTCCCACTGTGATGTCGCTCTGGCTGGGGCTGAGGGCTGCAATGAGGGGGTCAATCTCGTCGCGCCGAAGGTCGGATAACTGCCAGTGGGGCTGCAACCATAGGTGGGGCCGCTATAGCTGGTGCAAGTGGTCTAGCCGGTGTACTGGACCCTGCAGCAGGCCCATCGTAGGGTAGCTGACCATGTAATGCAGTATAAAGTCGGTGCTCGGCATCGAACCGTCAAAACCTCTCCTGTCGTGCTCCTTCTTCGGCCCTCCGCAGTCTGTCCCTCAAATCTCGAACATCATACCTCAACTCCGAGTTCTCGGATATCAGTGTAGTCAGTGCAGCGACCGTCCGATGTGGATCGTTTGAAGAGGTCATTTTCTACAATATTTAAATACTGAGTACAGAGCTACTTGCCTAGATAGAAATACGTATATTTTCCCAAATGACCCCAGTGTCGTGCATTGCAATGTATGCAAACTTTGAAAGGATAGAATCCTAATAAGATGTCGTGATTCAAAATTATTCAAAAATATTTTGAAAAATAGTTGGAGGGCTCTGATACCACTCTGTAACACCCCGGTTTTTCCAACTCGCGGGTGTTACCGCCACACCTCCTAAATAAGGCTCGATCTGACACATCGGCTTATTTAGGAGATGCTAAGGCTGAAATGAGTATATCAAATATCCATTTCAAACAACCATGCTTAAACATAAAAGATATATTATTTCATATAACCGAAGATCGTTTCTCAAAACAACTTACAGAGAGGAATAACAACGAACTTTAATATTATACATGTGATAGCAAAATCATAATACAACATTGGCAAAAAGTCTGACATCTTCAAAAACTAATGAAAGTACTTTATGCAGAAAACATGTAGGTGTAGTGTTCCCTTCCCCTGTCAGTCTTTAGTCTTACCCTGGAAGGAAAAAGAAATAAGAAGAAAGATTATCAGCGACGGATTCACTGGTAAGTTCCCTATACTCGGAATCAACGAAAATGCAAACAATTATAGACAAAATAAGACTGCTTTCAGATCAATAAGCCAGAGCTTAACAATAGGGGCAACACGATAATGGTACTCTCAAATCAGTAACCAGCGATTCAACAATATGTAATATTTATTTCGGGATCAACCCGAAATCATCAACAAGGGCAATTGCCAAGATATGAATAACCATCTCAATGGTTGCATGCATGTTAGAGGGATTCAGAATGAACCTCACAATACCGGTATCCTGACTAAATCTCGGGTCTCACCCGATCTCATTTAGATCAGGGGTCACTCTATATGGCATTTTCCAGCGCCTACTGAACACGGGCCGTCACACGGCAGTCAACCTCAATCATGCTTGTTATCTATTAATCAATAGATAATTACCCTTTAAGGGCGCCCGCAGGTCAAAGAGTCAACAACAAGATGGATTACCTCACTTGGTTCAACAAAGATCAACAATGAATTGGTCTCACTCATAATATGCCATTAAACCCCTCGGCGGGATGGCTATAACCTATGTTGCCGTACTTAGGGCTTATAGTCAAAAAGTTAATTATACAGGGAGTGTCTACTACATCAAAGGCAATCGGAACGAAGTCAAAAGGAAATACGCGACGGAAACAAATGCAGCAGGAATAACAAGGCTAACAAATAAAACAATGATCAAGGAACGAACAAGCGACAACGGATATTGTAGGCCAATAAGAAATAATAAAAGTCTACTACTAGTAGGGCAAGAATGAAAATAAATGCCAACTACTAAAGCAGGAACAAAAATAAAGGCCTATAACTATGTCAAAGACAACCTAAATAAGGAAAGCAATAAAGGAAAGCCAAACAAAGACAAATTAAATAAATAAGGAAAGCCAATAAAATTAATAATGACAGAAAAGCATAGAAAACTTACTCTACTGCAAAAGAAAATTAAACTAATACCGACACTTAGCAGATCCTTAGCACCTTCCCAGCTGCTACTCTGCTACCAAAACAATACTATTAAGGTCCTCCTTTAAAAGAAAGACCAGGGCGACGCGAAGGCATCACCCCAATAATAATAATAATAATAATAATAATTTTACTGTGAAGCTTACCGTAGTGAACGACTGGCCTCGGATGAAAAGAAGCGATAGTATGCATACATATATATAGAAGGTTGGATGAGTAGCATTTTGAAAAGTTTCCGATGTGGGACAAAATTCATCTTACTAATAGTTGCTATTATACATATATAATATATGCATAATTACTACTACCTCCGTTCTCATATAAATGAACAATTTGCATAGTAATAACTATTCATTGTATAACTTTGACTAATTTTTTAGACATAGTTATATAAGTAAAAACATAGTCATATGAGATCTTGTTAGATTCGTCTAATCACGTAGTTTTAGAATATCAAATTTTTGTAATTTTTACTTATATACAATTTGAGTTATAAACATTTAAAAATGTATCTTGGACTGCGTGAAATGCAGGTATGGTGCATTTATACGAGAATATAGGTAGTAATAGTTAGTATTATATATATAGAAGATTAAAGGTGTAGTATTTTGAAACTTCCGATATGGGACATTTGCCTCTCCACATACACTATTGTTATATTTAATATAATACACATTACTTGTTTTTGCTTTAGACATTTTTTTTTCTTTTTTCTTTTTATAAAGCCACGTATATACCTACACACACGAATTCAAAATTCTTAAAAAATATTGACTAGTAACAATTAACATAAACTAGTAGCAATTAACATAATTTAAATAATACTAGTTATACCCTATTATAATATAAATATATATCTAATACTCATTCATTTTTTTTAATAACAAAATAAATCTTTAATATATAAAAAAATGCAATAATACCCTTTTAGTAAAATTTTAACAATAAAATAATTTTCCCAACAATAATAATGAAAAAAATTATCCCATAAAAATAATAATAGTTGTGGTAGAGTGTAATAAAAATACTAGGTGTTACAACCTACCCCACTTAAGAAATGACTTCGTCCCCGAAGTCAATATTTCGTTCTTTAAAAGTGAGGTAAGTAACAAGCCATTGCCAAAAATAAAATAAAATATATCAAAAATAAAATCATACCATACTGAGAGCAACATTGTAACTTAGAATGGGGTATCACAGGAGGTGTTTTAGCTGGTTTGACCAATTAAATAGTTAAATTAAGTGTTTGTTAAATAAGAAATAAAATTTGCTTATTGTGCTAAATAAGCTATTTTCCAAATAGCTGGAAATTCTCGCTTCAACTAAATATCTTCCTCTCTCGTCCCCCCTCCTAATGACCCCCTGGTCCCTCCTCCGGCCACTCATGCTCCCCAAGCAGGTTCCCCTGAAATGTTCAGCTTCACTGGTAAACCTCGACCCTCCTTTCGCGACATGGTCTTGGATGACAAGACATCTCCACCTGCGCCATTAACCCAAGATATACTCTCAGATGAAAATGTCAAGTTTGACTTTGTTGATGGGGATAGACTCAAACCAAGAATAACTCTTGCTCCTCACATCAAGGCCCGGCTATGTAAACCGTGGGAAGACTGTCTCATCATTTTGGTGCTAGGCAAGAAGGTGGGTTACATGGCACTCAATGACCGCCTGAAGCACATGTGGAAGCTGCAAGGTAGATATGAGTTGAGAGAACTCGATGGAGGCTTCTTTCTCATCAAGTTTGACAGACATGCAGACCGTGCCAGAGTCCTCAATGGTGGCCCTTGGATGGTCTTTGGAAGTTACATACTAATTTCTCCATGGAAGCCCAATTTCATTGCCTCGGATGAAGCCCCTAAAAAGACCATTGTATGGGCTAGGTTCCCAGGTCTTGCTTTTGAGTTCTATGATGAAGCATTCATCACCAAGATGGCATCTGCTCTTGGCACCCCAGTCCGTGTAGATGACATGACAAAACATGTCCACCGAGGTAAGTTTGCAAGAGTTTGTGTGGAAATAGATCTTCATCTCCCGGTTATCACTAGTATTCTTGTTGATGGATATTGGCAAAAAGTTTCATACGAAGGCCTTCACCTCCTATGCACTTCTTGTCAAAAGTATGGCCACACCACCACTGCCTGCCCGGAAAACCTTCAGACGGCGCCGGAAGTGACTCCTGCAGGGGCTGGTAACAGACAAAATGAGAGTACAGAAGCTGACAAGGAAAAGGCCAACAATTGTGACCAAAAGGACAGGGAAACATTGGGAGCTGCATTGGTTTCTTTCTCCAATGGGGAAAATTCAGAGCCTTGGTCTGAAGGCCAAAAGGTCCACAATCACAAAGAGAGTAATATCAACTATGAAAAGGAGACTCTACCTACCTCCTCTGACTCTACAGCTAACATGGAGTGTACAGACTCCACATTGGTATCTAGCCAGGTTCACCTTTGCCTTGAGAGCCAGGTGGATGTGCCTAAACAACCACTTTGTGGTGAATGGATTAAAGTGGTTCGAAAGAAGCCAAGAAGCTATGACAGAAGCTATGGAAGGCAATAGTGATGCTTTTGTTACAAAAATCACTGTTTCCTTATGATAGAGTTTAAAGATTGCAAAATTCTTGCGTGGAACATTCGTGGCGCCATGCATAGAAAAACACAAAGCCACATTGCAGATGTCCTTCGTTCGTGTAAGCCGGCTATTGCTATTATTATGGAACCCCGTGGAGAATTCCATCATGTTAGTCATATGTCTATAGATTGGAGTATGAACCTATTCATATCATTGGATGTAGAGGTTTTGCTGGAGGTCTGTGGGTGTTAGGACGTATTGGTTCTCCATACTCTTTCTCTATCCTTAAGATTTGCAGTCGCATCATCACCTTATCAATCAATTGTGGATCAACTTGTTGGTCTCTTACAGCCATATATGCTAACCCTTGTCCACATAACAGACTTAAGGATTGGGAGGACATGCAAGATATTAGTAATTTGGTGCAAGGTCCGTGGCTAGCCATTGGCGATTGGAATGACATCGCCTTCTCTTCATAAGCGGTTGGCATGCATCCAATCCAGCGTAGGTGCGACCTTTTTCGTAATATGCTTGATGAAGCGGGCTAAGGAATATCCATACGATTGGGGAACATTTCACTTGGCTCAAAAACACAAAAGGGGAACTAATTTCTTGCAAGAGACTTGACAGGGCAGTGGCAAATGCTAATTGGGTATCATCGTTCCCATCTAGCTTTGTCGAAGTCCTCCCGAGACGTTGCTCTGACCATCATGCACTGCTGTTGCATTGCTTTCCACAAACTGTATATAATGGCCCGCGGCCTTTCTGGTGGGAATATGCTTGGTCCACTCACCCCCATTATCCTCATATAGTTGATGTTGCATGGCATGGGGATTGTGAGACTCTTACTCAACGCTTGGATCAAGTGAAGGAGTCCTCCCTTCACTTCAACAAATTCACATTTGGCAATATCCGTAATAGGAAATTAAGACTCATTTGGAGACTCAAGGGAATCCAGCGTTGCCAAACCCTTGTGGATTCGGCTAGGCTGTGTAATTTGGAATGCTATCTTACAGCCAAACTAGAAGAGGTTCTTAATCAAGAGGAAATACTATGGTCTCAAAAGGCCAGAGACAGGTGGCTGCAACATGGGGGTCATAACACTCGTTACTTCCACACTCAAACGCTCATCAAATGCCAAAGGAACAAAATTGTGGGATTGGAAGTGGATGGACAGTGGATCACCAATGAAAATACCATCAAAGATCACACTATCGCATTTCAGACACTTATTTGGTCTTACAATTCAGTCGAATCGGCCTCCTACTAACTTGTGCATTCTGCAGGAGGTTGCCACTGAGGAAATGATTGATAAACAGATTGAAATGGAGGAGGTTTCCCAAGTGGTGAAAGACTTAAAGGGGCTCCCGGCGCCTGGGCCAGATGGCTTCCCAGCCATGTTTTACAAGCTTTACTAGGAGACAACGAAAGCAGCGGTCTGGGATTTTGTCAACAATGCTATGGCCACAGGAACATTCCCAAGAGAATATGCAGCCACCCTCCTTTGTCTCATTCCTAAAGTTAAGGTTCCTAAAGACATTTGCCAATTTCGCCCCATAAGTCTTTGCAATGTCTCCTACAAAATCTTAACCAAGATTATTGTCAAATGACTTCGGCCGATCCTTCAAAATTATATTGGCCCATTTCAATCGGCCTTCCTCCCGAGACGAGGCACGTCTGGGAACACCATCATATTACAAGAGGTCTTGAATGCTTTCAGGAATAAAAACCGTCGGACTCAAGAATTCCTACTTAAAGTGGACCTTGAAAAGGCATATGACAACCTTCATTGAGATTTCATCGAAGTTTGTCTACTGGAAATGAAGCTACCAGAAAACCTCACTCGCCTCATCATGTATTGTGTGAGGTCTCCCACCTACTCAATCCTTTGGAATGGATCCCCACTCCCCCCTTTCAAGCCTACAAAAGGTATTCGCCAAGGTGATCCGTTGTCTCGATACTTGTTTATCATTGTAATGGAAAAGTTATCCAGATCCATTATGTCCAAGTTGGATGCTGGAGAGTGGCAGCCGGTATCACTGGGGAGAGACTCCATGCCTCTCACTCACCTCATGTTCGCCGATGACCTCCTCCTCTTCTCCAAAGCCACGATTGACAGTGCTCAGACGATGGATGCAATTCTTTCTGATTTTGCATCCCAAGCAGGTCTTAAAATCAATAGCAGCAAGTCATCCGCCTTTGCATCCTATCATGCAACGGACCAGAGTAAGGATAACATTTCAGCGGCCTTGAATATCAGTTCCACTATGAACTTGGGAACTTACCTTGGCTTTCCTCTTATTCATAATGCTTTCCGAAAAGAACACTTTGAATTTCTTATAGAGAGGATGCATGCAAAAATGGGATCTTGGAAAAGGGCGCTCCTCAATAAAGCAGGAAGGCTCACCCTTGCTAGGTCGATCCTTTCCTCTATTCCATCATACATTATGCAAACTGCATGGCTCCCTACTTCAATATGTAATGAGCTTGACAAGTAAATCAAAAACTTTATATGGAAGGACTCCACTGGCCATGGTGTACATTGGGTGAGCTGGGAGAAGGTGGCTGTCCCAAAGAAGTTTGGTGGCTTGGGAATACGAAAATGTCGGGACATGAACATCGCCATGCTTGGCAAGCTATTCATGTATCTAAAAATCAACTCGAAGAAGCCGTGGGCTCAACTTCTTGGATGCAAATATGGTTGTAAAAATGGCATTTTCAGGCCTCGACCTGCTGCATCGACCACTTATCGTGCAATCCTCCAGGTAGTTCCGGCTCTTTCTAAAGGTGTCAGGGTTCGTCTAGGAAATGGGGCTAGCAACTTCTGGTATGACAGCTGGCTATGCAATGGCCCTATTGCGTCGCGCATCCCCTTTGTACACATTGCAGACATGGACATTCAAGTGAAAGATGTTTTCACTAATGATCAATGACAATGGAGCTCTCTATGCACTCAGATTCCTGATTGTATTCGCAAGGAAATTATGGACCATGGCCCCATCACACTCTATAACTCTGCAAATGATGAATGGTGCTGGTTTGGTGCCACAAATGGAGCTTACTCAGTTTCCTCTGGTTATTTATGGCTATGGCTTCTCAACCAAAGGGGAATTCAGAGTAAAAGCACGATCTCTTGGGCTTGGAGGATGCATGTGCCAGACAAAATTAAATTCCTTCTATGGCTCTATGTACAGGACTCTCTCCCTTCCAACATGAATCGATTCAAACGCCAGCTTGCTGCAACCCCTAACTGTGTTATATGTGGTGCACAGGAAGAAACTTCCATGCACTTATTTTTCTTTTGTCCCTTGGCTGCTGAAGCTTGGAGGCTCATTGGGGGCCTTCCGACTATCCCTGATGATATCCCTAATCACCTAGTTGCTGTATTTTTGTATCATCTTTGCAGGCTGTGGAAGAGCATTCATTAGGCTATGTTTTGGACTATTTGGCGAGGTCGTAATGCTGTATGCTTTCGTGGTGAAAGTGCTTCTCCTGTCTCAGCCATGCACTCGGCCCATTCACTTGGCTTAGCCCTCGATCAAACCTTCAAGCATCCCCCCAGAACATTGAATACCAGATTTGTTTCATGGAATCCAAACAACTATAGTGGTTTTCTTCTTCATGTCGATGGGAGCTCCTATGGCAATCCAGGGGCAGCGGGTTATGGTGGTGTTATTAGAAATGGAAGTGGTAGATGGATATCAGGCTTCTCTGGATATATTGGTAAGCAAACCAATCTTATGGCAGAACTTCATGCCATGTGGAGAGGGATGCTAACCTTACATAATATGGGAGTGATATCTGCTTCCTGTCATTCCGACTCCACTGAAGCGTTGAGATTATCTCGTGCTAAGGTGGAACCGTCTCATGTACTCTTCCCCCTGCTTCAAAACATTGGCGAATTGTTGGATAGCCATCCAGGTTATGTGTCGAGTCACATCCTCCGTGAGGGTAATTCGGTTGCGGATGTTATGGCTAAGCGTGGGGCGAAGTCCGAAGCTTTTTACACTACGTGGGCCTTCCTCCCGGATGAGGGGAAGTCACCCCTTGCAGCGGATGAAGCTGGGGTTCTTTTCCCCCGCTACTAGATTCTGGAGTTTGTCCTTCATCTGTTCCCCTCCCCCCTCTGCTTGTTTTTTTTTTGTTACATGTTCTTCCTTATGCTTTTCCTGACGCCCAAGCATCCATATTACCAAAAAAAAAAAAGCTGGAAATTCTTGCTTTTTGAAATAGATTATTAGTAGAATTTTAAAATTTACAATTTTATCATTTTCTTCATTACTATTCATATTTATTTATATTATTTGGATTATTATCTCATTTTGAGCTTAATTATCTTTAAATATATTTATCATTGAATATTTATGTTATTACTTATTTTATTACTAGTGGCGAAACTGTGCGATGCACAGCGTAATGAAGACGTACAAGTGCCCATGGAGGAAAAAAGAATAATTATAGGTAAGTGTACAAACTTCAATTTACAGCAACAGCAGACATCAGCCGCTTTGCGAAGGCATCGAATTCTCTGTCATTGCTGAGCATGCTTAATTCCGGTTTACTCTTCATCGCTCCCAAATTTGCTTCCACTCCTGTCCTAATCTTACACAGTCCTCTCAGAAAATTCTCACAGTCCATGCCCTCTCTGCATTTCACCCACGCAAATGCTGCACTTAGAAAATCAAATCAAACCACTCACAAATTCACTTCAATTCCAACAAAATATACAAATGCAACTTAATTTACCAGGATATGTTTCAGTGTAGGCCAGTGTAAAGTTGCAGTATTGAAAGGGAAATTTAGGGAGGGCCAAGATCTGATTGTTCTCAAGAGCATCCCTTAGTTTCTTCCATCTCCCAGCCATGACATCACGGTTGTGTTCAAAGAAATTCTCCAAACTCTGCGGCTTGTGCCTATGGCCACTCAGGGAAATTATTCCAATGATGTTGGCAACTCTGAGTTGCGATTCCTTTGACACACCAATTGTATTGATCTCTATGAACTTCACCATTCTTCTTGCAACCTTCTCGTCTTTAACCAATGCCCATCTTTTAAAGGTTCGTCAAAAACAAAGAAAAAAAAATTAACTTAGCAAACTCAAACACCACCACGAAGTTAAGATGAGTGACAAGATTATCATTGTTCATGTATAAAGAAATCTGTTTAGTTTGTATTGTATCTAGATGGAAATTAAATATCCCAAAAAATTTAACTGCAAACCTTCAAAAAGAACTGAATAGCAGTAAGCAAACCCCAAAAATTTTTAAACGCAAAGCTTAAATCCGAAGAAATAGGTATGTGGCATCCTGACGAGATTAACGAAAAATATAATCCTTCGTATAAAACTGAATATGATAAACTGGTTTACAACTTGAGGCTTTACCTGAATATGATAATCTGGTCTGGCTTTCTTTTCCCAGAACTGACATAGAAATCAACAAGTATGTCCCTGCAATTTACCAAGGCAAACAAGACAAGTAAGTTTCATGGACAAGGCATCCACTCTGCTTTCTTAGATTAAACACAGGCAAGGCTTTGATTGTTTCCCCGGCCACAATGATTTACCATCAGGATTATCAAAACATTCTTAAAATTCACTCACTATTTTCCTCTGAGACAAATTTCCCCTCTAGAAACGTCAGAAAGCGCATCATATCCCAGCTCAGGAATTGATTCAAGCCTTGCTTCGATTGTTTTCATCGGGATACCAACTGTTCCTATCATGGGGAAGATACTGGCTATCGAAGTGAAACATCCACCACAGCTCTCGGTAAGTCCTGATGTGCAAATACACATGGACCAAACTCCATTTATCAATACCAAGATGAGAACTGAACGAAATTGGAAGTTTTGAGGTAATTACAACACAACATACCATATCCTTGAGATAAGACACAACAAGAAGTTACTCTCAAGAACTCTTCAATGTGCTCAGGCAAAGGTGCAGCACCAGATAGCATTAAACGGTATAGTGTTTTCACGGGCACATTAATCATGCACTGATATATATCCAACAGAATAGCAATGAGCAATGGGAACCAAAGAAGTACTAAGAAAGAACAAACAGGTCAATTAAAAGCTGTTCTATATGATCAACAGTAAAGTAACAACAATAAGCATAAGAGCTACTATTGAATTAAAAGGTGAGAAGGGCATCCAGTACAATGAACCAAAGAAGCCAGATAGATAAATGAGCCGAATTTTTACAGAACAACAATACAATTCAACAAGAACAGGGTATGATCATAGAGGTAGATCGTTACTTAAACATTTCATTCCGATGAAGCAAGGGAAATAACATCATGGCTTAGCAGTGCAACTACATAAGAGCAATTAAAGGAAAGATATAGACAATGACAAGATATAAGCCAAGAGAAGATACAATCGAAATAGTACGTTATAGAAACAAAACTTGTGAAAATTGAAATTAAAAGTTTGATTGAACCATGTCTGCTTAGAATAGAAAATCACTGCGTTGAGGACCGTAGGTGGTGGAAAGTATTGTGAAACTCCAAACTTCATCGACTAACATGTTACAGTTGTCAAAGAAGTAGCGCCAGGCCATGGATGTTTTCAAGGAGTCGCTACAACCTTTGCGGGTCTCATGTGTATACTTTAGCTCGATTTCGTAACATCTACTGGCATCTTCGAACTTCATGTATAATTTATCTTTTGAATCCAAAGCATGGTGTTTCCAAAAGTGGAGAGGAATGGTCTATTTAGAAGAGAGCTGGTTATTGATGGAAATGGATTAAACTGTTGTATAAGAGTATTATTTGTGTAAAGTTTGGATTACCATGGTTTTTTGTGAGATGGTGTGATCTTCACTTCAAAGGAATCAAGATCGTCCTGGGCTCCGTCGTCGGAGCTAATAGAGATAATGTCTACGTCGTCTTTGGAATCGGAAATTACATCAATTTCTGTCTCTGCAAAAAAAAAAACAAATAAAAAATACAAATGAAATTGTTTTTTAGTGTCCGAACTGGAGCAAGAAAACGTGCATGAGAGTTCATGGCCTGACGAATCATAGTTGGTGCTGGCTGAGTCAGTGGAGTGTATAGAGATGATGCTGGTTAAATCGTCGCCTGAATCCATAATGATTTCAGTTTTTTGTAGCTGAAAAAAACAAATGAAAATGTTTCTTAGTGAAGAAGGAAATGTTTTGAGTTTGTTTGTTTATCCTGGCCCAATGAAGATAACCGTGTTCCAATGAATTTTAACTTTTTTAATAAGAAATGATAGTATTCTGTCTATTAACTACAAATGTACAAAAGTGGCAGCAATACAAAAGCACAAAACAATTTAGGATATAGAAGGACTATCATAAGCAATTAATTCCCACAGGCGTATCATACGGGTTTGGATTCCTGGATTTAAACCCATAGCAGCTCTCTTTAGATATTAAGTCGGACCTCCAGGATTTGAACCCATAGAAGCTCTCTTTAGAATATTCAAACCGGTAAACCATGCAAGAGTTCCTGAAGGCAATGAAATTATTGAACTTTGTCCCATGGACAGAAGTAGCTCGTAACAAGATTCAGCTTACAGGCATGCATTCATATGACCTAAACTTTAGTAAGGAGCAAAAATCGAGTCGAAGGACATGAAAAACTGTTTAAAAGTAATCACAAAACCAACGGCTAAAATTAAGAACGAGCTCAAGCAACCATTCTAGATTTAAAATAATATCGAAACCATTTCAAATAATATCAATGGTTTATAAGCAATACAAATTCAAAAATAATGAAACCATTTTAAAAAAAAAATAGCAATCTAACCTATTAGAATAGTAGCAGGTCCCTTGAAATTAAAGGTGATCAAAGTTGTGAACGAGGGCAAAGGACTTGAAACCTTATTCTACCTGTGAAAGGCCACCACCAGTCTCCGAGCGCGTTCTGCATAACATCCAACAGTTATACTCCAATCAAGTGCAAAACCAAAAAGTACAACACATATTTATACCACCTACTAAAATGAAAGGAGATGGATTCAAAAATGCAATGGCATTATTCACACACTTATTGAAGAACTCAAGCTGCCAAAGAAGTCAACTAAAAAGATTCCAATTAGTAAGGGCAAAGATTGAGACTTACTTGTGATCTGAAGGATTTGGTATAAGTTCATAGACTATTGTTGCAATAACATCCCTCTTGCAGTCCCATCCAATGTATTTGAGTTGTATCACCACTAAAATCACATGGGAAATGCAGAGTAATGTTCCCCACATTTTGGAATCTTGAATATCTATAATATTAAGTATACCATTAAAATAGTGAGAGTACTTTAAGATTAACACTGATATCATTTTAAAGCATTGTTTATAGATTGCAAGTAAAATTCACCTTATTTGATATTCCAGAACTCATTGCAAATTTTCAACCAAGTCCCACTCCTAAGATGATCAAATAAGTCAATCAACTTACACAGACAAATTTTACTACATAACACTCCGAAAATAAAAGAAAGCCAGCACACCTGAACAGGCATCATGCTTTGACCATCTGAAAAATTAATACCATCCCGATTATGAATCTGGATTTTGCATATTATACAATAAGTGAACTTGTCCAACTTTGACAAGCTTTTTAGCAGAATTTTTGTCTGCTTCTCGAGCCTTGCTCATATAAAAGTTACCCTAAATCCATAAAAAATAAATTGAGTAATCTATGTACGTAGGAAATGGACAGATCAACACTTCAGAGTCCAGTACAATTCAAGAATATGTATATCATACCTGCTCCATGAGATATTTTGCTTTATCTTTATCCTTGTGCAAGAATGCCATGGTGGACTGTAGGGAAAAACAAAAGCTACAAATTATTATAAATTAAGCATGGAACTTATATCCTACACATGATGCAGCATAGCAAGCGTAGGAGACATGCTGGCTGTTTCATGAAACACATGAGGAAGTTTCAGGGTAATTGGCTTATCTACATGCCATGCCTGCATAGGGGAGCAAGGGGTACTTCTACCCTACAATATTAATATCCATACCCATATCCAGACCCCAAAAAAATATTAATGATAATATAACCATGCCCATCGTTAAAATATACATAATGTTAGATAGGATAGGGTATTATATTATATGTTTGGCCGTGTCTAAGGCATGGGTAAATCCCCTTTACATTCCCAGCCAAGTTATGACAGCCAGAATAAGGACTTACTGCTTTATAGGATTCCCTCACGATATCCCGATACTCTTTCACAGCTTTGCGTAATTCCTCATAGCTACTCTCATTTGCTTCATCAGCTAATAACGAACATTTTCATGCACCAGGAAAAAAAAAAACGTGCAGAGATGAGAAGAAAAGATAAGTGCATTGTCAAGTGAACCCAAGTAAAGGACCCTCATATGGAGCACCAAATGCAAATACAAACTTTGGCAATATAATCTAGATTAAATTCCAATGGATGAACATTACTTTAACAGTTAGAACATCAAATAATAAATATGTTTCCAATGATCAGAAACATAATAGCATAAATATGTTTCCATTTTGTGGGTGTGTGTGTGACACACAATGGGTAACACACACACACACACACAATGGAGGGTAACACACACACAATGTGTAGAATTTACCATAATCATGGGTAAATAGCATAATGTGTGTAATCAGCACCAGCAGCTTCCAACACTCCAACTTAATCGAACTTGCTTAATTTCTCCACCACTGCATCATGGATGGCCCTCGGTACTTATCACTTCAACGAGCATAATATTATTTAACCCAGAGCAAAGGGCTTTAAGAACAAAGGGAAGCTTGAACAAAGTCCACACGATTGTACGCCCTCAAGAGGCTGCTGGTGCTCGATTGGTTGGGCCGAGAGAGTGGGTTGAGTAGCATCAGCTTGGTGAGGTACAAGTGCCAATTGCTGATTAGCATAATCTGACGAGGGCTCACTTGTTTTGGCCTCAGAAGTAGGTGGTGAAACACTGTCCTTGCTTTGCAGACAATTTCCAGCTGAAGATGATTCCTTTTGTGCGAGCTGAAGCTTTGCTAGCTCTTTATGAGTATCAGCAATTTCCTGCTTATCCCTTAAAATCTGCGCTGACCTGTGAACCTATGTTCCAGAGAAGTGAAATCAAATGCATTAGAATTCACAATGATGTGTAATGATTTAACCAAGAGTTCATCAGGCAATCTAAAAAAAATCACCATTGGTATAAGCATACAATTACAAATTTCAAACCCTAAATTACCCAAATAAACAAAAACCCAAAAGAACCTGAAATTACAAAGCACATATTGTGTAATTAAAATTATCCCTCTTCGGTTTAATCAGAATCAATGGATGCATTACATTCCCAATCCCGATATTTAGTCATCAAGATCTCTAGCAACAGTTATCACCTAAAAAGTCACGAACCAAAACCCTAGAAAATCAACAAAATTTCACAACCAGCTGCTAGGACATCCTGATGAAAGGTCATCCATTGTTCTTACCGAATCCCTATACTACACATCAAGCAATTACTGGTTAACATCAATCCTTCACCACTTTAAATACCAAGCATATAGGAGTAGATACCAGTACCTACGAAAGTCAGATTTATTGGGATTTACAACTACATCATGTTTCACATCCCCAGTGTTAGGCATCACTGTATCTTCTGCCAGAAAAGAACAAAAAATAGCAAGTCTAATATTTCAAAAGAATTATAGGTTATATAGCTATGTCAAAAAAAAATGAAATGTAGATAAAGTGTTGTGAATTCCGAGCACAAACACATAATTCCAGTAAACCCACTAACTACTTGACAAAGCATTTATACTATCTACCTCCGTCCATCCTATCAGGATTTTCCACACTACAAGCTTTCACATCTTCTGTGTTAGCCATCACCGTATCATCAGCTAAGCAATACATAGAAAATGAGAGCTAGAAATACTTGTCATCATAAGGTATAGGGTAAATAATACCAACTCCCATATATCTTTAGCTTAAGGTGTAAACAAGGAAATGCTAAAATGAAATTAACTTCGAACCTCACATTCCCAATTTACACATAAACAGATAGTACGCTATAAATCACACCAAAGCGGAAGAAATAATCAAGGAACACTTACTACCATATGAATCAAGTTGCAGGGACTTGATATCCTCCTCAATACCTTTACCAGTTCAGAAAAACCAAATTAAAGAACAAATCAACCTCCAAAACTTGCGAAATAGATAAAAACAATAAACGAAAAGACATGAAGTACTTGAAATGATACCCTGCACCGTAAGCGTTCGGTCCATTTCCGTCATGGTTAGATGAAAATTTAGCGAAGACTGAGAATCCAATACGGATCAACACCTAATTGCGATCAACATTGACATAGGTACTTCACTCCTTCACGGAACACAGAAAGGAGTTTCTCATCAGAATGAGAGTTCTCGATGGTGATCACATCAGCATCCATGTCGATGATGGACTGGATGATGTCGTTGAAGTTGGAGTAACACATGTGAGTAATACACAAAATCAATACAATCAGATGGCAACCCTTCTCTCAATGCAGCCCCGTCGATTTGGATCACAGTAATGCCAGCCTTCTCAAGATCCTCGACTTCATCCTTAATGGCCAGGGCAATCTGATAGCCTGTTTCAAACCTGTGAACCGAGAGAGGCGTGTCAATATATATATTAGTATTAAAAATAACATGAATGCCAAGAAACATACTATTTATTGTCTTGACAGTATAGCAAGCAAACAAGATGTGTACCTTGGTTGGTCATTTCTTACAAAAGACCAGTTGAGAATGGTAACAGGACCGGTGAGCATTCCTTTCATCGGACGCTTGGTCATGCTCTGTGCAGCAGTGGACCAGAAGACGGTCATTGGCTTCGGATGACTTACATCACCATAAATAATTGGGGGCTTCACACATCGAGATCCATAAGATTGCACCCATCCATTGTAAGTAAAAGCAAAACCCGACAATTGCTCTCCAAAGTACTCAACCATATCATTCCTCTGAAGTTTTGGAGATTAGATAAATCAATCATTCATATACCCAAAAACAAATTGATCACTTCGACTTACCTCAGGCCCCCCATGAACAAGAACATCTATATCAAGCTCCTCCTGGAGCTTGACAACTTTGTTGATCTCCTCTTTGATAGACTTGGCATATTCCTCCTTGGATATCCTGAAGTCCATAGCAAAAATTATAGCTTTAAAATCTCATAAGAATGTTTGAAATATGAACACAAGGGAAGTATACTGTAATACCATAGAAATTACCCGAAATAATTGTAATTCACTAAAGAGACTTTTATTAAATATTTAATCACTTGCTTAAAGAATTAGTATATTGTTTTTTTTTCTACAAAACAACACTTGAAAAACTATACATGTAAATTTGTCTTTTCCAAAAGAAATATGAATTTCAATATCAAGGGTAATAGAATTATATAGTTTTTAAATCTATTGTTTAAATTATATATATAAGTTTTTATATATATACACATTGGTCTTGAAAATTTTTATGAGGATAGTATGTGAATATTTTAAGTACTTTGGTATTCATTATGGAATAAATTTTTATAAAAATAAAAGTATGAGTTTTTATGTGAATCTATGAGAATTAACTTTTATATATAAGAAAATATATTCATAGATTATAATTTTTATTTGATGATGACATGAAGACTTTGTGGTTTGAGTATTGTTATGAATAAAATAAAACCATGCAAGTATATTATTATTATCTTTTTGAAAGCACATTAATATAAATACAATACTTGAAATAAATAAATAAATATTATATTATCATATCCAACTCATTGAGTATAAATGCATGCCACTAAATAATGGCAAGAATAATGATTTTTCTAGACAAGCTAATACTTCAATCATTTTCATGATACACTACTTACACAAATATAAGGTTAAAAAGCAATTGCAAGAAATTTTCTTCCTAAACAAATAGATGAAAAATCAACATGATTAACAAGTGTCTTGGATGAATGGCTAGCAAAGAAAGGTGATCAATTATCTCTTGAACCCACCAAGATTAATAGCCTCCATAATAGGCAAACCATTATGTTAATAGAAAACATGATGGACAAAATTAATAGCCTCCCAAATTAATAGCCTCTTTGTTAGGCTATAAGGACCAAATGAGTGGATACAAATACTCTAACCATTATTGCTCAAGACACACTTAATTGGATGATTGGTGAGGTTGTAATCACTCTCACAATGTGTCATGTTCAATTGTTCAAATCTTAGCCTATAAATAGAGGGAGTTTCTAGCCTTCAAACACACCAATCTCATCCATTTCATTAGCCAAATTCACTACCCATTTTATTCTTCAAAGTTCTCCCACGTAGTGAGCATATCTTAAGGATTGTGGAGTCTTGTAGGCTTGGCAACCTTCATCATTCTACGAGTTCTAATTCTTCTCAACACTTGGTTAGTAAGATATCATCCTTGAAACTTGTATCTTAGAGATCTAAATCTTTTATTTTTATACTATAAATTGATTTCCCTCTATTTGTTGAATTTCAGCGAAACCCGTAATTTGTGGTGCGAATCTTGTGTTATAACGGCCATTATCTTTGAATCTCCTTGGTCTTATACATCTATTCTGTAAGTTAATACTCTCTACTTTAAGTTTGGAGATCCCCATCCATGTTTTAAGAGTACAAAATTAAAATTCCCTCATTATACCAAAATCTGTCCGTTTTCGTTTACGCAAAGATCCATCTTTTTAAACTATTTTGGTTCATTAACCCTCAAAGGTTCCTTCATAAAACTTGTTCCTTATTGAGTTGAGTATAATTCTGAAAAATTTTATGATTTTTAGAACTCGTATCAAAAAGTTATGGGATCCGCTTTATCGAAAGGTCGAAATCTCTTTTTGTTGAAATCTGAGAAATGATCGTGTTTTCTGAAATCCGCATTTTTGAAGGTCTTAAGTATCTCAAAGCCAAATGATTTCTTCATGAAAAATATTTATCTATGTGTTATCTACCTTGTGGTAAAATTTTAGAATTTTTGGTCACGAATTACTATTTTTAAAACCTGTTGAAAATTATAGAGTCATTATTGAATTTTTGGCAGAATACATGTTCTGTAAAGAACTCTATTTTTGAACTATTTCCATACCTTATTTTGAAAAGTGTAAAACATAAAACTTGTTCAACTATGTGTTGAGTATCTACAGTTTAAATTTCATAGCAATCGCCTTTCATATGAATTTTTAAACTGATTTGGCGTAAACTGCGACGTTGGACTTGATTTTTGTCCAAATGAAAAATTGTTGGATTTTGAGATCCATGAAATGATATTTTTATATTTATGAGATATTGATTTGGGAGTTAAATGTTGAAATGGTATTTGGCATTATTGAATGCCCTTGTTATGAGGTTACTCCCTTGAGATTGTTGAAAACTCTTTTTAAATAGGATATTATGTGGAGATTTGTGAAAAAAAACTCTTTTAAATCCATTGTGCACTATTAACTTGAGTAAGATGCCATACTTGATAGAGGGCTAATGCACTAGGGATGTGTCTTGCGGGGCCTCCCCCTCTAAATATGCCAAGACGGCATTGTTGATAAATTATGCCAAAACGGCGTTGTTGCATGTATGAGTCTATACTCTTGGGTGTATCCGTGATGGGTTACCCAAGGCTCCGGAGTGTGTCAGTATATGAGTCCGCTGCATGCTGATCATGACTTATGATCGATATGATATGATATGATATGATATGATATATGGAAAATGGTGTCCTCTTGTGCATAGTTGCTACAATGGTAAGAATGAAAGTTATTTATTTTGTTAAAGGTAATGTGTGTGATCCTTTTTAAAAGAAAAAGTGAAAATTATTTTTTTAAATGAGTGTCAACCATTATTTTAAAATCCACTTCTTAAAGTGGAGCTGGTTGACTTACTCAGTACCATTGTACTGATAAAAAGTTGTTGTGTTATCTTTTTACAGATATTGGAGCTGACATGTGAACTGCATCTCATGACATGAGCATTTGGGGGTGGGATTACCTTTCATCAAAAAGATTGTTGCTTTAAGGAACCACGTACTTTTAATTATTAATGTCTTATATATTGCCTTTAGTTTATGCTTCCGCGTGAGAAAGAACAATGGCTTTGGTATTAAGTACTTTAAATTTTCTTATGACTATATTTTATAAGATTGGCAATAATTTTTAAAGTCCATATTACAAAAATTTATATGTGAAGATATTTAGCCGTAGCACTTGTCAATTAAGTTAGCCAAAGGGCGAGCCTGACTGACAAGTGTGGCGGTAACATTCTGAAACCTTATGAGGATGAATTTCGGGGTGTTACAGAGTGGTATCAGAGCGTATTTTTAAACTCTAAGTATTTGTAAACTGTTAAATATAGAACTGCATGAGCTGATTCTGTCTAAGGAGTCTGGTTTTTAAAGATTGCCCGTCAGCCGGTGGCTCTACCAGTCTTTCCTGGGAATCAATTTTGTAGCTCTATATTTTAACTAGTTGGCAAATTACTTAGAAGGCGGTACCCTCTAATCTTAGCATTTCTTGGTTAAGTTAGCAACAAGGCGAGCTTGACTAAGGGATGCGACAGTTTAACTCCGGTTTATGGATAAAAAAAAAAGTCCATTTTGAGAAAGAAATATGCAAAATATTTTTCAAAGGCCCATATGGGCTATGTTAAATTTTGAAACTTTGAAATTATTTTTGGGGTGGGGACATATGCATTCATGAGCATGCATCATTTTTTATAAAAATTTTTTTAAAAAAAATATACTCCCTCCGTCCCAACTAAGATGTCTTATTTGATTTCTACACACAATCCAATGCACCTTTTTAATCGTTAATATTTCAAAATATATACAAGTGAAAATTATGTAAAAAATATATTCTTAAACTACACGATTAGACGAATCTAACAAGACCGAACTCGACTATTTTTTCCAAATATATACTTACAATAATATTGAGTCAAAGTTGAACAATGAACAGTGTCAAAAAGTCAAACCAGACATCTCAAGTGGGACGGAGGGAGTATATTGTTATGATATACTAAGTCATTTGACCTTATTATAAGTGCTCTTTTTAAATTCTCTATCTTGTAATATTCTCTAGATTTATGAAATAAATCTTGTTATTTCATTCCTTCTGGTTAATCTCTAAATAAAGTCATACTCCTAACTTAGACATTTCTGCGTTAACTCATCCTTATACTATGACCTAACGAGTTTTAGGACATAATCATCCCTTAGACTTGAACTCACTCTTGCTTAACCATCCTTAGCAGAATGGCACCCCGTGCAAGGACTAGAAAAACCCTCCGAAGTGTTAATGCCCTCAACAACATGGAGCCACACCAAAATCCGAACATGACTAACCACGAAGTGCCAGCAGCACCGGGTGTATCCAATCAACAAGCTGTACCACCTGCACACAACATATATCACCCTGACATCACCAACAATCAGGGCGTTGGACACAACATGGTACCTCCTAATCAGGGAGCACCCAACAACCAAACCCCTCAGAATCGAAACACGCCAAACTCGCTTGACAATGATCGCCTAAGGATCATTGAGCAAATGCTCATTGCCTTGGGTCAGGGTCAAATTAATCAAGCCACAGCAGCTGTGCCGCCACCTCAAGCCCAGCTCAATCACCTAGCAGTGGTGAACCAATACAGACCACCTCGTTATGATGGGCAGGAGGACCCTACTAAATTGGAGGATTGGATAAAAAGTTTCAACAAGCTACTCGAAGCGACTCGTTGCCCAGATGAGCAGAAGATTACTGTAGCCTCGTACTTTTTAGGAGGTGATGCAGATGACTGGTGGCAGTTACAGAAGAGAGAGCTAGATGATGATGAGGAGTATACATGGGAAAACTTTACAGAAGCTCTAAGAGAAAGGTTTTACCCGATGAGTACCAAAGCAGCAATGTATGAAGAGTTTCTATCGTTACGACAAGGAGCACAATCTGTACAAGAATACTATGTCAGATTCAAGGAGTTAGTCAGATTTGCTCCTAAGTTAGTCTCCACCGATGCCGAGAAGGCACAGAAGTTCGAAATGGGATTAAACCTCTCCATTAGAGAAGTGGTGGCTGGAGTTCAGTATCCTACCCTCCAAGCGATCTACGATCGAGCTGTCGCAGTTTCTCGTGTACAACAGATGAAGAGAAAAGCCGGGGAGTCTAGCTGCGGGTTCCAAGGACAGGACAAGAGGATTCGGGACAACCGAGGAAGCACAGCAACAACAACCACCTCAGCAACAATAAAGGCAATATTCGAGGTGGGCAGAATCGACCCGTCCAGGGAAACAAAGGAGGGGGCAACAATGGTACTAGAAACCATGAAGGGTACATACCACAATGCCCAAAATGCAACAAGCCCCACTTGGCTAGGGGATGCCCCAAGCCGGGTACATGTTATAGATGTGGCCGAGAAGGTCATATGAGCAAGGAGTGTAAGACCCGCATTGAAAATATTACAAAAAGAGATGACCTTATCAATATCCCCACTCAGCCAAATAATCAGGATATGCGAAACGAAATAATCAAGGACAGAGGCCTCAGCAAAATAGAAACCAACAAGGGAACCATGGAGCACCTATAGGGCGGCTCAATGTTATTAATCAGGCAGATCTTTCAACTCAAGGGGATGTGATAACAGGTACATTTACGGCTTTAAGTGTGCCTGTTAAGGTTTTATTCGATTCTGGAGCAAGTTGTTCGTTTATCTCTTCTAGAATCTTGCCTGAATTAGAGATGCCAAAACCTAAAATGATTAACTTAGGAATTCAGTTGCCTTCGGGAAAAATTGTATCGTGCACCAAACGATACGATGGGATTCCTATAGTCATTAAGAACCTTGAGTTCTATGCAAACTTAGTAGAATTTGACCTTAAAGATTTTGATATTATATTGGGAATGGATTGGCTTACCCAATATAAAGCTGTATTTGAGTGTCAGAAACACAAAATTACACTGTCTAAGACGAGAGGCAAAAAGGTCAACTACTATGTCCAAATCCCCAAACGTAAGACTAAGGTAGTAAATGCCTTAAAATTTTATAGTCTTATGCAGAAAGGATATATGCTTTATGCATGCTATATCCATAACCTCAAGTTAAAGGAGAATAAAATTGATGACATTCCAGTAGTGAGGGAGTATCCAGATGTATTCCCAGAAGAAATTCCTGGAATGCCTCCAGAACGTGAAGTCGAGTTTACAATCGATCTACTTCCCGGAACAGAACCTGTATCAAAAGCTCCTTATCGCATGGCAACCCTAGAAATGAATGAACTCAAGGACCAACTTGAGGAATTATTACAAAAGGGGTATATACGACCTAGCACGTCGCCGTGGGGAGCACCAGTCTTATTCGTCAAGAAGAAAGATGGAGGGTTACGTCTTTGTATCGATTATAGAGGTTTAAATCAGGTAACGGTTAAAAACAAATACCCGTTACCTAGGATTGATGACCTTTTCGATCAACTTAAAGGTGCAACGGTATTCTCCAAGATAGATTTGCGATCCGGTTATCATCAACTGCGAATCGCTGAAAAGGATATTCCGAAAACTGCTTTCAGGACACGTTATGGACATTACGAATTTACAGTGATGTCCTTTGGGCTAACAAATGCCCCAGCAGTATTCATGAATCTCATGAATGATGTGTTTCGAGAATTGTTAGATCAATGTGTAGTCATTTTCATCGACGACATCTTGATCTATTCAAAGTGCAATGAAGAACATGAGCAACACTTGCATCAGGTGCTAGAGACATTAAGGAAACACCAACTCTATGCCAAGTTGTCCAAGTGTGACTTTTGGCTAGAAAAAGTAGGATTTTTAGGCCACGTTGTATCAGCTGATGGAGTTTCTGTTGACCCAGCAAAAATATCAGCAATCACCGAGTGGCCTACGCCTACTAATCAAACAGAAGTGAGAAGTTTTCTTGGACTGGCTGGATATTACAGGAGGTTCGTCAAGGACTTTTCCAAAGTTGCACGACCTCTGACTCAACTTTTGAAGAAAGGCTTGAAGTATGAATGGACAGAAAAGTGTGAATCATCATTTCAAGAGTTAAAGAAACGCCTCACAACAGCACCAATTTTAACATTGCCAACAGAGAATGGAGATTTTGAAGTGTATAGTGACGCTTCAAAAGAGGGGCTAGGGTGTGTTTTAATGCAACAACAACAAGTCATTGCATATGCATCACGACAATTGAAGCCTCATGAGGAGAATTATCCGACGCACGACCTAGAATTAGCAGCGGTAGTGTTCGCATTAAAGATTTGGCGACACTATTTGTACGGACGAACTTGTCGGATATTCACCGACCACAAGAGCCTTAAGTACATATTTACTCAGAAGGAGTTAAACATGAGGCAACGCAGATGGTTAGAGTTGATCAAGGATTATGATTTGGACATCGCCTACCATGAAGGGAAAGCTAATGTGGTCGCAGATGCGTTGAGCCGCAAGACTCGACACGTGGCAAATACTCTTATCTTACCTTCGAAACTGTATATGGACTTGGTCAAGGTAGATACGGAGCTAGTCCATTATGGAACTGTGGAAAATGTCATTAATGCTATGACCATTGAATCTACGGTATTTGATGAAATACGCAGTGCTCAACCAGGCGACATAAAGCTTGAAAGGATCAAGAAGAAGGTTGCTGAAGGAAAAGCAATTGGTTTTGCAATCCATGAGGATGGAAGCATTCGCTTCAAAGGAAGATGGTGCGTACCGCATAAATGCGTAGAGCTAAAACGAAGATTAATGGAAGAAGGCCACAACACCCCATATTCAGTACATCCAGGGGGTGATAAGCTTTATAAGGATTTAAAGAAGGTTTATTGGTGGCCAAGGATGAAGAATGAGGTTGTTGAGTTTGTGGCTAGATGTTTAACCTGTCAAAAGGTTAAAGCAGTACGTCAGAAGCCCTTAGGACTCATGAAACCATTGGAAATCCCGAGTTGGAAATGGGATAGTATATCAATGGATTTTGTTTCAGGACTACCACGATCACCAAAAGGAATGAATAAAATTTGGGTAATTGTTGATAGATTGACAAAGATTGCGATCTTCATACCAATGAAAGATACATGGTCTATGGATCAATTAGCAAGAGCATATATCAATAACGTGGTTCGACGACATGGAGTACCACATGATATAATCTCTGATAGAGACAGCAGATTTGTCTCTCATTTTTTGACCAAGCTGCAAGAAGCTCTTGGTACCCAAATTAAAATGAGCACCGCTTTTCACCCGATGACGGATGGACAAACAGAAAGGACAATCCAAACACTGGAGGACATGCTGAGAGCATGCGTTCTTGAATTTAAAGGAAGTTGGGAAAGGCATCTACCTTTGATAGAGTTCTCTTACAATAACAGCTATCATGCTAGTATAGGTATGGCACCGTTTGAGGCACTCTATGGACGCAAGTGCCGAAGCCCATTATGTTGGGAAAAATGTGATAATTCTATTGTGGTTGGGCCGCAACTCATTGAAGACATGACCCAAAAGATCAAGATGATCCAAGGGAAAATGAAGGCAGCACAAGATCGACAGAAAAGTTATGCCGATGTTAGGCGACAAGACCTAGAATTTCAAGTTGGAGATAAGGTTATGCTGAAAATATCACCTATGAAAGGAGTGATGCGTTTCGGAAAGCGAGGAAAGTTAAGTCCTCGATATATTGGACCGTATGACATTCTGGAACGAGTCGGAACCCTGGCATACAGACTAGCCCTACCGCCACAACTATCTCGAGTGCACAATGTGTTCCATGTTTCACAGTTAAAGAAATATGTGCGTGACCCAACCCATGTACTTCAACAGGAAGTAATTGAACTCAAAGAAGATTTAACTTATGAAGAGTATCTAATCCAAATACTCGATATCAAAGAAAGAACGACAAGGAACAAGACCACCCGGATTGTTAAAGTACTTTGGTCCAATCATGGTACGGAAGAAGCAACATGGGAACTAGAGGATGATATGAAGCAACGCTACCCCAATCTCTTTTTAAACGACCAAATAACAGTTATGGGGACATAACTGTAGGCTTAAGGGGAGGAGGATGTAACCACCCGACACAATCTTGATAGGGTATGTTCAAAATCTCCTATTTTTTTTCTTTTCCATTAACTTTTATCTTATATTCCGCATATTAGATTGCCATAGTATTTTTCATTAAAACTTCGAGGACGAAGTTGATTCTTAAGGAGGGTGGATTGTAATACCATAGAAATTACCCGAAATAATTGTAATTCACTAAAGAGACTTTTATTAAATATTTAATCACTTGCTTAAAGAATTAGTATATTGTTTTTTTTCTACAAAACAACACTTGAAAAACTATACATGTAAATTTGTCTTTTCCAAAAGAAATATGAATTTCAATATCAAGGGTAATAGAATTATATAGTTTTTAAATCTAATGTTTAAATTATATATATAAGTTTTTATATATATACACATTGGTCTTGAAAATTTTTATGAGGATAGTATGTGAATATTTTAAGTACTTTGGTATTCATTATGGAATAAATTTTTATAAAAATAAAAGTATGAGTTTTTATGTGAATCTATGAGAATTAACTTTTATATATAAGAAAATATATTCATAAATTATAATTTTTATTTGATGATGACATGAAGACTTTGTGGTTTGAGTATTGTTATGAATAAAATAAAACCATGCAAGTATATTATTATTATCTTTTTGAAAGCACATTAATATAAATACAATACTTGAAATAAATAAATAAATATTATATTATCATATCCAACTCATTGAGTATAAATGCATGCCACTAAATAATGGCAAGAATAATGATTTTTCTAGACAAGCTAATACTTCAATCATTTTCATGATACACTACTTACACAAATATAAGGTTAAAAAGCAATTGCAAGAAATTTTCTTCCTAAACAAATAGATGAAAAATCAACATGATTAACAAGTGTCTTGGATGAATGGCTAGCAAAGAAAGGTGATCAATTATCTCTTGAACCCACCAAGATTAATAGCCTCCATAATAGGCAAACCATTATGTTAATAGACAACATGATGGACAAAATTAATAGTCTCCCAAATTAATAGCGTCTTTGTTAGGCTATAAGGACCAAATGAGTGGATACAAATACTCTAACCATTATTGCTCAAGACACACTTAATTGGATGATTGGTGAGGTTGTAATCACTCTCACAATGTGTCATGTTCAATTGTTCAAATCTTAGCCTATAAATAGAGGGAGTTTCTAGCCTTCAAACACACCAATCTCATCCATCTCATTAGCCAAATTCACTACCCATTTTATTCTTCAAAGTTCTCCCACATAGTGAGCATATCTTAAGGATTGTGGAGTCTTGTAGGCTTGGCAACCTTCATCATTCTACGAGTTCTAATTCTTCTCAACACTTGGTTAGTAAGATATCATCCTTGAAACTTGTATCTTAGAGATCTAAATCTTTTATTTTTATACTATAAATTGATTTCCCTCTATTTGTCGAATTTCAGCGAAACCCGTAATTTGTGGTGCGAATCTTGTGTTATAACGGCCATTATCTTTGAATCTCCTTGGTCTTATACATCTATTCTGTAAGTTAACACTCTCTACTTTAAGTTTGGAGATCCCCATCCATGTTTTAAGAGTACAAAATTAAAATTCCCTCATTATACCAAAATCAGTCCGTTTTCGTTTACGCAAAGATCCATCTTTTTAAACTATTTTGGTTCATTAACCCTCAAAGGTTCCTTCATAAAACTTGTTCCTTATTGAGTTGAGTATAATTCTGAAAAATTTTATGATTTTTAGAACTCGTATCAAAAAGTTATGGGATCCGCTTTATCGAAAGGTGGAAATCTCTTTTTGTTGAAATCTGAGAAATGATCGTGTTTTCTGAAATCCGCATTTTTAAAGGTCTTAAGTATCTCAAAGCCAAATTTTTTCTTCATGAAAAATATTTATCTATGTGTTATCTACCTTGTGGTAAAATTTTAGAATTTTTGGTCACGAATTACTATTTTTAAAACCTGTTGAAAATTATAGAGTCACTATTGAATTTTTGGCAGAATACATGTTCTGTAAAGAACTCTATTTTTGAACTATTTCCATACCTTATTTTGAAAAGTGTAAAACATAAAACTTGTTCAACTATGTGTTGAGTATCTACAGTTTAAATTTCATAGCAATCGCCTTTCATATGAATTTTTAAACTGACTTGGCGTAAACTGCGACGTTGGACTTGATTTTTGTCCAAATGAAAAATTGTTGGATTTTGAGATCCATGAAATGATATTTTTATATTTATGAGATATTGATATGGGAGTTAAATGTTGAAATGATATTTGGCATTATTGAATGCCCTTGTTATGAGGTTACTCCCTTGAGATTGTTGAAAACTCTTTTTAAATAGGATATTATGTGGAGATTTGTGAAAAAAAACTCTTTTAAATCCATTGTGCACTATTAACTTGAGTAAGATGCCATACTTGATAGAGGGCTAATGCACTAGGGATGTGTCTTGCGGGGCCTCCCCCTCTAAATATGCCAAGACGGCATTGTTGATAAATTATGCCAAAACGGCGTTGTTGCATGTATGAGTCTATACTCTTGGGTGAATCCGTGATGGGTTACCCAAGGCTCCGGAGTGTGTCTGTATATGAGTCCGCTGCATGCTGATCATGACTTATGATCGATATGATATGATATGATATGATATGATATATGGAAAATGGTGTCCTCTTGTGCATAGTTGCTACAATGGTAAGAATGAAAGTTATTTATTTTGTTAAAGGTAATGTGTGTGATCCTTTTTAAAAGAAAAAGTGAAAATTATTTTTTTTAAATGAGTGTCAACCATTATTTTAAAATCCACTTCTTAAAGTGGAGCGGGTTGACTTACTCAGTACCATTGTACTGATAAAAAGTTGTTGTGTTATCTTTTTACAGATATTGGAGCTGAAATGTGAACTGCATCTCATGACATGAGCATTTGGGGGTGGGATTACCTTTCATCAAAAAGATTGTTGCTTTAAGGAACCACGTACTTTTAATTATTAATGTCTTATATATTGCCTTTAGTTTATGCTTCCGCGTGAGAAAGAACAATGGCTTTGGTATTAAGTACTTTAAATTTTCTTATGACTATATTTTATAAGATTGGCAATAATTTTTAAAGTCCATATTACAAAAATTTATATGTGAAGATATTTAGCCGTAGCACTTGTCAATTAAGTTAGCCAAAGGGCGAGCCTGACTGACAAGTGTGGCGGTAACATTCTGAAACCTTATGAGGATGAATTTCGGGGTGTTACATATACAGTTACAGTCACTCACTTATTGGCCTTATATTCACGGCGGACTCTCCTCAGTTCAATGGTCTGAGGAAAGGAGCCAATGGTAGTGGTTGGGAGGATTGGGAGATTGAGCTTCTTTTGTTGAGCATCAAGTCTAGCACTGACATTCGTAGCTCGCCTGTGATCGTTACCTTTCAATGCAGCAGCCTGATTGACAATTAGAAAAAATAGATTGGTAAGTACCAGACACACAGTTTGGTAAATAGTGGACAGTTTAGTACTCACAGCTTTCTGGACAACTTCATTGGTCACCCTTGGTGAGGATTTTCCAGAAGCCTGAGCAGAAGCATTAGCAGAGAAGAATGTCTGAAAACCAGATACTCAAAACATCATTAAGTAATACACAAAATCAATACAATCAGATGGCAGTTTGGTGATTAAAAAATACATGGCATTTGGCAATCTATTAGAAAATAAAGGCGGACCAAAACGTCATTCTGTTTCAGACCTAAAAGGACATGACTTTTGGTAAAAAATACCTCAACCATAAGGTTGATAATTTCAAACAATTGCCTCCAAAGTCAGGGAAAAAGTTAGAAGGCAAAGACCAGAATGAAGCAAAATCAGCAAAGCAAAGCAACAGCGAAGCAAAAGACCGAGGCCCACAAAATTAAGCAAAAATTGCACAATCGAAGCAAATTTTGAGCTAGGGAAAATCAGTTAAAATTGGAAAAAAAGATTGAACGAACCTGGCTCGTTACTTCCCTGAGGCAATTGATGGATGGAAGAAGTCGAAGCGAAAGAGAAAAGGAAAGTTGACACGGACAAAGGTAGAGCGGAGGTGAGGTTGGGGGCCGCGAGAAGAGAAGGCGAAAAACGGTCGTGGAGGCCGGGGCGCTGTAACACCCCGGTTTTTGGTCACCCAGGTCGGGGTGTCACCGCCACATCTCCCTAGTAAGACACAGTTTCTCCGAGCTTACCAAAGAGATGCAAGGCTAGGTATTGCAGTATTTAAAATATTCAAACAATCAAAATAGCCCATTCAATATAAATCCAAAATAAATATCATAATGCAGCGGAATAATAGTATCTAAGTATAAGTATTGCAGCGGAAAATGTAAACAGGGCCAACATGGCCAAAACACGGGTTAGACAGGCCCGTTTACTATAGTCTAATGCAAGAATTTAAAATAGAATGTTTCCCAAAATATTCCCCCATGCATATAGTGCTCATGCTCATACTCTGTAAGAAAAAGGAAATAAATGGTTTGGTCAGCACAACTTGCTGAGTAAGTTAATACATACATGATCGTGGGGTTTCAAAGTCATTCATTAATCTTTAAATAAAAGCATGATATAATAAATCATAGATAATTCCATTTAATCATTTAACCAATTTGCATAATCTATTCATGGCACTAATCAATAATATATTTAGCATAATTTAAATAAAAGCCATAATTAATTTAAATAAAACATTTAACAATTTAAATGACAACACATAATATTTTTAACTATCCCCATTACTCCCAAGATTTAGTGTTTCAAGTATCTCACGATTGCATCGCAATCTCGTCAAGTCTAGCCGGTAGCCCGGCGGCCGCAGCCGTATCTGCCATACCCAGTACCACTCCGGAGCCTCGGGAAACCAATATGGATATTCACTAGAGTGTAGGCCATATATCTTACGCCGTTTTGGCAACATATCTCAAAATTCGCGCGGGTCACCATCGTCCACAAAGGCACGAAGTGAATCGTTAGGAGGGCACTCTGCAGAGCAATCACCCCCTAATTTTAAAGGATCAAGTTTGTAAGGGGATTTCCTAAATTCCACATTTCATGTATTTATTTCGAAAGACTTTTCAATTCGTTTAACCCTTAAAGGCTAATTTGACCGTTTCAACAAGATATCAATATTTGACTTGGTCAACCACAGTTTACTTCAAAATTCATTAAAAATCAGGTTTAACTCTGAAAATTCTAAAATTTGACCGTTGACTCGAAAAAACAGAGTTGAACAAGTTTCATGTTTTAAGTTTTTCAATCCGAGATACGGAAGTAGGTGAAAAACGTCATATTTTAACAGGATAATATTCTGTCCGAAAATTTCAACACCAGTTTCAAGGTTTCAAGATCTATCATAGCAAACTAACTCCAAAATTAGTGAAATTTTACAGAGCGATACGTAAGACCTATATCTACAACTTTCATGTTCGACTAAAGTTCTGAATTGGTCTAGATCTATTGTCAAAAACGTCTAAAATTTCGGACCTAAGTTCTGTCAAGATTTCAAGATCTAAATTCAAACAGTTCGGTTTGAGATCGATTTCAGATATCAAAACATAACGAAAAATTCCGAAATTTTTACAGTAGCCAGACTAATGTCTTAGGAAAGTTTTTTGTGTTTTACGTTTTCTTGCTTGAATAGGTTTAAGGGTTCGGAAAAATCACGCAAAAACGTTGCGCCGTTAAAGATTTCGTTTTGACAGATTTTATGTTCTTGGTTTAAATCTTTTGATCAAGTGTATTTTAAATCCTTCCAAAATCATAGTAAGATTAACTTACTGATCTTTGGTCGTCCGGGTTCGTCGATTCGGATGCGTGGCTTCCACTCCACCGTTTATCTCTTCGGTTTGTCGGGTTCTTCGTTCTAGATCCGGTTCAGGGGGTAGAGAAGAAAAGAATGAAGTTAGGATTCGTTTTTGAATCGCATATGGAACAAGGATCGGATCAGAACTTACCACAACGTTGGAGATCTTCCCATTTCCATCCACGACTGACCTCGCCTTGGTTTCGTGCCTCCGACGACTCCGGAATTAGGGTTTTTGAACGTATAGAGAATTCGTAAGGTTTTGAAAAGTGTTCGGGGTTGTCAAGAGGGGTTATTTATAGATGGACACGACCTAGGGACGTCCAAGGTCGGCCTTGGTGAGTCTTGAGCCGAAAGGAATACAACCGAAGTCGAAAAATCTGGATCCCGGCGAGTAAATCTCGCAACGGGCAAATCTGTCCATTGGCGCGGACTTGGTGCGCCGTTTAGGCAAACACCGCACGGCCACCGTGCGGTCCGCGCCTGGACTTCGGTCCGGGCGGGTCGTGCGATCCGTCGGGCATTTCCTCCTCTCTTTCGGACTTCTATCCCTGTATGTTCACGGATTCGGATTTCCGGGATATTTTCGGGCTCCTATTCCCTATCTAAATTCTTACTCGGGTCTAGATTTTATATTGGCCCCGTATTCTCGAGTCCATTAGTGTCGGGTATACTTGTACAATTTATTTGATTAATTTATCTTTGGCTTTACGGGTATTGGAAATAAACTCCATTTCCCATTTCCTTATCTATGTATTATGTTTATTCATTTATTTATTTTCATTGTTTTGTTTATTGTTTATTTATTTATTTATTTATTTATTTATTTATTTTATGTTGCAAAATTCTCGGGTATTACAGTCTACCCTCCTTAAGAATCAACTTCGTCCTCGAAGTTGTGTTTCGGGTTTTCTCGTATTAGGAACGAATCCTTTTATTTGTTTTATTATTTTGTGACTGAACTTAGAATTAAAACATCTAAGCTGCCTACGTACCCTGTGAAGGGATCAAGCCATAACGTAGTTCAAAACAATTTGAATTTTTTGGTTACAAAAATGTAAGGAAAATGCATAATGCCACATCCTCTCCCCCTTAAGATCGCAGTTATGTCCCCATAACTGTATCGATGTCGGTTTGCAACAGTGTCGGATAGCGTTCCCTCATGTTCGACTCTAACTCCCATGTTGCTGTCTCGCTTTCATGGTTCGACCAAAGAACCTTGACTATCTTGACAGTTTTATTCATCGTTACTCTCTCCTTAGCGTCTAGAATTCGCACTGGGACTTCTTCATAAGTCAGATCTTCATCGAGTTCGATTACTTCCGGTTGAAGTACATGTGTCGGGTCTGGCACATATTTCTTTAGTTGTGAGACATGGAAGACATTATGAACTCGATCTAATTGTGGCGGTAAAGCCAGTCGGTAGGCCAAATTTCCGACTCGTTCTAGAATCTCGTAAGGTCCTATGTATCGAGGACTCAACTTTCCTCGTTTGCCAAAACACATCACCCCCTTCATGTGTGATATCTTTAGCATGACCCTATCTCCCACTTGAAATTCTAGGTCTCGTCGTCTCACGTCAGCATAACCTTTCTGACGATCTTGAGCGGCTTTCATTTTCCCTTGAATCACCTTTATCTGTTGAGCCATTTCTTCGACAAGTTGTGGTCCCACTATCACACACTTATCGCTTTCTTCCCAGCTCAACGGGCTTCGGCACTTTCGTCCATACAACGCCTTGAAAGGTGCCATGCCAATGCTAGCATGGTAGCTATTGTTGTAGGAAAACTCATTTAAGGGTAAATGAGTTTCCCAATTTCCCTTAAACTCCAACTCACATGCTCTAAGCATATCTTCTAGTGTTTGGATCGTTCTCTCGGTTTGTCATCCGTCATTGGGTCGAATGCGGTGCTCATTTTGATTTGAGTACCGAGAGCTTTTTGTAACTCCATCCAAAAATGAGAGACAAATCTATTGTCTCTATCAGAAATGATGTCATGTGGTACTCCATGTCGTCGTACCACATTATCAATTTAGGCTCGGGCCAATTGGTCCATAGTCCACGTGTCCTTCATCGGGATAAATATGGCCGTCTTTGTTAGCCTATCCACAATCACCCAAATCCTGTTCATGCCTTTAGGTGATCGGGGTAATCCCGAGACAAAGTCCATCGAGATGCTATCCTACTTCCAACTTGGAATCTCTAGTGGTTGCATCAGTCCTAAGGGTTTATGTCTCACTGCCTTAACCCTTTGGCAGGTGAGGCATTTCGCCACGAAGTCTGCCACATCCTTTTTCATTCCCGGCCACCAGTAGATCTTCTTCAAATCCTTGTAAAGTTTGTCACCTCCGGGATGCACTGAATATGGTGTATTGTGCCCTTCATTCATCAACCTATGCTTCAACTCGACACACTTTTGTGGCACACACCATCTCCCTTTGAAGCGAATGCTTCCATCCTCATGGATAGCAAATCCTATTGCCTTACCCTCGGCAATATACTCCTTTATCCTCTCCAATTTCGCGTCGCCCGGTTGCGCGAGTCGAATCTCGTCCAATATTGGAGTTTCTACGATCATGGCATTGATTGTGTCACTGACTATGCCCGGATGCACAAGTTCCAAATTCAATCTTGCCAACTCCATGTACAATGCCGGCGGAATTACCAACGAGTTTGTCACGTGTTGGGTTTTCCGGCTTAGGGCATCGGCTACCACATTCGCCTTCCCCTCATGGTAGGATATTTCCATATCATAATCTTTAATAAGTTCCAACCACCTTCACTGTCTCAAATTCAACTCCTTCTGAATGAATATATATTTCAAGCTCTTGTGGTCGGTGAACATTCGACACTTTCGCCCATAAAGATAATGTCTCCATATCTTCAGAGCGAAAACGACCGCTGCCAACTCCAGGTTATGTGTTGGATAATTTTCCTCGTGAGGTTTCAGTTGGCGTGATGCATATGCGACGACCTTCGAGTCTTGCATCAAGACACAACCTAAACCTTCCTTCGAAGCATCGCTGTAAACTTCGAAGTCACCATTCTCTGATGGTAGCGTCAATACGGGTGTAGTTGTGAGTCGTTTCTTCAGCTCTTGAAACGCGGTCTCACAAGCCTCTGTCCACACGTATTTTACTCCCTTCTTCAGTAGCTGGGTTAAAGGTCGTGCGATTTTCGAAAAATCCTTCACGAACCGTCTATAGTACCCGGCTAATCCAAGGAAACTCCTTATCTCAGTTGGGCTCCTTGGGGCTGCCCATTCTGTCACGGCAGAAACTTTTTCCGGATCCACTGAAACTCCGTCAGCGGATACTATGTGTCCAAGAAATGCTACTTCCTTCAACCAAAAATCGCATTTGGACAACTTGCCGTATAATTGATTCTTTCGCAAGGTCCCTAACACTTGGTGCAAGTGCTGGGCATGCTCCTCCTCACTTTTCGAGTAGATCAGGATGTCATCAATGAACACCACTACACACTGATCTAACAGTTCTCGAAATACATTGTTCATGAGGTTCATGAACATTGCCGGAGCATTTGTTAACCCAAAGGATAACACTGTGAACTCGTAGTGACCATATCGAGTTCGAAACGCCGTCTTCGGAATGTCTTTCTCGGCGATTCTCAACTGGTGATACCCAGATCGTAAGTCGATCTTCGAGAATACTGAAGCTCCCTTCAGTTGATCAAATAGATCCTCTATTCTCGGCAATGGGTACTTATTCTTAATGGTCACTTGGTTCAATCCCCGATAGTCTATGCAAAGACGTAATCCTCCGTCTTTCTTCTTAACAAATAAGACAGACGCTTCCCATGGGGAAGTACTCGGTCTTATGTATCCTTTCTGCAGTAGCTCATCGAGTTGTTCTTTTAACTCCTTCATTTCCAGGGGTGCCATCCGGTACGGTGCTTTTGAGACAGGCTCGGTTCCAGGAATGAGATCTATTATGAATTCAAGATCTCGCTCAGGTGGCATGCCCGGAATGTCTTCAGGAAACACATCCGGGTATTCTCTTACCACTGGTATGCTGTTAACCTTGTTCTCTTCCGCCTCAAGGTTGTGCACGTAGCACGCATATAGCTCATACCACTTACGCATCAAGTTACTTAGTTTGACGACACTAACGATTTTGTTGTTCCTCTTAGGGGGCTGAGAATAAAAGATAACTCTCTTTCCCCTACTTTTCGACAAGGTGATCTTCTATTTTTGGCATTCGATCACCGCTTTATAATGGGACAACCAGTCCATCCCCAGTATAATGTCCAAATCCCTTAAGGTAAATTCTACTAAGTTTGCGAAGAATTCTATGTTCTTGATCACTATAGGAATTCTGTTATATCGTTTAGAGCACGCTACTACTTCTCCTGAAGGCAATTGAATTCCTAAGCTAATTATCTCGCACTTAGGTAGATCTAACTCAGGCACTATTCTTGATGCTATGATTGAGCAACTAGCTCCAGAATCAAATAAGACTCCAAGGGGTGTATTCAAGACATGAAATGTACCTGCCATCACTTCTCCTTGTGCAGGCACGTCCGCTTGGTTAACCACTTTAAGTCTTCCCATAGGGCGTCCTTGATTGCCTTGCTGATTTGGATTCGGCTGCTGATCTTGCAGTTGATTTTGATTCTGAGGTGGTTGAGGACGTTGGTTCTGATTCTGACTCGGCTGCCTAAATTGATTTTGAGGGGGTCTATACCCCTGATTGTTGCCGTTCCGTCCGTTTTGATTTTGAGGTTGTCCCTGCCCCGTGGCCAAGTCTTCCCTTTTTGTTATGTTTTCAATCCTTGTTTGGCACTCCTAACATATGTGGCCCATGCGTCCACACCGAAAGCATGCCCCTTGTTGAGGGCATCCCCTCGCTAGATGGGGTCGCCAACACCTCGGGCAAGGTGGTACCGGTTCCTCTTGGTTAAACCTCCTTCCGTTATTGGTTTGCTGTGGCCTATTCGACCCTCTCCGCTGTTCGTTCCTTCCCGTGTTGTTCTCGCTTCTCGCATCCCGGTTCCTCTTGTCTTGGGGACCCCGGCTGGACTCCCCACTCACTCTCCTTTTCAGTTGTTGCACTCGCGCCACTGCCACAGCGCGATCGTACACTGCTTGCAGATCAGGGTAGTGCACCCCTGCGATCACCTCGCGTACTGCCAGGTTCAGTCCCATCTCAAACTTTTGAGCTTTCTCCGCATCTGTGGGTACTACTCTTAGTGCGAACCTCACCAGCTCCTTGAACCGAGTGTAGTACTCTTGTACGGTCTGGCCTCCTTGCTTCAGCGACAGAAATTCCTCGTACATCGCTGCCTTAGTACTCAGGGGATAGAATCTATCCCTGAGCAACTCCATCATTTCAGCCCAAGAGTAGGGCTTGTCATCATCAGTCAGTTTTGCTTGAGTCGCCTGCCACCAGTCGTCCGCTTCGCCTCCCAAGTAGTACGAAGCGACATGCACTCTCTCTCCTTACGGACACTTGACCGCGCCCAGCAGCTTGTCAAAGGTCCGGATCCATTCTTCCAGTTTGGCTGGATCCTCCTCACCAGCATAGTGGGGTGGTGGTAGGGATTCACCATTGCTAGATAGTTGGGACGAGCTTGGGGCGGAGGGACCGCCGCAGCTTGGCCCTGATTGACTTGCGCATTCCCCAGCGCAATCAAGACCTCCTCTATCGTCCGAAGACGATCGCCCACATTGTTCGTTGCGGGGGCATCCTGCGCACCTTGGGGTTGTTCTCCTACAGACTGAGCAGGTTCGGTATCATTTGGTGGCACTTCAGTAGTAGTTTGGGGAGCAGGTTGGGTTCTTGATCTATCTCATGGTGCCATTCTGTTACAAACGGTGTAAATTAGAACGTAATATATTGTCTAGGCAAGCTACTATGAATGTGCTTCTATTTCCACACATAATGCTTGATTGGGCTTAAAAGTAACGCAAGGTTTTGTTTTATTTTGGTTTAAATGAATAAATCTTGTATTTTATTCCCTTAAAAGAAGCTTTTAATACAAGTAGGAGGATGTACAAAAATAGCAACGTTTTCTTAGCAAAAATAGTATCTATTATATGTAGAACCCCTAGCGTCTCAAGACGTCCTCCGGTGGGGTAGCGGGATCCTCCTCCGGGTCTTCCTCCTCCGAACTCGGCGGCAATAGGTCGTCAAAAATGTGGTTCAAGTCCTCTCCGTGAGCATCGACGTGTTCCTTCAGTATTAGGTTTTGCGTAGTGAGGGTTTGGACTTGGCGTTCGAGTTGGTTTATGCGGTGGTGGTCCGCCTCTCTTAAGTTGCCCATGTTGTGCAGATTTGCCTCCAATTGAGCTATGCGATGTTTCATTTGTTCTATGGTTTGTTTGGGAGTCAAAGTGAGCGTTCATCATTTTGATCATCAAGTTCATCATATCTTGACTAGCCATCTAGCGCAAGCAAAAGATCTAAGTTAGAATGTATCACGCTTCTAGGTTTTCTAACTTTAGGCAATGCAGTATGCACATGCAAATGATGATTTCCCCCCAAAAATAATTCATGGGTTTTAAAAATAAAAATTTAATCCATGGAATTAATGATTCAAAAATTTAAAATAGTATTTAAAATCCATGGACCTCTATATTGGGTCAAAAATAATTATGATATGGGCTCAAAAATAATTTTGGGCTAGGAAATTTCAAAATAATAATTTGGGCTTCTACAATAGTAATAATGTAAAAATGGTCATGGTTTATAAATACTAGTTTAAAAATAATAGTTTAAAAATAATAATAATTTAACAATAATAATACTAATTTAAAAGTAAGTCGGGCTCTGATACTAACTTGTAACACCCCGGTTTTTGGTCACCCAGGTTGGGGTGTCACCGCCACATCTCCCTAGTAAGACACGGTTTCTCCGAGCTTACCAAAGAGATGCAAGGCTAGGTATTGCAGTATTTAAAATATTCAAACAATCAAAATAGCCCATTCAATATAAACCCAAAATAAATATCATAATGCAGTGGAATAATAGTATCTAAGTATAAGTATTGCAGCGGAAAATGTAAACATGGCCAACATGGCCAAAACACGGGTTAGACAGGCCCGTTTACTATAGTCTAATGCAAGAATTTAAAATAGAAAGTTTCCCAAAATATTCTCCCATGCATATAGTGCTCATGCTCATTTCACATACTCTGTAAGGAAAATGAAATAAATGGATTGGTCAGCACAACTTGTTGAGTAAGTTAATACATACATGATCGTGTGGTTTCAAAGCAATTCATTAATCTTTAAATAAAGGCATGATAATAATAAATCATAGATAATTCAATTTAATCATTTAACCAATTTGCATAATCTATTCATGGCACTAATCAATAATATATTTAGCATAATTTAAATAAAAGCCATAATCAATTTAAATAAAGCATTTAACAATTTAAATGACAACACATAATATTTTTAACTATCCCCATTACTCCCAAGATTTATTGTTTCAAGAATCGCTCGTCAAGTCTAGCTGGTAGCCCGGCGGCCGCAACCGTATCTGCCATACCCAATATCACTCCGGAGAAACTCATATGGATATTCACGAGAGTGTAGGCCATATATCTCATGTCGTTTTGGCAACATATCTCAAAATTCGCGCGGGTCACCATCGTCCATGAAGGCACGAAGTGAATCATTAGGAGGGAACCCTGCAGAGCACTCATCCCCTAATTTTAAAGGATCAAGTTTGTAAGGGGATTTCCTAAATTTCAGATTTCATGTATTTGTTTCGAAAGACTTTTCAATTCGTTTAACCCTTAAAGGCTAATTTGACCGTTTCAACAAGATATCAAGATTTGACTTGGTCAACCACAGTTTACTTCAAAATTCATTAAAAATCAGGTTTAACTCCGAAAATTATAAAATTTGACCGGTGACTGGAAAACACAGAGATGAACAATTTTTATCTTTTAAGTTTTTCTATCCGAGATACGAAGTAGGTGAAAAACGTCATATTTTAACAGGATAATATTCTGTCCGAAAATTTCAACACCAGTTTCAAGGTTTCAAGATCTACCATAGCAAACTAACTCTAAATTTGATGAAATTTTACAGAGAGATACCTAAGACCTATATCTACAACTTTTATGTTCAACTAAAGTTCTGAATCGGTCTAGATCTATTGTCAAAAACGTCTACAAGTTCGGACCTAAGTTCTATCAAGATTTCAAGATCTAAATTCAAATAGTTCGGTTTGAGATCAATTTCAGATATTAAAACATAACAAAAAATTCCGAAATTTTTACAGTAGCTAGTTTAATGTCTTAGAAACGTTTTTTGTGTTTTTAGTTTTCTCGTTTGAATAGGTTTAAGGGTTTGGAAAAATCACACAAAAATATTGCGCCGTTAAAGATTTCGTTTTGACAGATTTTATGTTCTTGGTTTAAATCTTTAGATCAAGTGTATTTTAAATCCTCCCAAAATCATAGTAAGATTAACTTACTGATCTTTGGTCGTCCGGGTTCGTCGATTTGGAGGCGTGGCTTCCAGTCCACCGTTTATCTCCTCAGTTCGTCGGGTTCTTCGTTCTAGATCCGGTTCGGGGCGTAGAGAAGAAAAGAATGAAGTTAGGATTCGTTTTCGAATCGCATATGGAACAAGGATCGGATCAGAACTTACCACAACGTTGGAGATCTTCCGATTTCCGTCTCCGACTGTCCTCGCCTTGGTTTCGTGCCTCCGACGACTCGGGATTAGGGTTTTCGAACGTATAGAGAATTCGTACGGTTTTAAAAAGTGTTCGGGGCTGTCAAGAGGGGTTATTTATAGATGGACACGACCTAGGGACGTCCAAGGTCGGCCTTGGTGAGTCTTGAGCCGAAAGGAATACAACCGAAGTCGAAAAATCCGGATTCGGGCGAGTAAATCTCGCAACGGGCGAATCTGTCCATTGGCGCGGACTTGGCGCGTCGTTTTGGCAAACACCGCGCAGCCACCACGCGACCCGCGCCTGGACTTCGGTCCGGGCGGGTCGTGCGATCCGTCGGGCATTTCCTCCTCTCTTTCGGACTTCTATACCTCTATGTTCTCGGATTCAGATTTCCGGGATATTTTCGGGCTCCTATTCCCTATCTAAATTCTTACTCGGGTCTAGATTTAATATTGGCCCCGAATTCTCGAGTCCATTAGTGTCGGATATACTTGTACAATTTATTTGATTAATTTATCTTTGGCATTACGGGTATTGGAAATTAACTCCATTTCCCATTTCCTTATCTATGTATTATGTTTATTCATTTATTTATTTTTATATCGTTTAGAGCACGCTACTACTTCTCCTGAAGGCAATTGAATTCCTAAGCTAATTATCTCGCACTTAGGTAAATCTAACTCAAACACTATTCTTGATGCTATGATTGAGCAACTAGCTCCAGAATCAAATAAGACTCTAAGGGGTGTATTCAAGACATGAAATATACCTGCCATCACTTCTCCTTGTGTAGGCACGTCCGCTTGGTTAACCACGTTAAGTCTTCCCATAGGGCGTCCTTGATTGCCTTGCTGATTTGGATTCGGCTGCTGATCTTGCTGTTGATTTTGATTCTGAGGTGGTTGAGGACGTTGGTTCTAATTCTGATTCGGCTGCCTAAATTGATTTTGAGGGGGTCTATACCCCTGATTGTTGCCATTCCGTCCGTTTTGATTTTGAGGTTGTCCCAGCCCCGTGACCAAGTCTTCCCTTTTCGTTATGTTTTCAATCCTTGTTCGGCACTCCCGACGTATGTGGCCCATGCGTCCACACCAAAAGCATGCCCCTTGTTGAGGGCATCCCCTCGCTAGATGGGGTCGCCAACACCTCGGGCAAGGTGGTACCGGTTCCTCTTGGTTAAACCCCCTTCCGTTATTGGTTTGTTGTGGCCTATTCGACCCTCTCAGCTGTTTGTTCCTTCCCGTGTTGTTCTCGCTTCTCGCATCCCGGTTCCTCTTGTCTTGGGGACCCCGGCTGGACTCCCCACTCACTCTCCTTTTCAGTTGTTGCACTCGCGCCACTGCCACAGCGCGATCGTACATTGCTTGCAGATCAGGGTAGTGCACCCCTGCGATCACCTCGCGTACTGCCAGGTTCAGTCCCATCTCGAACTTTTGAGCTTTCTCCGCATCTGTGGGTACTAATCTTGGTGCGAACCTCACCAGCTCCTTGAACCGAGTGTAGTACTCTTGTTCGGTCTGGCCTCCTTGCTTCAGCGACAGAAATTCCTCGTAAATCGCTGTCTTAGTACTCAGGGGATAGAATCTATCCCTGAGCAACTCCATCATTTCCGCCCAAGAGTAGGGCTCGTCATCTTCTGTCAGTTTTGCTTGAGTCGCCTGCCACCAGTCGTCCGCTTCGCCTCCCAAGTAGTACGAAGCGACGTGCACTCTCTCTCCTTCCGGACACTTGACCGCGCCCAGCAGCTTGTCAAAGGTCCGGATCCATTCTTCCAGTTTGGCTGGATCTCCTCACCAGCATAGTGGGGTGGCTGGTAGGGATTCACCATTGCCAGATAGTTGGGACGAGCTTGGGGCGGAGGGACCGCCGCAGCTTGGCCCTGATTGACTTGCGCATTCCCCAGTGCAATCAAGACCTCCTCTATCGTCCGAAGACGATCGCCCACATTGTTCGGTGTGGGGGCATCCTGCACACCTTGGGGTTGTTCTCCTATAGGTTGAGCAGGTTCGGTGTCATTTGGTGGCACTTCAGTAGTAGTTTGGGGAGCAGGTTGGGTTCTTGATCTACCCCGTGGTGCCATTCTGTTACAAACGGTGTAAATTAGAACGTAATATATTGTCTAGGCAAGCTCCTATGAATGTGCTTCTATTTCCACACATAATGCTTGATTGGGCTTAAAAGTAACGCAATGTTTTGTTTTATTTTGGTTTAAATGAATAAATCTTGTATTTTATTCCCTTAAAAGAAGCTTTTAATACAAGTAGGAGGATGTACAAAAATAGCAACGTTTTCTTAGCAAAAATAGTATCTACTATATGTAGAACCCCTAGCGTCTCAAGACGTCCTCCGGTGGGGTAGCGGGATCCTCCTCCGGGTCTTCCTCCTCCGAACTCGGCGGCAATAGGTCGTAAAAAATGTGGTTCAAGTCCTCTCCGCGAGCATCGACGTGTTCCTTCAGTATTAGGTTTTGCGTAGTGAGGGTTTGGACTTGGCGTTCGAGTTGGTTTATACGGTGGTGGTCCGCCTCTCTTAAGTTGCCCATGTGGTGTAGATTTGCCGCCAATTGAGCTATGCGATGTTTCATTTGTTCTATGGTTTGTTGGGAGTCAAAGTGAGCGTTCATCATTTTGATCATCAAGTTCATCATATCTTGACTAGCCATCTAGCGCAAGCAAAAGATCTAAGTTAGAATTTATCACGCTTCTACGTTCTCTAACTTTAGGCAATGCAGTATGCAAATGCAAAGGATGATTTCCCCCCAAAAATAATTCATGCACTATATATATATACATTTTTTTTCCATGGGTTTTAAAAATAAAAATTTAATCCATGGAATTAATGCTTCAAAAATTTAAAATAGTATTTAAAATCCTTGGACCTCTATATTGAGTCAAAAATAATTATGATTTGGGCTCAAAAATAATTTTGGGCTAGAAAATTTCAAAATCATAATTTAGACTTCTACAATAGTAATAGTGTAAAAATGGTCATGGTTTAAAAATACTAGTTTAAAAATAATACTCCCTCTGTCCCATTCCAAATGTCCTACTTACTATTTTTGGATGTCCCATTACAAATGTCTTCTTTCTATAAATAGAAATAATTTTCCCCTCCAACAACTATGTGAACCCCACCATATACTCACAAACCAACTCTACCTTAATTCCCGTGCCCAACAGTAACAAGATACTTGGAGTGGGACGGAGGGAGTAGTTTAAAAATAATAATACTAATTTAAAAGTAAGTCGGGCTCTGATACCAACTTGTAACACCCCGGTTTTTGGTCACCCAGGTCGGGATGTCACCGCCACATCTCCCTAGTAAGACACAGTTTCTCCGAGCTTACCAAAGAGATGCAAGGCTAGGTATTGCAGTATTTAAAATATTCAAACAATCAAAATAGCCCATTCAATATAAATCCAAAATAAATATCATAATGCAGCGGAATAATAGTATCTAAGTATAAGTGTTGCAGCGGAAAATCTAAACAGGGCCAACATGGCCAAAACACGGGTGCAAGAATTTAAAATAGAAAGTTTCCCAAAATATTCCCCCATGCATATAGTGCTCATGCTCATTCCACATACTCTGTAAGAAAAAGGAAATAAATGCTTTGTCAGCACAACTTGCTGAGTAAGTTAATACATACATGATCGTGGGGTTTCAAAGCCATTCATTAATCTTTAAATAAAAAGCATGATAATAATAAATCATAGATAATTCAATTTAATCATTTAACCAATTTGCATAATCTATTCATGGCACTAATCAATAATATATTTAGCATAATTTAAATAAAAGCCATAATTAAATTAAATAAAGCATTTAACAATTTAAATGACAACACATAATATTTTTAACTATCCCCATTACTCCCAAGATTTAGTGTTTCAAGTATCTCACGATTGCATCGCAATCTCGTCAAGTCTAGCCGGTAGCCCGGCGGCCGCAGCCGTATCTGTCATACCCAGTACCACTCCGGAGCCTCGGGAAACCCATATGGATATTCACGAGAGTGTAGGCCATATATCTCATGCCATTTTGGCAACATATCTCAAAATTCGCGCGGGTCACGATCGTCTATAAAGGCACGAAGTGAATCGTTAGGAGGGAACCCTGCAGAGTATTCACCCCCTAATTTTAAAGGATCAAGTTTGTAAGGGGATTTCCTAAATTCCAGATTTTATGTATTTGTTTCGAAAGACTTTTCAATTCGTTTAACCCTTAAAGGCTAATTTGACCGTTTCAACAAGATATCAAGATTTGACTTGGTCAACCATAATTTACTTCAAAATTCATTAAAAATCAGGTTTAACTCCGAAAATTCTAAAAGTTGATCGGTGACTCGACAATACAGAGATGAACAAGTTTCATGTTTTAAGTTTTTCGATCTGAGATACGGAAGTAGGTGAAAACGTCATATTTTAACAGGATAATATTCTGTCCGAAAATTTCAACACCAGTTTCAAAGTTTCAAGATCTACCATAGCAAACTAGCTCGAAATTTGATGAAATTTTACAGAGAGATACCTAAGACCTATATCTACAACTTTCATGTTCGACTAAAGTTCTGAATCAGATTAGATCTATTGTCAAAAATGTCTACAATTCGGACCTAAGTTCTGTCAAGATTTCAAGATCTAAATTCAAATAGTTCAGTTTGAGATCGATTTCAGATATCAAAACATAACACAAAAATTCCAAAATTTTTACAGTAGCTAGATTAATGTCTTAGGAACATTTTTCGTGTTTTAAGTTTTCTCGTTTGAACAGGTTTAAGGGTTTGGAAAAATCACGCAAAAACGTTGCGCCGTTAAAGATTTCGTTTTGACAGATTTTATGTTCTTGGTTTAAATCTTTAGATCGTGTATTTTAAATCTTCCCAAAAACATAGTAAGATTAACTTACTGATCTTTGGTCGTCCGGGTTTGTCGATTCGGAGGTGTGGCTTCCAGTCCACCGTTTATCTCCTCGGTTCGTCGGGTTCTTCGTTCTAGATCCGGTTCGGGGCGTAGAGAAGAAAAGAATGAAGTTAGGATTCGTTTTTGAATCGCATATAGAACAAGGATCGGATCAGAACTTACCACAACGTTGGAGATCTTCCGATTTTCATCCACGACTGTCCTCGCCTTGGTTTCGTGCCTCCGACGACTCCGGGATTAGGGTTTTCGAACGTATAGAGAATTCGTAGGGTTTTGAAAAGTGTTCGGGGCTGTCAAGAGGGGTTATTTATAGATGGACACGACCTAGGGACGTCCAAGGTCGGCCTTGGTGAGTTTTGAGCCTAAAGGAATACAACCGAAGTCGAAAAATCCGGATTCGGGCGAGTAAATCTTGCAACGGGCGAATCTGTCCATTGGCGCGGACTTGGTGCGCCGTTTAGGCAAACACCGCGCGGCCCGCGCCTGGACTTCGGTCCGGGCGGGTCGTGCGATCCGTCAGGCATTTCCTCCTCTCTTTCGGACTTCTATCCCTCTATGTTCTCGGATTCGGATTTCCGGGATATTTTCGGGCTCCTATTCCCTATCTAAATTCTTACTCGGGTCTAGATTTAATATTGGCCCCGAATTCTCGAGTCCATTAGTGTCGGGTATACTTTTACAATTTATTTGATTAATTTATCTTTGGCTTTACGGGTATTGGAAATTAACTCCATTTCCCATTTCCTTATCTATGTATTATGTTTATTCATTTATGTATTTTCATTGTTTTGTTTATTGTTTATTTATTTATTTATTTTATTTTATTTTATTTTATTTATTTATTTATTTTATGTTGCAAAATTCTCGGGTATTACAAGCGCAACAGATAGGGCAAAGAACAAAACCTCTGCGACGGGCGAGGCGGCAAACCCAACGGGGATCGACGGCGGGCAGCGAGCACGGCAGCCAGTCGATGTGCAATCGAGCCAGCGTGAGTGCAACGGCGATCGCGAAGACAGCGAGGAAGCGGCGGCGGTGCTGATTTGCGAAGGGATGCGCGAACGACGATTTGGGGAATCGAGACGATTGTGAAAGGAATTGCGGTGGTCGGAGACAAATGTCGAGAGAATAAAAAAGCCGAACAAATTGGGCGAAACCCGACCCAAAGAATTAGCAACGGAGCATTCAATCCAACGGACAGAAATTCAATTTGAACTCTCATCCAACGGGGGAAAATGAAATTGGGGATTAGCACTGTTTGGAACTCTCCCTCTTATATATATAGAGAGATACATCAGTGTTACCATGAATATTATTATTATTATTATTATTATTATTATTATTATTATTATTATTATTATTATTATTATTATTATTATTTATTAATTAAATATTTTTCAAACAAATTTTAAGTACTAATAAAATACACCATGCCCTTATATGTCTCTTCACCCCAATCAGTTATTCATTATCGGTTAATTTTTACCAAATACTTTTATATAACAACAATCTAATCAACTAGTCTCGGCTGGATAAGGGAATGCGTTACCTCTGCCTTGGCTGCGGTTCTCATAAATGGATCTTCAACCGAGTTTTTCAAATTAGAAAAAGGACTTCGACAGGGTGATCCAATTTCTCCATATTTGTTCGTATTAGTGGCGGAGGTGTTGAACGGGCAACTTTCTAGAGCGGCTGAAACAGGGTTGCTCGCAGGGTTGGGAGTTGGAGAAGGGGGTCCGGTGATTACATATCTACAATACGCGGATGACACAATATTATTTTGCGAGGGAGAGTTGCTTCAGGTGGTGACGATCAAACGCATCCTGATGTGTTTATCTTTGGCCACAGGCTTACAGATTAACTTCAAGAAGACAAGCTTAATTGGGATTAAACTAGATCTGGAGAGGGAGGCAGCGGATGCTTTAGGGTGTGGGATGGGAAATTGGCCATTGAAATATTTGGGTATCCCGATTGGTGGTAGAGTTAATGGGACGGAAATTTGGCAACCGGTGTTGGAGAGGGTGGAGAGAAGAATGGCAGGGTGGAAGGGTAGACTATTATCACAAGAGGGAAGACTCTGTTTAATTCGTTTTGTGTTGAATAGCCTGCCAATATATTTCTTGTCTTTGTTCAAGTTTCCAAAACAGGTAGCGGATAGGCTGGAAATGGTGAAAAGACGGTTCTTCTGGAAAGAATGGAATGGCAACAGGAGATTGCATTCAGTTTGTTGGGACAAAATCTGTATGCCACAGGACGTTGGAGGCTTAAACATCTGGGACACTTGCAAACTTAATGCCGCGCTACTTTATAAATGGAGATGGAGGTTCGGTAAGGAAAAAGGGCTGTGGATTCATGTTATTAATTCCAAGTACTATGAAGGTATGTCACCTCTGGTTTTGGAGCCTAAATTAGATAGATCATTGTGGGGACAAATTTGTAAGGCCTGGCTAGAGTTGGAGATGGGGCTCAAGGGAATGGGATGATAATGCAGGTGGGTAATGGGATTAGGACGAGATTTTGGCAAGATTGTTGGGTGGAGGGTGGGATGTCTTTGAAGGAGATGTACCCACGTATTTTTGCTCTTGCTGTCAATAAGGGCGGTTAGATCACTGAGTTCGGGTTTTGGGTTGGGTTTGAATGGGAATGGTCTATCCAATTGAGAAGGCAATTGTTTGATTGGGAGGTGGAGGTGTAAAGTGATTTTATGGCTATGATTGGAAGTAAAAAGCTGTGTCGCTACAGTGAGGATCGGACTTGTTGGACACGCGAAGGAAATGGTATATTTTCCACTCGATCCTGCCGGCGCAGATTGGAGGGTGTAGAGGAGATGGAGAGGTGGTGCTTATGGAAGCGTTTGTGGAAGATTAAGTGTCCGATGAAGGCCAAAATTCTAGTGTGGAAGATGGCACACGACGCGTTGCCTGTCCGGGATCTTCTTGTTCGAAGAGGCTGCTTGCCTGGTTTGAGCAGTCTGTGCCCGTGCTGCCAGTAGGTTAGTGAGACTTTGGACCACCTATTTTGTAAATGTGCGGTGGCGCAATCTTTATGGTACTATGGAGTTAATTTGTTTGAAGTCGAATGGGCGATGCCGGGTAGAGTAGTTGACTTGTTGGCATGGTGGTGTGATGCTAAACCAAAGAAAGGTGCCTATGAGGGCTGGCTGATAACAGCAGTAGCTATCATTTGGATAGTTTGGAAAGTTAGAAATGGTGTTGCTTTCCAGGGCCAACAGGTGGATATTAGGGCGGTTAAGGAAGAATTAAGGTGGAGGGTTGGTCTTTGGTGGAAAGTGGTGAGGGATGATTTTGATTTGAGTGTGGGATGGATGGACTCTAGCTTCCCAGGCAACCTGTTGAGACCAGTTCAGCATAGCCCTAGGAGTTTTAGGGGTGGATTGGTTTGGATCCGACCGGGGAAGGGATGGTAGAAGATAAATACGGATGGCTCGTCATTGGGTAACCGCGGGCCGGCAGGGGTGGGTGGAGTTATTAGGGATGAAAATGGGGAGATTCTCTTTATATTATCAGACTATATTGGAAGCAACAGAAGCTGAGCTGACCGCGATCAATCGCGTTTGCACGGCTCTTAAAAGAGATCAAGGCTTTCCTTGAATAAACTAATGTTTGAATGTGATAGTACAAATGTGGTGAGGTGGGTTAAAGAGCCAGGATTGGTTCTAGGCGACTTCATGAGCTGTTGGCTCCCGTCTTAGAGGTGTTTAGCTTCGCCGGAGAAGTTCGGGTACAACAGATAATGAGAGAACGTAACATACTTGCGGACCACTGGGCTCGACTCGGCGCATCAGGGAATGGTAAAATTGAAAAGTGGTTTTGACGAGGATAGTTGCTGGTAAAGGTTCTGTGTTGCTTAGTTCTGCGTTGCTTCGGTGTGTAATGCACTATGTTTTTGTTGTTTTTGTTGTTATATTGTCTGTGCAAACTCATGCGTCTGTTCTTGCGGTGGTGCTTGATCTCTCTACTATGGCAGTACTAGTGTTGGTTAGGAACTTGTTTTTAGTGACGCACCGGCTGTGCATATTCATGTGTGAGCTCCCCTTGTATTAGCAGCATGAGTGTTGGCGAGTGCTGCTTACCCTATAAGTAATGAATACTTTTTGCCCACAAAAAGAAAAAAATCAACTAGTCAAACCAGTTAACTGAATCATCTAAATACAAACAGTTGATTGACTCAACTTTCAGCTAACAACTAACACAGTTAATTGCCAAACAGGGCCATAAATAAGCTATTTTAAGCTAACTTCATTACAAAACAAAATACTATTTTAAGTTATTTTGTCTTTTTGAATAAGCTAATTTTTCTTAAATTGACTAGAATAAGCTAATTTCATTTAGCTTATTTGCCAAACAGGGCCATAATATAAAGCTGAACACAATAACAAAAACATAATGCCATAGTTGCTTTCTAAATTATTTTCTACGTTCTCATTTAATTGCTCAATTTATATAGTGGTAACTATTCGTGGAATAACTTAAGTATTTTTTTTAAAACATAGTTATATAAGAAAAATTTAATCAAATCAAATGAAATATTATTAGATTCCTATTCACATAGTTTAAAATATCAAACTTCTATAATTTTACTTATGTACAGTATGAGTTATTACTGGATAAAAGTGTTTACTAAATTGCGTGAAGTGCAGAGATAATGTATTTATTTAAAAAAAAGGAAGTATTAAATTAGCAAAATTAAAAAACAAAGATTTCAATTAATATTGACCGGGATAAGAACTTGCCCAAGCGGTCAAGTCCATACCTTCCAACCCTAGGGTTGGGGATTCGCTTCCCCACCTGGCTCCCCATCACTCCCCTTTATCTTTATAATTTGTGTGGCATGAACTCACATCATACTTTCTCTGGCCTCAGCTTCTTAAAAAATGATTAATATTTTTCATCAGAGTTAAAAATACATCAATGGTTCGCTTTCCCTCGCACTATAACAGAAGTGTAAAAATATTATGAACGAATTGGCATCTATTAGGATTTAGGGGTTTTGTGTTGAAACTTTCTTTTATTTATTTATTATTCCAGGTAATTTTTTGTAATCATCCATTTTTGTTCTTTTTTATTCTTTTTCTTTTGGTTTAAATATATTATAAAATGCTTTCCAAAATATATATATTATAAGATAACTAACGTCTCCTACAATATTAGAGTATTATACGTACACCAAAAATAGATTCACATGATAAATACTGAACAAATTATTTCTAACATCTCATTCAATTAATAAATTATTTCTAAAATCTCATTTAATTTTGGATTTTAGAAAATTTTATTATTGCTGTAAATTTGGTGTGGAGTATTATGGCAAATATTCCCAAAAAAAAAAAAAAAAAGAAACTAAACTAAATTACTACTACATAATAATGAATATTTTTGGATAACATTCAATTTTTTTTTGAATAACACATAATAATGAATATTGTTACTACTAATAAAATAAAATAGTCACTACAACACACACACTGGCAAACTTACATATATATTATATATATATATACTATATATGGAAAAAAGGACAAATAGGTCCATTTTCTTTTCCAAAAATCCAAATCAGTCATTTTTTTATTTTATTACCAAAACAGTCCTCTATAAATGCTAATTATGTCCAAATCAGTCCTTTTTCACTAATTATATTCTAATTGCTGACGTGGCAAGAGTTTTAATTTAAACCTGACACGTGTGCATAATATTAGTCATTTTTCTTTTATCTTTTGCCAATTCAGTTCTAAACTTTTGTTTTGTTCTATTTATCCTCTACCACAATCACCATTTTTATATTAATTGGCCTCCAACCTTTCAAATTATTTCATTTTGGGTCCAAAACCTTAAATTTTTTATTGTTACTAATCCATTTATCAAATAAATGCCCAACATACTTCCGTAAATAAAATTAAATATCAAACCTCATACATTGGGTTTGACCGCCTTGTTACCGGGTCTTCGAAGTTCCGGATTTTACGGACTCTCTCTAACCACTCGACCGTAACCGATGGTTCATTAGTTCTGGTTTCCTTCAGAAACAATCAGCACAATCATACTTTGTGGACAATAAAATTCAGGCTATTTTTAATATTTTTTCAATAAAATCAAGGCTTCCTGTATCCATAACCTTCCAAAAATTCAAGTTAAATCATTTACTCAAACATTGCTACATCCTAAGGTAGGACGCAAAGTAAGATTATGTTGATTGTTGCTGAAGGAAACCAAAACCAATGAACCATCGGTTGCTGTCGGGTGGTTAGAGAGAATCCGTAAAATTCCGGTACTTGAAAGACCCGATAACAAAGCAGGCAAACCCAATGTATGAGGTTTAGTGTTTAATTTTATTTATGGAAGTATGTTGGGCATTTATTTGATAAATGAATTGGTAATAATAAAAAATTTAAGGTTCTGGGCCTAAAATGAAATAATATCAAAGGTTGGAGACCAATTAATATAAAAATGACCGATTTGGGTAGAGGACTAAATAGAACAAAACAAAAGTTTATGACTGAATTGGCAAAAGATAAAAGAAAAAGGACTAATATTATGTCCACCTGTCAGGTTTAAATTAAAACCCTTGCCACGTCAGCAATTAGAATATAATTAGTGAAAAAAGGACTGATTTGGACATAATTAGCATTTGTAGAGGACTGTTTTGGTAATAAAATAGAAAAAGGACTGATTTGAATTTTTGGAAAAGAAAATGGACATATTTGTCCTTTTTTCCTATATATATATATACTAGAACTCGTAATGCGCGCGCGATGCCGCGCGTGACGGTGTTTGCATTATGAACGTGTTTTTGTCGACGTGTATGATATTGTTGGCCGCATAGCAGTGTTTTTGTTATCGTTGAATGTATTATATTTTTTGCAAATGTATGAATGGTGGTATGATAAACTTGGAATTCATTGATATTCTCCCTAATTTAAAAAAGAAATGCAATCATGTTAGCAGGAATGAAGAAAATAGTAGAGGGTGACTCTTATGTGTGGAAGTGAAGCAATTTGTTGTAAAGCAACTTCAAAAACAATTTAATTGTGCATATGTGTTCTAAAATTCTCTTACTGGGGGATTGGAGCAGAGATCAATGTTGGTTTGGGTAATATTTGGCAAGGTTGTTGATCTTGGTCCATTCCAGTAAGGGTTGTCAAGACCAGCCTGTCCAATGCCTTCTTGTTCTCCAGTTGCCTGCACAATTTCAATGTCAGTGCTTCGCCTTTGTAGAAATCATTAATAGCGATTAAGGCACCCACGATTGTTGTAAATCACATGTTATATCTTGAGCTATTTAATGTGAAAGTGGGGAAAGGAAAAGCAAACAACCCTGTTCTCATTCACTTAATCTTCAAACAGCACAGATTATAATGACCATCTTTGCCTGAGGAAAGGACTTTTCGTAGCGATGCCCATTCCCAAGCAATCTGATAAAGACAAAAATCTGATAAAGACAAAAATCTGATGTCATAGCCATGGCCATTCCCAAGCAATCAGATTTTGCAATCAGCACAGAAAGAAGCAATGTCCTGTCATATTTGTTAGCCAAAAACATTAATATAGTTGAAGCACAACCATCTTATAAAAACTTAATGATATGGAGGGGAAAAAAAGGAAAAAGTTACCTTGGAATAATTTACAAGTCACGACATATACATAGAGAAATGGTGAGCAGAGTTTCTGGAACATGATAAACAAAGAACCTGCATATGAAAGTAAAACGTGAATAAAAGTAAACATGATATCATGATGACAAGGCAGATGTTGCATAGGCAATAACTGAACTTGACTTGAAGCAAGGAAGTGAGAATGACATCCAAAGAATAGTATTAAGTGCTTTGGATTTATTGTTGTATAGGATTTCTTGCAAGTAGCAGTACATTATCTTGATCATAACCACGAAACATGAGATTGAATAAAAGAAAAATACAAGAGACATTTGAAAAACAGGGAAATAAAAAAGCCAGGATTGAAGGCTTATTTCCTGAGTCTGTCAGCTTAACTGAAGAGAGCTGCTGGCAAGTTAGGCAAGCCCCAACCCTTTCCTGGGATATACTTTCATGAGAAAAGTGTCATAGTAGTTTTTGTTTTCTCAAGAAAATATTATGGCAATCTTTTCGGGTGATGCAGGTGTCAAGTCACAGCTTTGCAAGGTTTCTTTTCTGAAACTTTTCTTATCGTCATTCTCGACCTCAAGCTCAAACTCTAAAATTGCTATTCAGGTCAACATCTAGATTCCAAATTAAACTCAACTCTATTTCAATCCCAAAATCCGTTTATTCATTACATAAGCTAATTCTGAGATATGCATTGAGCAATTATTCACAACATTAATAACGAAATCAGTCACTTGCCTAATCCTGCCTCCTACAAATACATAGAAAACAGTTTTGAGCAGAACATTTTACCTGCCGAATATGTAAAGTCATTCCAGAGGTATTGAGCAAGGACTGAAAGAAATGCTCCACCAACTGTAAGAAAGAAATTCTTGAGCACACGATCAATATGTAGTATGAGTGATTTGGTTTAGAAAATAAATTGTTCAGGGGTGATCACCTAAAATCACTCTGATTAGCATAATGTGCTTAATGATAAGGTTTTTTTTATTGGTAAGCACAAATGTAGATATATAAAAAGCAGCATGGTGGTTGTTTTTCAACTGCCTACCAAAATTATACATAAATACTCAGTGCACCAAACACAAAAACAATGTCATCCAAACATCCTCTCTTCTTGGTACTTATAGAAAGGAAAATCCAAAATTCAACAGTTATTCAGTCATCACTCCATTCCTACCAAGTTCAAATTAATTCATAAGTGACTTATCACATTGTCCAACTCCAATCATTATAGAGGAAAATATAACAATAAATCCTTATTTATTCAGATATCACAAAATGACACATTATTTTATCCACAACATAATATTCTATAATAAAAAAATAAAAATAAAAAAATAAATAAATAAAAAACACACACACACACACACATGATAACATTACCTGTGTGTCATAGGTTCCCACTCTCTGTGTAGGTATCTGCCAATCATAACTCAAATGTGGCCTTCCGGATAAATCCTAAAACATAAAAGGGGGGAAAAATTATAAATTGAAGGATTAAAGTCGTTCAATAAAGTTGGGAATACATGTTTCAGAGGCCACAACATCGAGTCATGTCAAATAATAAGCCAATTAACAAAATGCTTCTTTCTTCTTTTTTTTTTTGTGCACGTGCCAAGAGGCCACAGACCACCACTCTTTAGTAAAGCACCAACTTATAAATTGCTTCCCTTTATTAGATCATTTTACTCGCATAAATAAAGAAGCTGAGCTACGAAAGAAAAATAGTGTAAACTGTAATAACGAATTAAACTAATTAAATAGATAAACTTAAATAGATTCAGAATTTCCATATTTGATATCTAAAGAGCATGTATCTGAAATAATGTATCCACACCTATTGTATCCACACATATCTGATATCTAAAGAGCAGCTATCCACTCTTTGTTGTTAAGCATGGTCCAATCTGAAATAATGTGTCCACACCTATTCACAATTTCCATATCTGATATAAAGAGAGGAGATGCAGCTAAACGAAAGCCCCCCAAACAAAAAAGAACATTAAGAAATGTAATCAAGATTGCAAAATCATGATCAAAACCTGTGGGAAAAAAAACACTATTGGTCCCGTAAGTTTCCCCAATTTCGATTTCAGTCCCATATTAATTTCATTAACACAATCAATCCATTATGTTTGCTAATTTTTGCATAATCCATCCCAAACCCTTTAATGACGCATTTCTGCTGACGTGGCACCGGATTAAGCAAACTTATGGGACCAATGGCGCCGCAATTAGCAACTTATGGGACCAATGGCGCCACAATTAGCAAACTTACGCGGCGCCACGTCAGCAGAAATATGTCATTAAGCGGTTTGGGATGGATTATGCAAAAATTAGCAAACATAATGGATTGATTGTGTTAATGAAATTAATATGGGACTGAAATCGAAATTGGGGAAACTTATGGGACCAATGGTGTTTTTTTTCCAAAACCTGTGGGTGAAATGGCAAGCACATCTATAGCAGCATCATGACATAATCACTCCAAAGTACCATTACAATAAATAAAGAAAGGAATAAGAAACGAAGATTAACAACTTGTCATTGCAAAGTACAAACATTAGAGAAAATTATTTTTTGAATTCAATGCTAAACAGTAGGATGGAAAGATAAATACGTCTCATACCTCCAATGACAGAAGAATAAAAAAATCAAAAAAAATTTGAGAGCAGGTGCAATGACAGAAGCATCATAAAAATGCAGAATAAATTTTAACCCGTATACATCTAATCATAGAAGAAGAATTAAAAAAATTTAATTTTACATACCTCCACTTACTTTATAGCTGAGACTGAATTAGACATGAGCTTGGCCTAAAGCAGCGTTTCATATGCATAGTACATACTGAGGCACGTAGAAGGGACTGAAGTAGACATGAGTAATTGAAGAAACATTATTGGATGTAAAGGAATTAATGAGTGACATATTACAAGAACAATAACTGTATAAATATTAGGGGATTACAACTAATGGTAATGATCATCTCAGACTTTTGCATAATGAAATTTTGAGGAGACAATTTGCATAGTGCCGGATTCTTGCAACAAAATAAATATCTCATGAAATATGGGAATACTCACAAACATTCTTGCAACAGGATAGATATCAGAAGGAAATACTGGGCTATTCTGTAGCCTGCAGCATATCCAGTACATTCTGTATGCGGAAAATGGGTGCAAGTTCCTCTTCTCCAGTACATGAAACCTACAAGTTTTACGTCCATCAGATCATGTATGAAAATGGAATAAATTATACAAGCTTAAACTACAAAGCATGACATATTATGTATGAATTATACATGGAATACTACACAGGTGACCCTCGTGAGTCGATTTCAGACCAATTAGTTTTTAACACCTGCCGCCTGTAAAAGTTCTTGATAAACAATATTTCGGGTCCATTCAACAAAAACATTTCCTTGTGCGACGATTTGATCAGGTGGACGAATCGTTATGTATAGAGTATCAAATGAGCGTGCACGAGACAAAGCGACATATAATTGGCCATGCATGAAAACAGGTTCTTTAATGAATACACCGACATGTTGTAATGTTTGGCCTTGTGATTTATTTATTGTCATAGCGAAGCACAATTTAACTGGGAATTGAATTCGAGTGAATTCAATAGATGTTTTATTCGTTTCTTTTGGTATAAGGGGTATTCTAGGTATGAAACACGTTGTGCCAGAACATGGGCCAGTAATGATCTCAGCTTCAAGAAGATTATTTGACATGTGCTTACAGATAAGTCTGGTTCCATTTGATAGTCCGTTTGATGGGGATAGATTTCGTAACAACATTATTGGGACACCTTTCTTTAGGGTAAGGATATGAGGCGGCATTCCATTAGGAGTTATCGTACTAAGCAAATCTTCATAATGAGCTTGTTGAGTTGGATCTTTAGTTTTATTCCTTGAAATAAATGTCATTATCTCACCAGGGATTTGATCTAAGATAACAGCATTAATGTGGTCAACAATTTCGTTTGTAGTTGTAAGAATAGATCGCGATACAAAGGCCTCATTAGAAGGGAATTGGAGTATATGAGAGGGATATATTTTTTCAATTAATGCACGAATGTTATCATCCTGAAATGGAATTAAATTATTACGAGGAATCTGGACTTCACCATCAGCTGAGTTTAGGCATGTATTGTTCCCTATACCATCAAGAAATGTTGCAAAAGCATGGTCATTTTGCGCACGCATATTTTTTTTTAGATGAAACTTTTGAGCAGCCTGAAACAAATTTGACGAGACAACGCTGACCTCAATGTAAATGTCTTTCGTAGCGTTCGGTATGACTGGGGTGATCTGTCTAAAATCACCACCAAATATGACAACTTTTCCACCAAAAGGCTCTACAACATCGGTGATATCTCTTAAAGTATAGTCCAATGCCTCAATAAGCTCCTTGCGTGACATAGAAATTTCATCCCAAATAATCAATGCAATTTCTCTCAAATGTGTTGCTAGGTTTGATTGTTTTGATATGCTACATGATTTATGTTCAAGTATATTTAATGGTAATTTAAACTTTGAATGTGCTGTTTGTCCGTTTGGTAGTAAAGAAGCTGCAACACCAAATGATGCTACAGCAGCTGAAATTAAATTCGATCTATGGGCATAACCGAGAATAGTATTATACAAATATGTTTTCCCGGTGCCAGCTGGGCCATCAATGAAACATACAAAAGGCAATTGTTTTTCTAACTTTTCTGCAACAATTTGGAAAATTTGATATTGCTCTTCATTCAAAGTGTTTGGTAATGGGAGGGTATCATATAACGAAGAATGTGTGAAAGAAGCATATTCAAAAATATTCTCATTTGTATTTGATATTGGATCATTATTTACTATAATGTCAAAGTCTGCTAAAGTGTTTCCAGTTGCAGAAAGATGTTTATTAACATTCATTGCAGCCTGCACTTCAATATATATGTCAGCAACATTAGTAGTAGATGATACAGTAGTAGTACAAAATTCATAGAATTGATTCCATATATTTTGAGGTTCAGAAGGACTACAAAACATGAGGAGTGTTGCAAAGAGTTGGGAGAATGAATTTGGAAGCTGGAACTGTGATGCTTCAGTTAGGCAATCAATGATTGCTGTGTCACTTTCTAGCAAACCCAGGGCCACACATGCAGCTCGAAAACTTTCATATAGCACACCATTAACAGTTGCAATGTCATCAAATGATGTTGGACCCCGACGGTTTTGTAAAAGGATTCGGAGATAATATCTTTCATTTTCATTTGGGCGTGCAGTGACAATACGTCTCACTACAATTCCTTGCTTTCTTTTATACCATTCTTTGTTTCTTGAATGCCATACGAAATATTCTGGAAAATCTTTGTATAAAAGGTTTTTATCTTTGGCAAAACTATCTTCCCTATTCATGCGGAAGAAATCTGTAAGCATCGTACGTTGTGCTTGACTGTTTTCTACTATACTTTCAATAGAAGCAGTTGTACAGAAAGTTGTGTACTGGTAATTTGGCAAGTGTAGTTGAAGTGATATAACAGCAGGGCGCATTTCATTCATGAGGAACCCAAAAATACGCCAGGATGCCTCAGGGGGGCAACCCAACGACCTGTTTGGAATGCAGTAATTTCATCAATTTGTTCAGATTGCTCAGACCCACGCACAGAAAAAGCAATACGATCATGGCTTTTGTACACATATTTATATAAATATTTGACTAATTTAATTGAAGAACAAATTTCAACATTTATATGGCAATCAAATTCTGACAGCAAGTATGGGTTATAAGGCACAATCCATCTATTGTCCAATAATCGATTGCGTGAAAACACAACTAACCCATCATTTCGCCTACGATAAAAAGGATATCCATTAGAGGCATGTGTTGTAAGATCATTAAATTCTTTAGGGTAATGGTTTTTACATTTTCCATCCCGCATACAAACATTGCTTGGATTGTCTGTTCCACAGGGGCCATGAAGCATATGTTTGGTAACTAATTCATGTAGATATTTTTGTGAAGTAGGATTGGGAAGTTCAGCAGAAATGAAATCATCATATTGTGAATGATCGTCCATTTTATCTTCAGGATGCATGATTAATAATATGTGAGCATGTGGCAAGCCTCTTTTCTGGAATTCAACGACATACGAGTAAGCACAGACATGGCCCAATACATGTTCTTTGAACAGTTCATTTTGAAGCTCTTGAAGTTTCACACGAAAGATGCGGGAAGTGAGGTCGGGCCGGTTAGTGCAATTCTCATTTTGAGAAAGATGTTGTGTAATTTCAGGCCATTGGGGATTACATGTCATTGTAATGAAGAAGTCAGGTTTCCCGAATTTTTGAACAAGAGCCATCGAATCCATATAACGACGGTGTATATCACGAGGACCACCAATAAAAGAAGAGGGTAGCACAATTGGTTTTCCAATTTGATTAAGATCATCTATCCCTTGTAGATTGAAAGCATCTTGAATTCCTTGCATGGTCTCAATTCTTTGGATTTTTTGATTTTGTTCTGATCTGAAAAAGTCAAGGCGTTGCGTTTCAATTTTGATATATTGGTCAACAATATATTGCTGGAATAAACGGCCGGTGTTTAGCAGGATGCCTGGCACTGATGGGCGGATCTGTAGCCGGTATGCATAATACTCATGAATTGAGACATGGCTTTTATCCATGCGCCTTTGCCTTTTCTGAAGCGCTGGAGGAAAGGGTAAATGAATGGTATTAAGGCAAGAATAGAAATCATGCAAAGATAATAAAGTAAAGGAGTTTAAAGAGCATACGTTGTTCCCGTATGTGAAGAGATGGTTCATGTAGATTGGCAAAAAGATTTTCAGCTGTTGCAGTAGCAGCATGAGTAGGCGCATAAGGTTTGCGCTTAACAATGCCTGGTTGCCAACCTGGCTGGCCATATGGATGGATGAAAGGGTATTGAACAGGATCATATGCAAAAGAGTAATACGACACTTTCTTCGGAGGGCCATCGAATGGGTAAACTTGTATATCCCGAACTAAATCAGCATCAGTTGATTGTCCATCTTGCCATATAGCAGAGATATCATCCACGGTTGGAAGGTTATAGACTCGTTTGTCCAATCGCGTAGATGTTTTTAAGAAGATTTTATATTCATTAAGGCATGGAATTTGATGAAGTTGTCTAAAGAATCTTGCATAAGGATTTGATTCTGTAACATTTATTAGGAGAGCAAGAAGCTCCTTGTCTAGCTTTGGATTATCATTGATTCGTCTGTCCAGTTCAATTCCAGCATCATGAAAATAAAGTTGAAGATTTTTTGGCGTGTCTGAAGCTGAGGATAAGGAATTAATGAAGTGGTGCATCATTCCATTCACACGGAATACATACACATTTTGTTCGTTTCGTTGCAGAGCAACATCATATTTGACGCCCAAAGTTGAGAAAGAGAATGAATTGTTGTATGTACGTATATATCTCAGGAAATGATCAGATAGTGCATGTCTTCCAAGGAAAAGCTCTTCAAGAATAGGATGTGTTAGTAATGGATCCAAATAAAAAGTTCCAAATGCACAACAAAATCCTTTTGACTCGCCGTTGAAAATTAATGCACCGCATTGATTGCAAATGGTGGGCGATGGAGGTGCCCAAGGTGAATTCAGAATTTTTTTCCTACGCACCTATGGGAGTTCTGATGTACATTGCCCACGGCTCCTTCGTATCTGGCTGTTCCTGGATTGTTCACCGTAATACACTCCTGCTCCATCTAAAGTCTGTTGTTGGGGTGCTTCAGATCCACGGGTCGTGGCGCGCTGCTGACTACTACTGGGTTCACCCTGTTCGACATGGCTCTGCGAGCATAAATTTACGAACAGTAAAAATCACCAATAACCAATACCTGGCAATTTCATGAAGCAGTTTAACTTTTAAGCGATATACAATATAAATGAAGCCTGTTAATTGTAAAAATGCCACTGAAACAACAGCCCATTTAAAAGCTTCCTGATGGGCAATGCCACTGAAACAACAACCCATTAATTGTATTGCCTTATAATTTTTATAACGATAATCTAGCAACGCCACGATGCCAAATACTATAAAGTGCAGCTTCCGAAGGAGCAACATTAATATTGCACCTGTGGTTGGGCTACCTTTGAAGGACGATTAGACCTACGGTAATTGCGGTTATTGGCTGCAGCAGGTGGTTGTGTAGCCCCTTCCTCAATTGCCTATCATTATGAGAGGGCGAAAACAATAATAATAATAATAATAATAATAATAATAATAATAATAATAATAATAATAATAATAATAATAATAATAATAGTAATAATCAAGTAATTGGAAACAATTTAAATATTGGCGACACATGCCTCATTTTCTGTTGATTGGGGAAAAAAGAGTACATAAGTAAATACTTAGAATAAAAACAACCTTATTGAAAAGGATAAAATTGGAAAATATAGTTTGACAGCCCTAAATCCGAGAGGTGTTTATATATTCGAAGCAATGTAAATATGGTTTCACTTGCCTGTGCCTGCGGTGATGCAATACGATGAACAATCAAGTGGGGCTGCTGGGTACTGGTTTCTTCAGTAATGGCCTGTGGTTTAGGAGGCGATGTGCAGCGACTGTCAATACGTTGTCGGTAACGACTGGAAGGTGCATTTTCTACTGTCGCAGATGTGTCCATAGACTGATGGAATGCGTCGCCTGCTTGAGAGCGTCTGCGCAAGATGCGTTGATGTCGAATATTGCATCCAAGTACCGGTGATTTGTGTTGTTGGGATGTTGGGGAGCCCTCCTCACTCATCTTCCCTTTTAAAAACCTCCTGGAAGACAAGGACAAGGCTAATAAGTTCCGTATACAAACAACATACCAAAAGCACAAGTGGGAAGACAAGTGTAAATCTAAGTGCCAAATTAGTGCACTGGTCAGGTATAAAAACCTCCTGCAATACATGCCATAAAATGCACTGGCCATCGTGAAGGACAAGGCTAATAAGTGCCATATACAAATAACATACGATGAGCACAAGTGGGAACACATGCGTAAATCTAAGGGCGAAATGAGGTTACGTTTGATTAAAACAAAAAGCAGCATGTAAGTGACAAATATCGCACGCAGTTCACTCCCTTTCTGTTGAATGTTTACTGTAACATGACAACAAATACGAGCAAATAGAGTAATGCAGTTTAAAAATAAAATTAAAACAACAGACGGTACTCAATTTATTTTATTTAAGGCAACTGAAATAATTGATAGATCAGAAAGTCATAATACAGGATCATGATTCATGATCAATGTATTTGTACCCCACACAATAATTGTGGGAATAATAGTATGATTACTCAGACACTTTACCCGCTCCATCTTGCACAGATTTCTCTTTCTTTCTTTTTCCTTTAAAAAAATTAAATTAAATGATTCACCTCAGTCCACTTGGGTTCATTGCTAAATGAAAGCACCCAAATTTACACATTTACTAATTTGGTGGAATTTTTATCCATCAAGAAAAATCTAGAGAATAACTCAGAGCTTTCCTCTTCCACTCCTTTTGCTGTCTGATAATTACAGTCCACAGCTGTAAAGACCACAATAAACCTACCATCTATCTACATACTAGAAATCACGGTCCGCGCGCTACGCTGCGCGACTCGGTTAGTGCATTTTGATGTGATGGTGTTGAAATGTATGTTGTGTGATTCCAGAAGGTTGTGATTGTGTGATTTGCAATGGCGGTGGTGTTGTTGGAGGAATTTCTATAGTAAAGCAAAAAGTTTTCAATGGTTAGATTTAAAAACAAGTATATTATAGGTGAGTTGGGTAGGTCATTGACTTGTGTGTTTTTTGTGAGGCTCGAGAATTCGTAAGTGGTGAACAGTTTCAGGCAGGCGTCCATGAGTTGGATGTTGTGAGGCTCGAGAATTCGTAAGTGGTGAACAGTTTCAGGCAGGCGTCCATGAGTGGGATGTTTCGATCAAATGCACATCCTTTAATTTTTGTTCCCTAGCGAAAAAAGAACATAGTGAGAAAACTAATGATTGTTTAAATAAGTAATGATTGTTTAAAGAGCATGGGACATCAGAGCTAATGCAAGAGAAACTATTCTATACATATTTTGCCAATTTATTTTAGCACACAGACGGCTGATTGGTGGACTTCAATTAAAAGAAAGCCAACCAAAATTTCAAAAGTGATTAGTTCATGTAAGTTTCTTACGCAGGCAGGATGGCCATTAAGTAGAGAACAAACCAGCACAATGAAAATCACTACACTAAAATGCATGCAATTTAATACGAGTATTGGTATTGCTTTCTGCATCTGAAGAATCACTTGCAAGTACCTCATAGACTTTTGGCCGGGGACCTCTCTGCAGCAGCGTGGCACCCTCCTCCAGAAACCCCTTTTCTGCTCTTCTCAATAAAACCCTATATGCATCGTGAACAAAACCAAAAAAAAATCATGAAATCCCTATGGATTGATTCCAAAATGAATATCTTCAAAAGATTCATACCATTCACCACAAAAAATTTCAGAAATCAAGCAATTTACCCCTACGACACGTGGACCTGTGTCAGCACGAAGCTTCTTGTGGACTTCTATTGCAGCATCAGCTTCAGCCAATTGACGCTTCAACTTATCAAGTGCCTAGATAAGAATAACTGTCAGCACAAGTAATAAGGGTAAAGGATTATCAAGCATGAGATTTGGACGAAACAATTAGCTCTTACAGGATTGGCGGTCTCTGGGTCCAAGAAAACAACCCTCAATATGCGCTCAAGAGTTACTTCATCCCTTTGTTCGTCAAACTGCAAAACAGTTGTTAAGTCATAAGACATGAAGGCTTTGTTGATTTTGCTGAAACCTCTAGACGAGCAAACCACCAGAAAAAGGATCGATAGTGGTCCATTCACGACATACTGTAACTGATTAATGCAGTAGGAAATGCTATGATATTTCTTCATCTAAGGATTTAACATACTGTAACTGATTCCAAATTCCCTTTCAACTAATGTATATTATGTTTAAATAAAGCATTGTCAAAATCATCTGTATAGACAATGGTACAGCTACATAAAATTGTTCACAAGCAACATTGCAAAAAGTGAAATGGAAAATAAATGAAGATGCATCAGACTTCATTGCAAATGTAGACAAATATTTAAAACACTTCATATTCTGAGAAAGAGGAAATTCATGTTCGGTTCTTCACCATTATGACTTCATTACTTTTTTTTTTTAAATTACTTAATTTTTTTTTTTAAAAAAAAAGTTTAGTTACAAGTCATCCTTGAAACCAATGAAGGGAAAATAAATAGAGAAAAAACCCCTAGGAAAAGAGTTAAAATCCTGCACCTTTTTTTACAAGGTGCTTGAAAGGCGTATGGCGTTGGATAACCTGCAACCATAGTGTACCAGGCATTAGTTAACTCGTCAAACCCGGAGAACTGTAAAGATATTTCAAGTAATTTAGGCAATTTATCTAAAAAGAATTTATAAAGTAAAGCTTAGCTGTACAACCAAAAAGTTGCACCATAACAGAAACCTGGAAGGGTAATATATGGACACCCAATAATTTACTCACTATAAATGAGCCCTAGACCGATGAAGCATAAAATCATACAAAAACCAAACAAAAGAACAAATAGAGAAAATCATTAGCACAATGGCAATGTGCTGTGCGCTCACACAGCAAAGCTCCAAATCCAATGGTAAAATGATCTTTACAGTCCATAAACAAGGTAAATAAACGCATCAAAACCCTAGCCGCAAGTACATCTAGTACATAGAAGTGATCTTGCCTGTTAAACCAATAAATTAAAGTGGTACCTAAATTTGGAACTTTTCGGGGGTTCCAATGGTCTATGAATGAATTTCTGTTTCAAAATAAAGATCAACACCACATTGGAACCCCCAAATTAAAACAAGTTAAACTCTATTTTGGAAATTTGGAATGAGGCTCCAAAGAAGACAGGCTTTGGGAACATCATGCTTTGTGGTGATTGAATATTAAAATTCCAAAAACAGAAATTCAGAAATCCAAAGAAGATAGGGCTCCAACGAAGACAGGCTTTTGTCATGATGTGGTGATTATGGAAATAGATGGGAAAAACACCACAAGGTAGCTATGGCATATGTTACCATAGCTAAATTCTAGTAACAGGTAAAAACAATGATCATTGAACAGTAATCATAGATGCACATGTGGAGATATCCATTTTGGGTCATGTGTCGCTATACAAAACCTTGTTAATTTAGCTGTCAAACGAAGGGAAATAGATAAATAGTAAACACAGGACAGTGTCAAACAGAAAATACTTCACTGCAGTTCAGTGGCCCGGTGCAGTGCGGTCTTATCAAACAGAAAATAATTCACACTGGTGCCCATGTACAAGCATCAATTTGAAACACTGGTCCCTATTGCCTTTACCAGGTTTGGCAATAATTTGAATGTTTAGAAAAGTTAAATTACATAATGCATTTTAAAGACCATTGAACAAAGAAACCACAGAACCCATGTACAAACATTAATTTGAAACACGCACGAGTCCCTACTATAAATCCTGAATCGGAAACCAAAAAAGGGGGAAAAAACGATGTAAACAATAAACATCACAATTAATAAACGGAATCCATTTTGAATAAGCAAAACCAAGTAATCAACAGCCCCAAAAAATAAAATGAACATCCCCTAATGTATATTTAAAAACTCAAGAACACAATTAAGAGTTCAATTAATTACCACTCTTTTTTATCTTCAACACACCAATGAAGGCAAATGGAGGATAGGGCCGATCAGGAATGTCACATCAATAGCGAAGGAAACTTACATTTTTGATTTGGAGAAAGAAAAAGTAAGCAACAGAAGACAAGTAGAAACCTGGATTCAATTCGGTTATTCTAGCCTGAAACCACATAATTAGAAATAAACCAACAAGAAATTATTCAAGCAATGGGGAAGAGAAAAGGCTAACTTAAAGGTGTGACTAACTTAAAGGTGTGATCTTATTTAGGTATCCCAAATAACTACCAGAATATCATCAAAACAAATAATCTCCCTTCAGCTTCCAAAGGTGTGACTAACTTAAAGGCAATCATTTCAAAGCCATCATAAATCTGAATCCTACAAACCGGACTTGGAAGTCGCTTCAGGCCAAAATGATACAACAAAAATATAAACTATATCTAAAAGAATTGTAAACTGGGTGCAATGAAATATGCTACAGAAATGAATAAAGGAAAGTAATACAGGGCTATTCTGTCCAAATTTAGTTAGTTCATGTGGATTGTGGAGTATAGAATCAAACCTTAAGCGGAGACAGCCTCAAGCCAGCTGCAACAGCATTGTGAAATTCTGGCCAGGACTTAAGCTCTTGAATATTTCTAATATTTGGATCCAAATTAACCTGCATCATAGATCATAATCTAGCACAGCTATCATATCTACCCGACAGCATTTGCACTTTTGATATAAAGAGTTACGACATCAGATGGTTTCACCAATTCTTTAATTGGAAAATGAGATCCTCAAACAGAAAAATACATTTCTCAGTTTATACATCATCCACCTAACCTCTCATAGTCTCATATCTTTTAAATATCCTAACATATGAATAGTAAACTATAGATGTCTAGATCCTGCATCAGTTAATTCCATAGCTAGTGCCATTATTTCATATTTTCCATACATTTCTATGTCTGAAGCATTCCAACTTTTGTGCACATAGATTGAGAGTACCAAGGGCAAGGCACATACCTCATTAACCTATCTTTGGCAACATCCAAACAGCTGCCGTAACACTTATTACCTTCAAGAACAACAATCCAAGTAAAATCAGATCATGTATCAGGAGACCTCTGATCATCCATTACGCTGAGAAAAAATAAACATGTATCCATTGGATGCTCAAACTCGCTACATAAACTAAATCATGAGTGAAGTTAGAAACTGAGAATGGCAAAGCAGAGAGCAATGAGCAAAATCAACAATGGCGAATATATGGAAATCGGGAAACAGAAAACCACAAACACTAAATTTCTAAATTTAAAAAACATAGCCGCTTTTCAATCAACCCCAATCTCAAAAATCCAATCTGCAACTTGAACACCGCATAAATCACAAAAACTTGTCACGTATCAAATCAATAACTACTAAAATTTCTAGGGAAAATCAATAACTACTAAAATTTCTATCAGGAACTCATCTTTGTAAGGTGTAAATATTTAATTCATACTATAACACAGATATTTGAGATAAGCCTACTGCTTAAGAAGGGAAGTAGGATCACAAGTAAAATGTAACCAATAACAGACAATCAAAACAAGAGACAATAAATAAAACATTCTTTAGCTGCACAACAGGTGGCTTGTGAATGAGAAAGTTGTCACTACATTTGCATAAGACAGAACAAAATTAGAAATAAAAATAAAATTAAAAGTTAAAAAGAACAAGTTAAAAATAAAAAAATGCAGTAAATGTCCTCATATCAAACAGTATTTTATCTCCACCCCGAAAACACTAAACTCACACCCAAAAGCATGGAATATTCTTTACTTTTATCACTTTATACAGCCAGAACCTCAATAATTACCTTTATTTTTATCACTCGGGGCGCACGCTACGCTGCGCGCGCCGGTATTGAAATGTCGTAATGTATGAAAATGTACATTTTCTAAACTCATGAGAACTAAATAATATAAAAGGAGTATAAATAAATAATAAGAAAATTAAAGGAAAGGTATTTAAAGAAGTGTGCGCATATCAAAGCACAATAGAATCAAAGGAGCTGGTCTATTTTGTAAACAGCAAACAACCAAAATCAAAGAAACACTACTTTACAACCTGCAACTGCAAGCGTATATAAATTAATTAAGAAACCTTCTACCAACTTTTTTTTTTTTTTGAGGAGAAGTAGCATTTTATTTCCAATAACACCAAGTGTGATTATACAGAGTCACAACACCACACAACCCAAGCTAAAGATTGACTGAAGCCACCATGTCAAAAGATCAAACAAATAACAGGCAACATATCACTACCTCCGGGCCTTTCAAATCTCCATCTGTAGGCTGCTGTTATCATTTGCCTCCGTCATGAATCAAAACGATTACCCCAGCTATCCGCTAGACAATACCCACCTAGGCAGCCCCCTTACACGCCTTTACACGCCTTTACTCATACCTTCTACCAACTTAGTTGGGAGAATTGAGACCTGCGTATAGAATTTAACACCCATCAAGATTAAACTGGTCAGACAATACAAATTGAAGACTCTAACTGAACAAAATAAAAAATAAAAACAAATTCTTCAATGAAAGACTGACTTACGTGGAGATCCTGACTTGAATTGATTGGTAAACAAGGGCTTCCCTCATCTAAACAATCTGGATTAAAAGAAGCTCATTTCTGAGGTGTAGCGGCTGCTCCCTCTCCAAAAGCCCAACGAAACAAATAAGCACATTAGTTGGCTGTAACACCCCGGATTTGTTAACCCAGGCCGAGGTGTCACCGCCGCACCTCCCTAGCAAGACACGGTTTCTCCGAGCTTGCTAGAGAGATGCAAGGCTATAAGTGTTGGAAAAAGTTTTAAAAGCAAGTCCGGAATTACTTAAAAATAATAATGTAATATCATCCATACATGATTAAAATAATAAGTTGCAGCGGAAATTTAGATATGGGCCGACATGGCCAAAACGCAGCGGGTAATTTAATTCTAACAAGGTATAACATTCACAACTATTAATTTAATTCCCGAGCCCCCAATATGCGTGCATGCTCATGCGATTTCTTCATACTCTGTAAAAAAAATGAAACAACGGTTTTATCAGTATATAAAATACTGAGTAAGTTAATTCTTAACATAACAATAATGGGTTTTAAAATATACTTAATAAAAATTCTCCTTTTTACTCATGCACATTTTATAATATAAAAATGTATTTTGTCAACATTAATAATAAGAATTTAACTGCATGATTCTAAACGTAAAGAGACGTACACAAATACTAAGGATATAAATTTTAGAAATTAGCATAAAGGAATTTATTATAAGTCAAAGGGTTTCATAATTCATAGGATAGATTATATGTTCTCGCATAGCTAATATTTCATTCTTCTACTTTTGTTTCCACTTGGGCACTTATGTCCACAAGTCTTACAAATCTCCATTCGCTAGGGCTCTTATGTCCGCAAGCCCGCAAGCCTCATGGTCGATATTTCACTAGGGCTCTTATGTCCTCTAGTCGAACGCTTGGGCTCTTATGTCCACAAGTCTTAAATCAATATTTCACTAGGGCTCTTATGTCCGCTAGTCGTACGCTTGGGCTCTTGTGTCCACAAGCCGCATAATTTGTGTTTCACTAGGGCTCTTATTTCCGCTAGTCGTACGCTTGGGCTCTTATGTCCGCAAACCGCATAATCAATATTTCATAGTATCCAACTCGATCATAAATCACAATGTTTTCAAAATTGTTGAAAGTGTCGCAAGGAAAGTTTCCCCATAATTCTCAAGGTTTGATAAGCGCACACGTCGCAGATTACGCCTTTTGGTTTCAAAAATTCATTCTTAAGGCGATCACTATGAAATTTACTCAGTGTACCAACGACACCCAAACGAACAACTTTCGTGTTTTAGGTTTCTCGAAATCAGGTAAGGAAACAAGTCAAATTTTATGATCTTCTTAAAAAGTATAATCTGCCAACTTTCCGGTAACAGCGCACTGTTTTTAAAACATGTTTCCGACCTAGTAAATGAACTCCGAAAATTATGAAATTTTACAGGCATGTAAATGACACAAAAATGAACAAGTTCTATTAGAGGTATTTTGTCCGGAAACACTCCGGATCAGATCAGATCTGCTCATCAAGTTCAGTTAGGAAATCTGTTCTTAATTTCTTTTTAAAGCACAGAATATTCGGGTCGCGTTCGGAAGTCCAAATGCTAACGAAAATTTACGAGATTTTACAGACACACTCTAGAGATTGTTATCTACAACTTTTGTTTACATTGCAAAGATTAGTTCGGATTAGAAATGGTAGAAACATGCCCATCAAGTTCGCCTAAATATTCTGTCAGAATTTTATTTCAAACGCAAACTGTTGAGATCGATTTTGACGACACAAATGTTAACCAAAATTCACGAAATTTTAACCACACCTTCTCAAAACAATTATCTACAACTTTCATGTTTACACCAAAGGTTAGTTTTGAAAGGATCGTTAAGAAAAACGTCAAAGAATTTGAACACTCAAAACTGTCAACATATTCGGTTTTAACGAAAACCCAGAGTATACCAGATTTGATTTGACGGACCAAACGTCGACGAAAATGTCTGAACATTTGACACAATATTCTTTAAAACATTAGGAAAAATTTTGTAGTTTTAAGTTTCTCCGTTTGAATGCTCGAAAAGGTTTAAAAGTCGGATTTCAGAAAACGCGCGTAGGGAGAGTTTTTGGGACAGATTTTCGTTTGTCGACTAAAACTTACATTCCATTCGATTTTAGGGCACCAAAACGGTTATGAGAAGAATCAACTTACAGTATCTAAGATCTAAAGTCTTAGATTTCGTCGGGATGGCCTCCGGAGTCCGTGAACGCGTCCAATCTACTCGTCTCTTTCTCTTCGGTTCCGATTTGTGAGTATAATGTAAAGAAACCTAATGTTAGATGCTATACACGACCAAAAGACATGACCTGAAGTTCAAAATTTATCCCTTACCAATCTACAACTGTGGTGTGCGTCAAGATCTGCCTTAGATGTCGTCTCCTTGCTCGAATCCTCCGTCGAACGGTCCACAAGTGCATACAAAAGAGGGTTTCAGATTTCTTGAAGGTGGGAGGGGAGTTGGGCGGCTGTTAGGTTGTATTAGGGGTTTAAATTTTGGTCCAAAGGTAGCCTAGATCCTTCATCAATGTCCACAAGGTAAGTTTCCATTGTTGGGTCGCAAAATCGGGGCCAAGATCGTGTGTTTCCATCCTTGTCCGCGTCTATCCATTTTGCTGCTGTGTTGGCGCGGACCGCGCGGCTCCGGTCTGGACCGCAGTCCGAACCGGGTCGTGCGATTCGTCGGGCCTTTTCTCCTCTCTTTCGGGTTTCTATCCTCCTACATTTTCGGGCTCGTTTTTTCGGGTCATTCTCGGATTATAAATTCTTATCTTAAATTTATCTCGTTTTCGAATTAATCCCGTATTCGAAATTTTGAGTTCGTCGCGTTTGGATTCGTCGGCTTCTAATTCGTCGTCTTTTGGCTCCCGTGTATTAATTTATTTAATTAAATCGTTTCCGACTTCGCGGGTTCTTGGAATTAAAATTCTTTTCTTTCTTGAATTTAATTCTAATTCTTTTGACTCGATTCATGGAATGTCTCCGGGCTTCCTTTCCCTCTTTTATTTCATTTTGAAATTTATTTATTTATTTATTTATTTATTTATTTTGAATCTATCGGCGTTTCATTTCCGAGCAATAATTTATTGTGATAAATTATTTTCTTCTTCTCGGAGATATTTCAACCTTGATCGGATTAAGAAATAAATTTGATTCCTTGAACGCCGATAAAAATCCCGGGTATTACATTGGCTAATAACACTAGTCATAGAAGAACTCATCCTCTTAATAATCGAACGAATTCTCAATAGCATATGCCGAATAGAATCTGAGTACCTGGTTGAGCAATGAAAAGGCACTTCAGATTCAGATAGGGTAATGGTCATCCATACAACCCAAGTGCAACCAAACCATTTACTGTATGAATGAACCTTGTATCTGATTGGCAAATTATCCCAACAAAAGATATTAGCCTGCAAATTCACCTAATAACGTAACACTGCACAGACTTGCTACAGTATCAACTTCATAATTGCATATACATTAGAAACTAAAATGAAAATACAAATAGAATGGACAATCACTCGATATTAATCAAGAACAATTGAGGAGGAAATTCGTGGTGTTCTGCCCGTTTCTGCCCAGCACGCTATTTCAAGACAATAAATTCAGTACCATTTCACAGGATATTCAGAAAAGCTAGAAATGAAACTTTCCCTTCATTAAAAAACAATAAAAAAAATGAATATATGGGAGGAAGTGAATTAATATAAACACATTTTTTCTTGAAGCCAAAACAATCCTAAGAAATTACGGTTCAAACAAGAAATGGTCAACCACTGTTCCCACAGTGAACAACCAAATCAAGAGCAATAGAGCATACATTTCAAAAGTGAACCAACCAATTCAAGATCATATAATTCCAATAAGGATCTACAACACAAATGATATAAATATTTTAACCTTAAAATAGAAAAAAAGAACAATATTCGATAGAATGGCAACAAATAATCTAGTCAACAAATCGCAATTTAAGCAGACGCAAACAATGAGGTTTAAATGAAAAACGATAACATTTGAGATTACAGAGAAGAAATGATGACCTGATGAAAAGCGGAAGGAGAAAGACGACAGCACCGGTGCTTCCTTTGACGCAATTCACACAGCCCTTTACAGAATGGAGATGGAGATGGTTAGTACAAATGCAGGGGATCCATGGGTAAAACATTCGAGCAACAAATAAGAATAAGATTAATAAACACAATAATATCATTGTGAAAAATCAAAGATTAAATCCAATATGCATGTATGTATGCATGTATATATATATATATATATATATATATGATATATATTTGCACTCCTATTATGTTCAAGACTTCAAGTGGAACAGTGGTATTGAAATTTAAAACACATGGTACAATGTTAGAGTTTCCTGCAAATACCATGAAAAAGACCCTTTTTCCTAATCTTGAAGATGTTTGATCGTTTGTAAGGTCAGCCAGCTCATTCTAAGGATGTGTAAGATTAGGCATTTAAAAATTTAATTTGCTAACAAAATCTTACTCATAGGAGTTTAAATAGTTTTACTCATAGACACTCATAGTCACTACAGCATAGCCACACATAGACAGCAATTATACAGCATCCTGTACATTCTCTGGTAATCAAAGGGGTGTTCATTCTAGGTGCCCTCTCCCAATCTGCTAATCAAAGGAGTTTGAATAGTCTTACTCATAGACACTCATAGACAGCATAGTATACCCTTTTGTATAGCGCACGGCAGGAATTTACAGCTATGCGAAGAACACAATTGTAAAGAAAACACAATTCAGATTTGGATTTCTTATACTAATGCATATTAAAGACACCAAGAAAAGAAACAGGGTTCAATTAATTACTGTTCTTTTCCAACTTCACAATATCGTTCTTGAGATATTGTGGTTGCTGCTATTCACGAAGAAGAGTGTGCGATGGCAGAGGACGATGGTTAGGGCAAGAGAAAGGCAGCAGGGTGAGAGAAGTGAGGCTGAGGCAAGGCCGAAAAGAAGAAGGTGATAACAACGTGAGACACCAAGGGCTGGTGGCCGATGGAGGCACCCGCAGACAGTGACACGACGGTGAGGGTGCGAACAACCCTAAATAGATCGATTAAGATGAACCAAAAAAGGGCGATTTTCAAACTAAATTAAAATAAAAATTCCATTCCTTATTCGTAATTGGCGATTTTCTCAATTGTTTGCTGAATACATCAAATAAAATAAAAAAAAAAAAAAAGATGGAATTGACGGGAAGACCTTTAATCTAATGTTTTTGTAGATGAGCTCCTTGCCGTTGCTCCCAATTGTGAAAGGTGTGGTCGCCAGTTTGCCCAAATACAGTGGAAGAGAATAATTCCTAATGAATACCTAGCTCAAGCCAATAATTCTCAATGAATACCTACCGCAGTTTCAGCATATGGAAAAATACAGTTCAAGCAAACATGGCTGAAAAAAATGAAAATGCAGATTCAATTTTAATAACCATAAAGTGCAATTTGATCAGGCATATAATCAAATTGAGAATAAGAATGCCTAGAAAGATGTATATCAAAAATCTTAGTACAGAAGAAGAAAACAAGTGAAGTTTCTAAACCCCTGCAATTCAATAAAGGATGAGCAAGGACTATCAATCGGATAGCCTAAAACACATCAAGAAACATCACAGTAATCTCCAACGTAACCTACAATCCCAAATGGCACATAGACACACATCCTGCAAAAACAACCAAGACTATAACTTACCTCAAATTTCAAGAATCTCGGAATTAGAGGTAAAAATTCCATTTGGTTATTCAAGTTAGTGGTCCCCTAAACAGCAGGAAAAATTTAGAATTTCAAACAGAACTGACCTATCCTACCCCATAGATGCGTTTTAGTAACTTTAGAAAGAGAATTGAACTTACACAGTCATGAATGGAGGAAGAAGACGTTGAGGGCACTGAAAATTAACTCCAAAGCGCGTTTTCAACTTGACAGTACCGTTCTTCCGGATAGGCCCCCAAGCGGCAGCAACTTTCATGTAGAGAAAGCCATTGGGAGATATGAACCCTAATGCTACATTCAGAACCGTAAAGAACATGAATGACGAACAGAGGGGCAGGAAAGCACAAAACCACAAAACAATGCAAATCGGAATGAAGGCAAAATAGAAAAGGAGCGGAACACAGTAACCAACCAGGATAAAATCACACTTCGCCGGTTCGTGTGTCCCGTCGGCGCCGGCACAAAAATGCTTAAATCAACAAGCAACCCTTGTGAAAAGCCAAAAATGGGTCGAGAGGAATAAAAAACGCATGAACTGCAATGGTACCTGTCGAAATCCCTTTGAACTCAACGGAATGGGAGGCAGCGGCGACGAGGGTAGAAGTGCGTCGGCAGTCACAAGCTTCCCAGTTTGAACAGGGAAGGAGGGTAGAAGGTTAGTGGTGAGGCCGGAGTTGAGGCCGCCGACGGGGTGTGGCCGACGTGAGGCCGGCGCTGGCGGGTTCAAACGGCGTCGGTTTGGGCCGCTCGACTACGGGAAACGGCGACGCAGTTGTGTTCTTTCGAGGGCAAACTTGGGCGCAAGTAGGGCATAAGCAGAAGGATGTGAGTGGAAATGGTGAGTGGAAATAGGAAGGGATTAGGGTTTCCGACGGCGTCCGAGGCAGCGGAAGGTGGGAGGCTCCGAATCGCAATTGAAGATTTGGGGGAAATTGGATCGCGGTGAAGATTGAAGATTGGGTCGAGAGAAGTTGGAACAAGACCAGAACAAGACGACTGTCGTCCTGCAAATACCATGAAAAAGACCCTTTTTCCTAATCTTGAAGATGTTTGATCGTTTGTAAGGTCAGCCAGCTCATTCTAAGGATGTGTAAGATTAGGCATTTAAAAATTTAATTTGCTAACAAAATCTTACTCATAGGAGTTTAAATAGTTTTACTCATAGACACTCATAGTCACTACAGCATAGCCACACATAGACAGCAATTATACAGCATCCTGTACATTCTCTGGTAATCAAAGGGGTGTTCATTCTAGGTGCCCTCTCCCAATCTGCTAATCAAAGGAGTTTGAATAGTCTTACTCATAGACACTCATAGACAGCATAGTATACCCTTTTGTATAGCGCACGGCAGGAATTTACAGCTATGCGAAGAACACAATTGTAAAGAAAACACAATTCAGATTTGGATTTCTTATACTAATGCATATTAAAGACACCAAGAAAAGAAACAGGGTTCAATTAATTACTGTTCTTTTCCAACTTCACAATATCGTTCTTGAGATATTGTGGTTGCTGCTATTCACGAAGAAGAGTGTGCGATGGCAGAGGACGATGGTTAGGGCAAGAGAAAGGCAGCAGGGTGAGAGAAGTGAGGCTGAGGCAAGGCCGAAAAGAAGAAGGTGATAACAACGTGAGACACCAAGGGCTGGTGGCCGATGGAGGCACCCGCAGACAGTGACACGACGGTGAGGGTGCGAACAACCCTAAATAGATCGATTAAGATGAACCAAAAAAGGGCGATTTTCAAACTAAATTAAAATAAAAATTCCATTCCTTATTCGTAATTGGCGATTTTCTCAATTGTTTGCTGAATACATCAAATAAAATAAAAAAAAAAAAAAAGATGGAATTGACGGGAAGACCTTTAATCTAATGTTTTTGTAGATGAGCTCCTTGCCGTTGCTCCCAATTGTGAAAGGTGTGGTCGCCAGTTTGCCCAAATACAGTGGAAGAGAATAATTCCTAATGAATACCTAGCTCAAGCCAATAATTCTCAATGAATACCTACCGCAGTTTCAGCATATGGAAAAATACAGTTCAAGCAAACATGGCTGAAAAAAATGAAAATGCAGATTCAATTTTAATAACCATAAAGTGCAATTTGATCAGGCATATAATCAAATTGAGAATAAGAATGCCTAGAAAGATGTATATCAAAAATCTTAGTACAGAAGAAGAAAACAAGTGAAGTTTCTAAACCCCTGCAATTCAATAAAGGATGAGCAAGGACTATCAATCGGATAGCCTAAAACACATCAAGAAACATCACAGTAATCTCCAACGTAACCTACAATCCCAAATGGCACATAGACACACATCCTGCAAAAACAACCAAGACTATAACTTACCTCAAATTTCAAGAATCTCGGAATTAGAGGTAAAAATTCCATTTGGTTATTCAAGTTAGTGGTCCCCTAAACAGCAGGAAAAATTTAGAATTTCAAACAGAACTGACCTATCCTACCCCATAGATGCGTTTTAGTAACTTTAGAAAGAGAATTGAACTTACACAGTCATGAATGGAGGAAGAAGACGTTGAGGGCACTGAAAATTAACTCCAAAGCGCGTTTTCAACTTGACAGTACCGTTCTTCCGGATAGGCCCCCAAGCGGCAGCAACTTTCATGTAGAGAAAGCCATTGGGAGATATGAACCCTAATGCTACATTCAGAACCGTAAAGAACATGAATGACGAACAGAGGGGCAGGAAAGCACAAAACCACAAAACAATGCAAATCGGAATGAAGGCAAAATAGAAAAGGAGCGGAACACAGTAACCAACCAGGATAAAATCACACTTCGCCGGTTCGTGTGTCCCGTCGGCGCCGGCACAAAAATGCTTAAATCAACAAGCAACCCTTGTGAAAAGCCAAAAATGGGTCGAGAGGAATAAAAAACGCATGAACTGCAATGGTACCTGTCGAAATCCCTTTGAACTCAACGGAATGGGAGGCAGCGGCGACGAGGGTAGAAGTGCGTCGGCAGTCACAAGCTTCCCAGTTTGAACAGGGAAGGAGGGTAGAAGGTTAGTGGTGAGGCCGGAGTTGAGGCCGCCGACGGGGTGTGGCCGACGTGAGGCCGGCGCTGGCGGGTTCAAACGGCGTCGGTTTGGGCCGCTCGACTACGGGAAACGGCGACGCAGTTGTGTTCTTTCGAGGGCAAACTTGGGCGCAAGTAGGGCATAAGCAGAAGGATGTGAGTGGAAATGGTGAGTGGAAATAGGAAGGGATTAGGGTTTCCGACGGCGTCCGAGGCAGCGGAAGGTGGGAGGCTCCGAATCGCAATTGAAGATTTGGGGGAAATTGGATCGCGGTGAAGATTGAAGATTGGGTCGAGAGAAGTTGGAACAAGACCAGAACAAGACGACTGTCGTCTTCTTACTGTTCAATGAATAGTACTATTCATGTAACAGTACTATTCATTCTTGGCTTGGCATATATATATATATTAGATATATAGAAAAAAAAAAATAACACACATACAATATTCTAATCCGTGGGCTTTGCAAGAAGGAATTGTTATCCTCTGCTCGTCAAGCAGTGGCTGAGCTATCACTGAAGGGCTGCGAGCCAAACGTAATAACCTATACTATTTAGATTGATGGTTTCTGTAAGAAAGGGCTGTTAAAAGAAGCTGAAGGGATAATAGCCGAGATGTTCAAGAAAGGTATTCACCTAAATACAGTAGTATATAATTGTCTAATCTCTGCTTTATGCAAAGATGGACAAATACATGAGGCATTGAATCTGTTTCGAACCATGCGGACTGAAGGATGTAAAGCTGATGTATTTACCTTTATTTCCTTGATACATGGGCTAACAAAGATGGATAAGATGGGCGAGGCTATAAGCATGTATCAAGATATGTTCCTGGATGGAGTTATAGCTAATACTGTAACCCACAACACTCTGATTCATGCTTTTCTGAAGAGAAGGGCAATAGAAGAAGCATTTAATCTTGTAAATGATATGCTGTTCAGGGGATGCACTCTCGATGAGTTCACTTATACTGGCCTTATAAAAGCACTTTGTGAAGACGGAGCTGTTGAAAAGGCTATGGGTCTCTTCGAAGAAATGATGAGCAAGGGACTTGGTGCTAATAACTTCTCTTGCAATTTATTGATCAGTACTTTATGCAGAGCTGGAAGGATACAAAATGCACTCGACTTTCTTAAAGAGATGATTTACAGAGGTCTGAAACCAGACATTGTCGCCTATAACAACCTTATAAGTGGTTTATGCAAGATGGAGAGGATCCAAGAAGCTCGTAACTTGTTCAGCAAATTGAAAACTGAAGGCATCCATCCAGATGCCTTCACTTATAACATCTTGATTGGCTATTATTGTAAAGCAGGCTCTCTCGAGGAAGCCTTCGCATTTCTTGACAGAGGAGTGGCCGATGGGCTCACACCCAATTCCGTAACATGGTGGATTCTAGTAAGATGTCTGAGGTAAAGGGCGAGGAGGAGTCAATACTTACCAGATCTCAATGATGATATCCTCAGTTATTACATGGCGTAATCAAGATGAATTTGCTCACGAATTTATCTGAAGCGGCTGGGCAATTTGTGACAGAAACACACACATAAACTCGGTAGAAGAAAACCACTCCCTACAAAATCCCTAATTCGAAACAGGCACAACAAAATCGAAAATCCCCAATTTGAAACAGACACAATCCCAATTCCTACAAAATCCCTAAATTACCAATTGAAACAGGCACACAAAGACAATATGGGTGATTTCGAGTCACGAATTTACCTGGAGCGGCTGGGCAAGTTGAGAAAGAAGATCCGAGGAGTGGTGAGGCAAAAGCTTGAGGCGAGGGAAGAAGCGATCTTCAATCCGGCCCCAGTTCGCGGCCAAGGTGAGGGGGGTGGGTGGCGACGACGGCCGCCTGGAAATCGTGCGTCCGGCGAAGGCACCAGCGGCGGTTCTTCCCGCGAACAATTTCGCAACAGGCGGTAGAGACGGGAATTTCTGGGGAGGAGCGACGGCGCAAGAGAATTGCAGGTTGAGGGAACAATTTCACGAACAATTTCGCCAACCAAACTGATTTCGCGAACAATTTCCACAACGAAAGAGAAAGGGTTAATGGAACGAGTAAAGAGACGAAAGAATAATGGGAATCACAAGTGAGAAAAGGGAAGAGCAAAAAAAATTGCACCAAAAGACGCCGTTTTAAGTACTGTATTACTACTGTTCATTATAAAGCCACACTTATATATATAAGATATGCATTCTTCATTTTGCTCCCCATATATCAATAATTTGTAAATTAAATTTAATTATAATGGTGTAGAAGCTCTTGTTGTTCTTCTAGGATCACCAATCTTTATCATCCAATGTCGATCTGTATGCTTGCCATCCCTACCCTTCCTCCTATCCCTCTCAAGCCTCCCTATCGTCTTCGGCGTCAACCCACAGAACCCCTTCAACTCCTCCGGCAACGTGTCGTACACGCGCCACCATCTCTCGTTCGCCGAATCGCTCGCATATTTCCAACCTCCGACACTGTCCCAATTGCAATCATACTCCCTGTAGCACAGCCACGGTTTCCACCCAAAGTAATGTATCGCCCGTGTACTGTTCGGCATCCGATGGTGACGGCGGTCGGACCGGAAGACCTTGTAGCCGTTCACGGAAGACGCAAGGCGGTGCCACCAGGGGAACATCTCGTTCAGAAAACCCTGATCTCCCCCGTTGTTTGACCGTATGTCGAACCTTTTCTTCATTAGGGTTCGAAACGTGCAATCCGATGGCTCCACGACCATCAGGCCGGAGTTGAACCGGTAATAGTCGTTTGGCTTGGCGGAAGTTCCAGGGTAATTGAAGAGTGCGTCGAGGTTTTTGAGAACGAGCATGTCGGCGTCCATGAACACGAGCTTGTCGTAATCGGTGAGCTGCCAGATTCGGAGCTTGCTGTAGTTCCACTCGTTGTAGGTGTTTGCGTGGGGGTTGCGGATTCGTTTGATTCGCCGGATTCTCCAGCCGGCTGATCGGAGGCCTTTGATGGCGTTCGGGGAGACGTGCTCGTCGGCGAGGAGGATTAGGTCTTTGGTGGAGTTCGATTGGATGATACTTTGGGCCAGGACAATTGCGCCGCACACATAGGAATCCGATGAGTGGATGACGGTGACATATGCCTCCCGCCGTCGCCGCCCTGGACCGCGGTGGCGCTTTCCGGTTTTGCGTTGGGTCTTCGATAACTTTTTCCCTGAAATTCTACCCATTCTTAATAACTACTCAAAAAAGCATTAATTAGAGCCCGTTTGGATTGGCTTCTAGGGAGGTGCTTTTGGCTTTTGCTTCTGGCAAAAGCACTTCTAGTAGAAATTAGGTGTTTGTTTTGGCTTTTAAGAAAAAGCAAAAGCACATCGAAAAGCGAAAAAAGTGCTTCTGGGAGAAGCAGCCCAGGTGGTGCTTCTCCCAAAAGCAGAAGCCAAAAGCACCTCGTAAAATGTGCAAGGACTTAAATACCCCCACTACTTAATATAAATTACACTATAAATATATCTTATTATCATATTAAATAGCATGTCCTTTTTGGTAATTACCACACTCTAAAAGCACTTTTCATTTTTATTCATCCAAACATATTTTTTAGAAAAAGCCGCTTTTCAAACATTCCATCCAAACACAAAAGTTACATGCTTTTGCTTTTGACTTCTGCTTCTGCTTCTACTTTTGGCTTCTGTTTTTTTCAAAAGCCAATCCAAACGGGCCCTTACAAAACCCTCCTTTAGTTAGCTAGTATTATCGATCATATACTCCTTCTACTCCAACAAAACTAACTCATTTGACCTGGACACGTTGTTCAATCACTTTTTTCAAGGTTAAATTATGTACATGTAAAAAATTTATACTTATAAAATATATACTCCCATTGTTTCATTATTTATGTCCCAAATATTATTTGGGTACACTATCCATTACATTTCTTTAATAATTGATATCTTAAAATATATATAAGTAAAAATTATACATAAAACTACACGATTAGACGAATCTAAGAAGACCAAACTTGACTATATTTCTTTTTTATATAATTGCGGTATCATTAAGTTAATGTTGATCAATGGACTTTGTCAAAAGTCAAAATTGGACACTATTACCAGGACGGAGGGAGTATTATATAACTATGCTAATAAGATCGAATTCGACTATTTTTATAAATATATACTTGCAATAAAATTGAGTTAAAGTTAAACAATGAAATATGTAAAAAAAAAATAAAACAAGACATTTAAGACAGAACGGAGAAAGTAGTATATTTGAGATTATTACCCGATTGAGGAATTGGGTGGGCAATTTGGCAACTCCCCACAGGCATAGCCACCTTTTTTTCGATCCTCCACAAGTCAGGCTTATACACCCAAACATCCGTTTCATTCAACAATAGGTCATCACATCTAAAAATCTCCCACATCGGTCCCCTTTCCCCTACAAAAACAGCATACACATTATTATGGTCATTATCATTACTTCTCCGGCGGCCACTTCTCACCAACAAATTAGCCACCACTAAATTCACTTGCAACCTAAACACATCCCTCATTCCACTCGTGTTATTGCAATTTTCACAGGGGACCCTAGCGACCACCACGTCCAAGTCCTTATACTCCTTGAAATTTGGCATTGGGAGATTGGGACAGTTTGGAGAGGCGGAGTTGTTATCTCGACCCCACCAACGATGGAGATCAGACCACTTGATGCTCTTGCTCACATGTCGAAAATGGACCTCAACAATGTTTCCCCAAGTGTGGAGAGCTTCCTCCATTATTCCATCGTCGTCCATGTTCACCAATGCTACGTTGATTTTCTTGTGGCCGAGCTCACTTGCAATGGCGTCGAACCAATTAGGGTTTTTTGGTGGTGGTGGGATGACGATTTGGAAGTCATTGTGAAGACGTTTTAGGGCGACGTGAGCCCCTTGGAACCCACTCTCGATATACTTTACGTAGCGAAAGCTGAATAATGCTAGACTGTATACGAAAACAATGAAGGCAAAAAATATGAAGGGCTTAGTCTTGGCTTTGGAGGATTTTGAAGCCATTAATGTTCATATATAATGATGAGTTTGTGCGTATATATATATATATATGTATATGTATATGTGTGGTAAGAATATATATATATATATATGTGTGTGTGTGTGTATTTATGTAATAAGATAAGATAAGATAGAAATATATAGAAATAGATATATGATGCACGCTGTGATTTCTTGTTTCGTGTTAAAGTTTCATTGTTTTGATAGAATTGCTTGATTGTTATTGGCAGCTGCTATATGTAACTAAGAGTCCAATTAAATGAGCTTGGACTTATAACTTGAATATGATTTATTTTAAATCGAATAAAAACTTAAAATTTTATTGAATTTTTTTAATAATTAAATAAGTGTATAAGTTATTTATTTATTTTTTTTTTTTAAAAAAAATAAACATAACAGCCCACGGGGGTACGGGGCGCCGAGTGACTGGATGGGGGTGATATTATTATGCATGGGAATTTGGTAGATGATCAATTATTTATGCCCAAACCCTGCCAAATTAAATGCCCATTTATAATTAACGTAGTAGTTAATCATTGGTTAAAGATTCAATTTTTACTTTAAGAAGTTGTATTATGACAATGGCAAGGATATTATATCTTCAGTATTTATCATATTTTCTTATTAATTAACATAAGAATAAAGCCATATGCCCATATTCTAATTTTAAAATTGTTCATGTTCAAATAATTATATTTATCTCGATCTATATATATATATACATAAACGAGTTTGCAAAATAAGAATTTTATCATAAATAAATACTTGCTTCATAACTTGATTGGTGATGAAATGTAACATCATTAGCCCTAATTAAGAATATAAATATCCCCTCAAAATTAGATACTTGAAAGTGATGAATATTAAGTATCTCAAGGCACCCTTAGTTAATTACAACTAAATTTAAAAGGTAAAAATGTTGAGTATATATTTATAATTGGTGGTATTTATAAATATAAGTTGTGAACACATATTACGGAATATTATCTATGATGAATGGATCCGACATAATTTTTTTTTTTTTTTTTTTTTTTGAATGTAAGCTTGAATATACCAGATGTGTTTGTGTTTGATGCACAACTTTGCTTTGTCGTCACTACAAGAAAATTTCATTTACCAATTGAATTCGGTTGATTGATCTTTGATAGCTAACGAGTTTAGTTGTGAATTCAAGAAAATTTCATTTACCAATTGAATTCGGTTGATTGATCTTTGATAGCTAACGAGTTTAGTTGTGAATTCAATTGCTGACTTCATTAGTGCATGATTGACTTCTTGGATTAAGCTACAAAATTTTTCAGTTGTTAAAAAAGAAATGGAAAAAAGGCCAATAGTCTTTTTTTTTTTTTTACAAAAAAGTCAAATCAGTCTTTTTTTTTGCCCAATTGGTCCGCTACATACACTAATTACGTCCTAATCGGTCCTTCACCCACTAATTATACATTTTAAGGCAAATCAGTCCTTTTTTTCCCAAAAAATCTAAATTGGTCCGTTATTAATTTTTGTTCCCTTTCATGCAGTCCAATGCATATTTCAAACCATTAATAACTCAAATTTGATATAAGTAAAAATTCTAAAATTTTGATATTTATTATAAACTAAACGACGAGACGAATCTAACAAGATCCTACTTGGCTCATTTTAATTTGTATATCTAGGTCCGTCTCGTCGTGTTAATAACGGACCTAGATATACAAGTTAAAATGAGCCAAGTAGGATCTTGTTAGATTCGTCTCGTCGTGTAGTTTATAAATATCGAAATTTTAGAATTTTTACGTATATCAAATTTTATTTATTAACACGACGAGACAGACCTAGATATATAAATTAAAATGAGCCAAGTAGAATCTTGTTAGATTCGTCTCGTCGTTTATTTTATAGTAAATATCGAAATTTTAGAATTTTTACGTATATCAAATTTGATTTATTAGTGGTTTGAAATGTGCATTGGACTGCTTGAAATGGTGCAAAAATTAATAACGGACCAATTTAGATTTTTGATAAAAAAAGGACTGATTTGGCCAAAATATGTAATTAGGGCATAATTAGTGGGTGGAGGACCGATTGAGACGTAATTAGTATATGTAACGGACCAATTGGGCCAAAAAATTTAAAAAAATGACTGATTTGACTTTTTTGTTAAAAAATGACTATATTGGCCTTTTTTCCAAAAAGAAATTCCTATAATTTTGAATTGTGTCACTATCAATATATGCATAGTAAGGATCTAAAACATATATTGATGGAAATTGTATATAAATATAACAAAGTATTGCAACACAAATGGGTGTTATAGATAATGCTTGTACCGAACATGAATTATATTTTAGTTGTGTTTGGGAAAGACGCTAGGGTTTAATATTAAGTTTAAATTATATATTAAAATAGCTTAAAACAGTTTTAAATTATATACTTCCCCGTTTTTATTTGTTTGCTACGGATCCACAATGCACACAATCCAATTTATATTTCAAACCATTAATAACTCAATTTCGGTACAAGTAAAAAATTTAAAAGTTTGATATTTAAAAACTATAAGACGAAACGGATCTAACAAGATCACACTTGGATATATTTTAACTTGTATAATTATGATAAAATTAAAGTCAAAGCAGTCCAATGAACATTAATTAGCATAATTTGCAATGTAGCAAACAAATAAAAACGATGGAAGTATAAAAAATAGCTTAAAGCACTATATATACTAAATACTAATTTAAGTAATAACTAAATTTTAACTTCTAAATTCAAAACTCTGAACTCATATCCGTAACGTTTCAAACTTTTAAACTCTAAAACTGTAACACCCCGGCTTTGATAACCCAGGCCGGGATGTCACCGCCGCACCTCCCTAGCAAGACACGGTTTCTCCGAGCTTGCTAAAGAGATGCAAGGCTATGGTTTTCAGAATTTAAAACATTCAAAAAACCCATTGCAATATAACTTAAAAATCATAATATCAAAGTTGCAGCGGAATGTAATATTTACATACATATAATTGTAATGCAGCAGAAATTTAAATACTGGGCCAACATGGCCAAAACACGGGTTAAATAGGCCCGTCCATGCAAGCTCCAAAATAATGTATCTTCCCAAAATTCCCATGTATGCATATGATGATGCATAATCCTCAACTCTGAAAGAAAAAGGGGAATTGTGGTTTGATCAGCAAAAACGTGCTGAGTAAGTTAACACCTATTATGATCAAGGGGTTTCAAAACTTTTAATTAAATTTGAGGAAAACATGTGCATACAAGACATGATTTAAATTTTATTCATCTAATAATAATTTAATTACATAATTTAAAAGACAAGGATTTCCACAAGATCATAATTTAACACACATGTAAAGGGGTTTAATTAAATAATTAAATTTTACTCCTAGGCATGCATACAAAAATATTCTATTTACCAATTTAAAAGTAAATAATTTAATTGTATACTTGAACATGCATTAAATTCATAAATAATAATTTAACATGTTATAAAATTTAAGACATAAATTTTAAATGCAAAATTTAAAGACAAGAATAAATGAATACGTAAAAGTATTAAGTCTTTTATTTTCCCCCGTTACGTCACCATTTCTCAATATTTAGTGTAGTTGGTCATCCGGCGGCCGCAGCCGTTTCGTAAGTTTCTTGTGTAGCCGGTCGTCCGGCGGTCGCAGCCAATTTAGTAAGTTTCTTTTAGCTGGTAGTCCGGCGGCCGCAGCCGTATCCGCCATACCCAGTAACACTCCGGAGCCTCGTGTAACCCATACGGGTACACACGAGAGTGTAGGCTAGTTTTCATTGGCCGTTTTAGCACAGTTTCTCATAACATTCACCCTCGGCCGTTTTGGCACGAAGCGAAAAGCTAGGGGGCATTCTATTGAGCACTTTCCCCCTACGTAGGTCACCCTCGTCCGTCAAGGCACGAAGCGAAAAGCTAGAGGGGCACTCCATCGAGCACTCACCCCCTACATAGGTCACCCTCGTCCGTCAAGACATGAAGCGAAAAGCTAGAGGGGCACTTCATCGAGCACTCACCCCCTACATAGGTAACTGATATCATTTTTAACTTAGTGTAATGGGAGTTTCGAAAGTATATCTTTATCGTATTTCAAGGTTTCGATCGTTTGTTTCGAAATTTCAAAATCTCACGATTTAAAAGTCGTTTGGCATCACAGTTTACGCCTTTTTAGTTTAAAAATTCATTTCAAGTCCGAAAAATCCGAAATTTGTACAGTGTACCAAAAACACCCTAACAAACAACTTTTGTGCTTTAACGATTTCGAAATAAGTTGAGGAAACATGTCAAAATCGAGTTTATTGCACAATATATACACTGTCAGGTTTCGGGTTGACCACCATTCGGAAAATCGACGTTTTGACATACCAAATGGACTTAAAAAATTCTGAAATTTTATATGCACATACTAGACATGATTATCTACAACTTTCATTTAGATTGCAAAGATCAATTCGGAATAGGAAATATAGAAACATGCTCATCAAGTTCGGACGTCTACATTGTCAGATTTCCAAAAAGGTTTTAAATCACAGTTTATGTTCGGATCGATTTGGGGTAGCAAACGTTGATGAAAATCAATGAAATTTTTACAAAACATATTTTAATGTGTTAGGATCAAAAGTTTAGTTTTGACTTTTTCGGTTTGAACTCTTGAAATAGGGGTTTTGGTCCGATACCAAATCTGTCACCTTTTCAAGATCAACTCTCAAGGCAGGTTGGTTCTCAGCCGTTTTCGGATATCAAAACGCAATGAAAAATTATGAAAATTTTACACGAACTAGATCCATGTCTTAGGAACGTTTTTTATGTTTTAGGTTTTTCTGTTTGAGCAGTTTTAAGGGTTTGAAAAATTTTCACCAAATCGCTGCGCCGTGGGTTTTTCATGTTGACAGATTTTAGAGTTATTAAACACCTATGTTTGGTTGCATTTTAAGTCACCCAAAACCAAGTAAGCATTAATTTACAGTGGGGATGATGTCTAGGAGGTCACGGGGTCGTCCGGAATCCACGGGATGTCACGAACGAATCTCCTCATGTCGATTTCCTCTTCCAACGTCCTCGAACCGAATTCGCAAGTAAAAATCCTTAGTTAGATCAGATTTTTGGATTCAAAAAGGTGTAGATAAACTCAAAAACCACTTACCAACGTCCTAGGGGTCTGTCTTCTCCTTCTCAAGTCCTTCTTGTTCGGATTTCATCGTCGGAACTTCAAGAACACAAGGGATTTCGGGGTTTTCGACTTTGGGAGGAGTTTGAGAGAATGTGAGGAGAAGGGGGCTGCTGTAGGGTTGTGTGTCCGAATTTAGGTTTAGGGAGCAGCCTAATATCGTTCCAAATATCCTTCCATAGCCCGGGATTGAGTTTCCATCGTCGGGACATGAAAACATGGTAAGAAAATCGCCAAAACGCGTCATGTTGCAGTTGCTGTCTTGGTGGCGCGGGGTTAGGCCAACCCCCGCGCGGAGAGCGCACGGCCTGGTCTGGGCCGTGCGTCCGGACTGGGTCGTGCGATCCCGTCGGGCCTTTTCTCCTCTCTTTCGGGTTTCTATCCTCCTACATTTTTGGGGTCGATTTTTCGGGTCATTCTCGATTATAAATTCTTATCTTAAATTTATCTCGTTTCGAATTAATCCCGTATTCGAATTCTTGAGTCCATCGTGTTTGGATTCGTCGACTTCTAATTCGTCGTCTTTTGACTCCCGTGTAATAATTTATTTATTTAAATCGTTTCCGACTTCGCAGGTTCTTGGAATTAAAATTCTTTTCTTTCTTGAATTAAATTCCAATTCTTTTGAGATTAATTCATGGAATATCTTCGGCTTCCTTTCCCTCTTTTATTCCATTTTGAATTTATCGGTAATTCATTTCCGGGCGATCATGAATTATTTTCTTCTTCTCAGAAATATTTTGACCTTGATCGGATTAAGAAATAAATTTTATTCCTTTGGACGCCGATGAAATCCTGGGTATTACAGTCTACTCCCCTTAAGAATCAACTTCGTCCTCGAAGTTGCGTGTTAGCTTTTCGCGAGCTTAGAATTAAGGCTCTATCGTCCATTTCGTTCATCTCTATATTGTGTTATTGCATTATTGTGTTATCATATGTTATTGTATGATATTGTTTGTTTATTTTATTATATCGTTTGACTGGACCTAGAATTAAAATTTCCAAGTTACCTACGTACCCTGTGAAGGGATCACATCATTATGTAGTTCAAAACAATTTGAATTTGTTTATTTGGGATACACAAAATTCGGGGTCGTTACATCCTCCCCCCCTTAAGATTACAGTTATGTCCCCATAACTGCCTACACATTATTCCCAAGAAGGTTCGAGTATTGTCGCCTAGCACAGATATGTCCGCTTTATTTACCACATTTAACGTCCCGTGAGTCCCCCTTAGTTATTCATGGCTAGTTAGGTCCAGCGACCAGATCATCTCTTTTGGTTATATTCTTAATCTGGGTTCGACACTCTTTCATCCGATGTCCACGTCGACCACATCAGAAGCATGTGTCGGGTTGAGGGCATCCCCTCACCAGATGAGGTTGGTTACAGCTTAGGCATCGGGGCACGTAGCCCTTACGGGTGAAAATCCTTCTATTGTTGCCTCCATCGTTGCCTTAGGCTGGTCCATTTGGGCCTTCGCGAAGGTTATTCCTACCCGAGTCATTATCAGCTCCGCGATCCTTACCTCTCTTGTCTTGTCCCTGGGGACCTTGGCTAGTCTCACCTATCGCCTTCCGCTTCAGTCCCTGAACTCGTGCAACTGCTACCGCCCGATCATAAACAGCTTGCGGGTCAGAGTAGTGCACACCCGTGATCACTTCCCTAATAGCCAGGTTTAACCCCATCTCAAATTTCTGAGCCTTGTCGGAGTCAGTTGGTACTAGCCTCGTAGCAAATCGTAGTAGCTCCTTGAATTTGGTGTAGTACTCTTGCATTGTCTGTGCGCCTTGCCTTAGGTTGATGAATTCCTCGTACTTCGCCGCTTTTGTGCTTAACAGGTAGAACCTCTCCCTCAGAACTTCCTTAAACTCCTCCCAAGTGTAGGCTTTCTCATCTTCCACTAATTTCCTTTGGAGAATTTGCCACCACTCATCGGCTTCACCTCCTAAGTAGTAAGTTGCTACATGTATCTTTTCCTCATTAGGGCATTTGATAGCGTTTAAGAGTTTATCGAATGTACGGATCCACTCCTCTAGTTTGGCGGGATCTTCCTCCCCATCATAGTGTGGTGGTTGATAAGGATTCACCAACGCTAGATAGTTAGTCCGAGCTTCTGGTGGAGGTATTGCCGCCTGCGCCCTATGTACCTCGGCGTTTCCTAAAACTATGAGTATTTCTTCTACGGTCCTTAAACGTTCGTCCATGTTGTTGGGAATAGGAGGCGCTCGTTCTGCTACGTTCGGAGGAACTTTATCGTGGTTAGGTGAGTTTGGGAGGTCAGTGTCAGTGCCGTTTGGGTTTATTATTTTCGGTTTTCTCCTAGGTGCCATTTTCTGTTATTAAGCATGCGAAGATGAGTTTCTAAGTGATCGAGATCTAGGACTAAGGCAAAATTAGTCTCAAGTTAGCGCTTCTAAGTAGATGTAAAGCCGAGATTTAAAATTAGGAATGTTATTTAATGCAGATAGTTCACATAAAAACTTAGTGCAAATATTCATATGTGTATGCACGTGAACCCCCCCCCCCCCACCCCGAAATTTTTTTTCATGTAATATGATTTTGACTTGTCAAAATAATTTGTATACATATTTTCCATGAGTTTTAAAATAAACTCATTCCATGGAAATAATGCTTTAAAAACTTAAAAATAATAGTTAAAAGTCTTGGGCTTCTATATTGGGCCAATAATAGATTTTGGTCTCTAATAAAAATATAAGTATTGGGCTAAAAATTTGGGTAAAAAATAATTAAATAAAATGTGGCTTTCAAAAATTGGGCTTTTAAAAATTTAGACTTTAAAAATAATAGCCTTAAAAATATAATGGTTTTAAAAATAATACTAGTTTTAAAATAATAGTTTAAAAATAATAATACTAGCTTTAAAAATAGTCCGGGCTCTGATACCACTTTGTAACACCCCGGATTTGATAACCCAGGCCGGGATGTCACCGCCACACCTCCCTAGCAATACACGGTTTCTCCGAGCTTGCTAAAGAGATGCAAGGCTATGGTTTTCAGAATTTAAAACATTCAAACAACCCTTTGCAATATAACTTAAAAATCATAATTTCAAAGTTGCAGCGGAATGTAATATTTACATACATATAATTGTAATGCAGCGGAAATTTAAATACTGGGCCAACATGGCCAAAATACGGGTTAAATAGGCCCGTCCATGCAAGCTCCAAAATAATGTAGCTTCCCAAAATTCCCACGTATGCATATGATGATGCATAATCCTCAACTCTGAAAGAAAAAGGGGAATTGTGGTTTGATCAGCAAAAACGTGCTGAGTAAGTTAACACCTATTATGATCAAGGGGTTTCAAAACCTTTAATTAAATTTGAGGAAAACATGTGCATACAAGACATGATTTAAATTTTATTCATCTAATAATAATTTAATTACGTAATTTAAAAGACAAGGATTTCTACAAGATCATAATTTAACACACATGTAAATGGGTTTAATTAAATAATTAAATTTTACTCCTAGGCATGCATACAAAAATATTCCATTTACCAATTTAAAAGTAAATAATTTAATTGTATACTTGAACATGCATTAAATTCATAAATAATAATTTAACATGTTATAAAATTTAAGACATAAATTTTAAATGCAAAATTTAAAGACAAGAATAAATGAATACGTAAAAAGTATTAAGTCTTTTATTTTCCCCCGTTACGTCACCATTTCTCAATATTTAGTGTAGCCGGTCATCCAGCGGCCGCAGCCGTTTTGTAAGTTTCTTGTGTAGCCGGTCGTCCGGCGGCCGCAGCCAATTTAGTAAGTTTCGTTTAGCCGGTAGTCCGGCGGCCGCAGCCGTATCCGCCATACCCAGTAACACTCCGGAGCCTCGTGTAACCCATACGGGTACACACGAGAGTGTAGGCTACTTTTCATTGGCCGTTTTGGCACAGTTTCGCATAACATTCACCCTCGGCCGTTTTGGCACGAAGCGAAAAGCTAGGGGGCATTCTTTTGAGCACTTTCCCCCTACGTAGGTCACCCTCGTCTTGGGGTTTGTGATGGAGTCTTCCGCTAGGGCTCCGGCGAGAGCATCCAGGGGTCGTGTTGGAAATCAGGGGCATGGTTTTCATGGGAATAGTGCAACGTCGGTGGAGTGGAAGCAGAAAGAATGTGTCAAGGAGGGCTACAATGAACCCAGAGGGAGGGGAGAAAAGGGGGTTCCTGATTCAGACCCACGGCAGGGGCGAATGGTCAGAGGAGGATTCGGTGATGGGAGAGTATACAATCGCCATAATTATTTCGGAATCTTCGTTGGCAACATCCCAGTAAAGGTGGCGAATGGGAAAATCCTAAAGGACGTTAACAAGGTGGCGACGGTGCATGATTGGTTCTTCCCATCAAGGAGCTGGCCGGAACATGGCTACAAATTCGGCTTTGTGAGGTTTTATAGCAAGAAGGAGGCGGAGGAAGTGATACGTCGACTGAATGGATGAGCATACTTGGAGAGGAGATTGAAGGTAAACTGGGCAAATCCCAGTAAAAAGAATCTGAAGATAAATCGCGATATTCCAAGGAAGAGTAGAGATCCATACCCTGATCAAGCTCGGAAGTTAGGTGAGAGGGTGGAGAACACAGTTAGGGCCCCGAATGCAGCATGGCGTGATGAACGTTCATACGCAGAGGTTCTCAAGGGTCGTAGGGGGCTAGGGACTGGCGGGTTCATCGATAAAAGGGGGGACGTGATTAAACTCGAAAATGTGGACGAAGATGTAGAATGGTTAAATCAGTCGGCATTGGTGGCGGTGAGAACACTCGAGCTGTTGACTGAATTCCAAGAGTGGCTATTTAGTGTATACATGGATTGCGGGGATGTTATCTATGGAGGGGGACATGTAGTGGTAGTTACATTTAGTAGCACTATCAAGAGAGATGATTTCATTTTGGACGGCAGGGATAAGGGTTTTATCTCATGGAGAAGACGGTGGGAGGCCGGAGTGGTGGAGCGTAAATATCTAGTTTGGACATATATCTTTGGAATTCCATTTACAGCATGGAGTAATGAGAACTTACACAGAATTGTTAATGGTTGGGGAAGGATCGTTAGTGTAGACAAAGAAACTCAACAAAAAAAGAGAATGGATCGTGCAAGAGTTCTGGTGGCGGTGGAGGATGTAGCATGGGTTCCGTCGGTGGTTAGAGTTAGAGTGGAGGAGGGTGAGATGAGAATTCGAGTGGTTGCCAACTATTGTGAACCAGTGGTGATTGAGGATAATTCTGGAGAGACAAATCAGCGGGTTGTCGGGGATGCAGCTCAGGCAATGGAATCGGACGATGTCTCGCCGGAAGGGGCGATGGGTGTGGAGTCCAGGACGGGGATGCATAGGGAAAACGAAAGGTCGCCGCAACAGTCCTATGGGGAAGCGAAACAGATGGAAAAGGTGGCGGAAGATAATTATGTCACTTTGGAAGACGCATGCGACGTTGGCTCGCGCGGAATAATTTTTCAAATGACTGGCGGCGACATAGGCCAAGAGGAGTTTGGGCTGAGTCAGGGTGGTGGGCCTGGTGATAAGGATCCTGAAGTTGGGCTGGGCCATGGTAGTGAGGATTCCTATGAGATGGATCCAGTAGTTGCTAAGGGAGGCCCTAATGATGGTAATTTCTATAGTGAACAGGCCGTCAATGTTAGGACCGATAAAAATACTAACAATCATCTCAGGGCGGTGGAGGGAGATATAGAGGAATTCCCTATTGCTTCCCTAAACGGCGGAGATAACTGCTATGAGCGTATGAAGAAGGAATCAACTACGGAGGTCGGGGAGGAATCATTGCACAGGGATAGTGGTGGGCTTAGGAAGTCGGATGGGGTCTATGTGGAGAAGGGGTTAGTTGTTGTGGATCTTTCGGGTTATGGTATGAATGAAATCAACCAGGTCGAAGAGTTGATGGCAGACGATGGAGATAAGGAAGAGGAGGGCATTGAGTTGTCGTCTATGAAGGAATTTAGGGATGCGCAGAAGGTGTTACGAAAGGTAATGGAAGGGAGGGCGAGTCAGCGTAGGGGTCGCAGGAGATGCACTAAGATATCGGGGATTCCAATGGGAGGTAGGAAACGAGGGCAAGTAGGTATGGGGCAGGAGGCGGATTGTTTTGCCAGACTGCAATTTTCGACCTTAAGAGTGAAGGAAGGTGTGAAGTTATTTGATTATTCGGAGGTGGATGCCATATTAGAACTTGCGAGCAGATTGGGTCTAGGATGTCTTGTAGGTAGAGCGGAGGCGGTGGCGAGGGTCTGGGAGGAGGTAGTGAGCGAGAGATAAAGGGGAGTCGTCCTGTTTGAGTTTTCAGATGTCTAATGCAGATAATAACATGCAATTTAAGAGGGTTAAATGGAGGGGTTAGGCGTTGGGCAGTGGTGCGTTTATGTAAAAAAAGTAAAGCCAATGATCGCATGCTTCCAAGAGACGAAGATGGGGGATATTAGAGAGGGGCTGGTTGCGAGGTTGTGGGGATCGAGGGGTTGTGAGTTCATCTATCAACCTGCGATTGGGAATGCGGGTGGACTTTTAGTTATATGGGATGCGATCAAGTGCAGGCTGAGTGTTAGTGAGAGGGAACATAACTTCGTGTGGTTTAAAGGCATGGTTAGTGGTCTTGATGGAGTTGTCAATTTTGTCAACATACACGCTCCAAGTGATAGATGTGAGGGGTCGGAATTCTAGAATGCTCTTATCCGAAAGTTCTCCACTGATAATGGCGAGTTGTGGTGCTTTCTTGGGGACTTCAATGCTATAAGGGGGGAGGGTTAGCGCATTGGGGCTATTGAGGATTCGGGCTCGATCTGGGAATTTCGAGATTTTATTGATCAATTGGGGTTGGTCGACCTTTCTATGGAGGGCGGGCAATTTACTTGGTTTGGGAGGGGGGGTAGAGCGTGCTGTAGGCTTGACAGATTTTTGTTGTCCGCTGGGTAGTTGTGTTTGAGGGAAGCGGTTGTTCAGAGGCGGGGAGACACAGTCTTATCGGATCATTTTCCAGTTAGCTTAGAGTTTTGGGGGAGGTCGTGGGGTTCCAAGCCTTTTAGGTTCTATAGTTACTGGATGGAGGATTAAAGTTTTAATGATTTGGTTAAAGGTGTGTGGGGTGAAGGAGGGGTGGTGTGGGGCAGCAAGTTACTAGGTAGGATGAAATGTTTAAGTATCAAAATTAGGGGGTGGGAAGGTTATGGGGCTGACAATCTTGAGATGCGAATTCAAAACCTGTTAAGGGATATTGGGGAAGCTGAGGCTTACGCACAAGGAAACAACAGTGGAACAGGGAGTGGGTGTGGCTGGGAGATTAAAAAGAGGGAGCTCAAGCAATTATTATTGGCCGAAGAACAAAGGTGGTTGCAAAAATCTAGGATTAAATGGCTCAGGGAAGGTGATCTAAACACGAGATTTTTCCATGCAATCACATCTATAATTGAAGAATGAATCACATTGGAAATTAAAGTGGGGCAAGAGGTGATAGAGGATCCGAGGGAAGTGAAGGAAGCTGCATTTTCCTTTTTTCAGGCTATGTTTGCTAAGCCAAAGGAGACGATTTTTAACATTCAGAATATTGGCCTAGCATCCATTGGCCAGGGGGACAGTGACTGGCTGGTCCGTGACTTTACAATGGAGGAGATTCGGGCGGTGATATGGAATTGCGATGGCAACAAAGCTCCCGGACCTGATGGTTACAACTTGGAACTTTTCAAACGGTATTGGGATGTAGTAAAAGAAGATATACTGGAAGTTTTTAAGATGTTTGAGCAGGAGGGCAAGCTACCTAGAGGGGCAGGGAAGTCATTCATTGCTTTGATTCCAAAGGTAGAGAATCCGGTGAATTTTGGAGATTATCGGCCAATATCATTGATTGGTAGTGTATACAAAATTTTGGCAAAGGTACTTGCTAGGAGATTGCAGGAGGTGCTGGATGGTTTGGTCGGAAAGTCCCAAATGGCTTTTGTAAAAGGCAGACAGATATTGGACGGGGTATTAATCGCAGCGGATTCACTCGACTCACGTGTCTGGGAGAAAGGGCTTTGTGGTGAAATTGGACTTTGCTAAAGCCTACGACAATGTCTCTTGGGAGAGTCTACTTCGGGTGTTAGGGGTTATGAATTTTAAGGATAAATGGATTAACTGGATTAAGGAATGCATTTCACAGGCGGAGGCTGCGGTGCTAATCAATGGCTCTCCAACCCATTTTTTCAAAATGTTTAAAGGTATAAGACAAGGTGACCCGTTGTCACCTTATCTCTTCGTATTGGTGGCAGAGATATTGAATAGGCTAATGGTTAGGGCAGGGGAAGAGGGTATGATCAAGGGACTGAAAGGAGGGGATGGAGGGCCTGTAATCTCTCACTTACAGTATGCGGACGACACGTTAATTTTTTGTGAAGGGGAGTTGAATCAGATAATCACTGTAAAAAGAATTCTGAGGTGTCTTACACTAGCAACAGGGTTGAGGATAAATTATGGGAAAAGCCACATTCATGGAATTAATTGCTCCATGGATTCGGTAAGGGAAGCAGCAAGTGTATTAGGGTGTAGAGTGGGAAGCTGGCCAATGAAATATTTAGGTATTCCGATTGGGGGTAGAGTAAATGGCTTGGCGGTGTGGCAACCGGTCTTGGACAAGGTGGAGCAACGATTGGCCGGGTGGAAGGGCCGAATGCTATCTCAAGCAAGCCGTCTTTGCTTGGTGAAATCCGTCCTAAACTGCCTTCCTACATATTTCTTATCAATATTTAAAATCCCGATGGGGGTGGCCGATAGACTTGAGAGGATCAAGAGGAGATTTTTTTGGAATGAAGGGGAGGGGAGTAGGAAGATTCACCTGGTTAATTGGGAAAGAATTTGCTCTCATAAGGATGATGGGGGATTACAGGTTGGAAGTGTCCTGAAACAGAATATGGCATTGCTCTTGAAATGGAGGTGGAGGTATGGGACAGAGAATTCACTTTGGAAGGAGGTTATTCAAGCTAAATATTATGAGAATTCAGCTACTCTGTTGCCGGAAGCCAAGGTAAGGAGATCGGCGTGGGGTAGAATTTGTAGTGTGTGGGAGATGTTTTCTGGAGTAGGGCAGGGGGAGGGATTCAGAATTCAAGTTGGCAATGGATTGAAGACTAACTTCTGGAACGACAGGTGGACGGAGGGAGAGATCATTATTTCCCCATATTTATGCCTTAGCTTGTAATAAAGGAGGGAAAGTTGCTGAGTATGGGTGTTGGAATGGTTTGGAATGGGTCTGGGACATAAAGCTGAAGAGAACACCATTCCATTGGGAGTTAGATTACTGGAATAATATGGTGGGCTTACTACATCGCCAAGATATGAGTAGGTTTATGGAGGATAGATTGATTTGGGAGAATGAGAGTAGTGGCAGGTTTTCCTCAAGGTCTTGCTGGAGGAGGAACGACAGTGAAGAGGCAGTGGCGATGAGGAAATTCTGGCGATCATTATGGAGGATAAGGGTCCCGATGAAAGTTAAACTTTTGACTTGGAAGGTTGCTCATGGAACCTTACCTGTTCGAAAAAAAATTAGCGAAGAGGGGCTGTTTACATGGTTCCAGTACACTTTGTGTATTGTGCGAGGAGGTAAATGAGACAGTCGATCACTTGTTTTGCAGATGCAAGGCAGTGCAAGGGATATGGTATAAGATGATAGCCGGGTATGGAGTAGCATGGGCAGTGCCTGGAGAGGTAAGCAAATTGTTGTATTGGTGGATTAGCTTTGGTATAGGTGCTGTGAACAGGGATGGATGGCAGATGTCAAGGTTAGCCACAATTTTGATGATTTGGAAGCACAGGAATGATTTGGTATTTAATGGCAAGCAATTTGACAGTAATGCAGTGTTGGACGAGATTAGATGGAGAGTTTGCCTATGGTGGCAAGCTGCTTTTAGAGGCAGGGATGTTAACCTGATAAGCCGCGAAGAAGTCTTTCCTCAGGCATTGGCAGATGGTAGGAACGGGAGGTTGAGGAGGCCACGTGTTGGGCTGGTGTGGGAACGACCTCGTAAAGGATGGTGGAAAGTGAATACGGATGGGTCTTCCATTGGTAACCCTGGGCCGGCGGGGGTGGGTGGTGTTATTAGAGACGATGAAGGATCTATAATTTTCATTTTATCAGACAGTATAGGGATGGCGGACTCGACAGAGGCGGAGGTGACAGCGGTGAGCAGAGTCTGTAGCGCCATTATTCGAGATCAAGGATTTCCTTTGCCTAAGTTGATATTCGAAAGTGATTCTTCAAATTTAGTGAGCTGGTGGCGTTGTCCGGAACAAATCCCATGGAGACTAAACAGACTATTGGGGCCAATAATGATAATATTAAGATGTTGGGGGGGGGGGGGGGGGGGGAGTGCGGTTTCAACATATCTTGAGGGAGCGGAATGACTTGGCCGATCATTGGGCAAGACGTGGGGCAAAAGGAGAAACCAACATAGAAGCTTGGCTACAGCAACAAGATCTAATCGGCTAGATGGTAGTGTCATTTCTGGAAGGGCATGCTGCCCGTATAATGTATTTCTGGTTTGCAGCTGATTGTATCGTGTCGTGTCTGTTTGGATTTGTTGTGTTGTGTTTTTGCTTTGTCTCTGGTATGTCTGCCTTGTAGTGCTGCATCTCGTTGGTTGGGTCACGTCTGATTGTTTTCTTGGTTTGTAGCTGCTTGTATCGTGTCGTGTCTGTTTGGCTTTGTTGTGTTGTGCTGTTTTTTTCGCTTTGGCTCTGGTAATGTCTGGCTTGTAGTGTTGCGTCTCGTTGGTTGTGTCACGTATGGTTGTGTCCTTCTTCTTGGCTTTGTAGTGTCGTGTCATGTCCTTTTGACTTTGAAGGTGCAGATGAAGATTAAAAGATCGGTGGGAAGGTAAAGGTGAAAGGGTACAAAACATTTCTATTGTTGGAGCCAGTGTTATTTCTGATGCTGGCCTGTTACACGGAAGCTGGTGTTGCTGATGCATATAGTGTGAGAGTCCAACAATGGAGCTGCCTACATAGGAAGTTACTGGTGGTTTGCTGTTCAGAGGACCGCTGCGTTCTGCTAATGCTGCTCGATAATTTAAGCTGCTGATGGTCGTTCGACATATATGAGGATCCCCTGCATTGAATTTCAAGCCATCGGACAAACACCTAGGAATTGGATGGAGGAGGTTGCAGATACGTTTGTAGTATAAAGACATTGTGTACAACAATTTACATGCAAAGAGGGATGGTGTCGTCTTGCAGTGCCAGGTTCAGTCACCCGAAATTTAGTTGATGTTGTACTCTGCTATCGGCATGGGGTTACCTCTCAGTTTGGAACATAATCTGATGCTGAAGCTGGTGCTGTATGAGGATCCATAATGGAAGTTTGATGACTGCTGCAGAATTTGCATTTCAATGCCTCGAGAAGGTGAGCCATCCGACGATCTACATGAGGTATCTCTTTAACTCAAGATGTATAACTTGTGGTGTTCATATTGATACCCTAGAGCTTGCTTTAGTATACATATTGAGCTTGCATATACTCACTCCAATGCATCGATAGGATAAGGGCATTAAGATCCCTGCTTGGCATACCTTCCTTTCCTTCGAATACCTTTGAGTCCCATGTTGAGCCTTATGTCTAACACTGCCATTAATCAGCCTCTTCCTCTACTCCTTGTACCACCTCTTTTCCTATTTCAACAACACAGATGCTTGACCTGATGGAATTTGAAGGAACAGACATGATGATAGGCTTTTGAGGATCTGAATGAATAGAACAGTCGTAGATGAGATGTGTTGCGTTGGTTGTTGACTTTTGGTCAGTTTACAAGAAAGAAAATAGAAAGAAAAGGAAAAGAAAAGGGAAAGAAAAGGAAAGAGATTTGAGAAAAAGAAAGTGAAAAAAAAAAGAAAGAAAAAAAAAGAAAAGGAATTAAGGTAAGGATGTATCATGTGGTATATGATTAACAGATGGTATGTATAATAGTTGAGGAGGAGTTTTATGATTTCTTAGTTGGGGATATTTATGATAGGATTATGTTTTGGTTTTGGGATAGAAAGGAGATGTTTGGTTGCTTTGAATTGTTATGTTGTTTCCAGTTGAAGCCTCCGATCTCCAATAGGTGGTCTGCTGTTCAGTGTGATTATCTCTGTCGGTTTCCTTCAATCCCTTTAACTTTCCCCTCCTATCCCTGCATCATGTTTTTGACCCTGTTATAACTTGTTTCTTGTCCTCCTGTATTTTCCCTTCCCCAAGCCTGTGGCCTCGTCTTATCTAGTCTTTGTCCTTATGAATTGATGCATTAGGAGTTGAGCATGATGTAGGGGAGATTTGTTATTGAAGCAAGTCTTTAGGGTTGTTTTTTGAATCATCACCATCTTCGCCGCTGCTATATGGGATGCTAAGATGAGATAGCGACATTCTAAAGGAACATAACTGTTTTGCTGATTTCTTGGCTAAGTAAGGTGCGACCAGTGGTGGCAGGTTTAAAGTGTGGCTCTAGAGTGATTGGGTTGTTTCTATTTTCGCTCCTAAATTGTAGAGTTAGGTGAATGCACGAGTTATGTTGTTATAGTGTGGGATCTTGGCTGTGAATGCTGTATGTGGGACTATGTTTTTGATTTCCTCCTATGAATAATATCTGTTCCCCTCAAAAAAAGGCACGAAACGAAAAGCTAGAGGGGACCTCCATCGAGAACTCACCCCCTACATAGGTCACCCTCGTCCGTCAAGGCACGAAGCGAAAAGCTAGAGGGGCACTCCATCGAGCACTCACCCCCTACATAGGTAACTGATATCATTTTTAACTTAGTGTAAGGGAGTTTCGAAAGTATATCTTTATCGTATTTCAAGGTTTCGATCGTTTGTTTCGAAATTTCAAAATCTCACGATTTAAAAGTCGTTTGGCGTCACAGTCTACGCCTTTTTAGTTTAAAAATTCATTTCAAGTCCGAAAAATCTGAAATTTGTACAGTGTACCAAAAACACCCTAACGAACAACTTTCATGTTTTAACAATTTCAAAATAAGTTGAGGAAACATGTCAAAATCGAGTTTATTGCACAACATATACACTGTCAGGTTTCGCGTTGACCACCGTATGGAAAATCGACATTTTGACATACCAAATGGACTCCAAAAATTCTAAAATTTTATATGCACATACTAGACATGATTATCTACAACTTTCATTTAGATTGCAAAGATCAATTCGGACTAAAAAATATAGACACATGCTCATCAAGTTCGGACGTCTACACTGTCAGATTTCCAAAAAGGTTTTAAATCACAGTTTATGTTCGGATCGATTTGGGGTAGCAAACGTTGATGAAAATTGATGAAATTTTTACAAATATAGTTTTATATGTTAGGATCAAAAGTCTAGTTTTGACTTTTTCAGTTTGAACTCTTGAAATAGGGGTTTTGGTCCGATTCCAAATCTGTCACCTTTTCAAGATCAACTCTCAAGGCAGGTTGGTTCTCGGCTGTTTTCGGATATCAAAACGCAATGAAAAATTATGAAAAATTTTACACGAACTAGATCCATGTCTTAGAAATGTTTTTTATGTTTTAGGTTTTTCTGTTTGAGCAGTTTTAAGGGTTCGAAAAATTTGCACCAAATCGCTGCGCCGTGGGTTTTTCGTGTTGACAGATTTTAGAGTTATTAAACACCTATGTTTGGTTGCATTTTAAGTCACCCAAAACCAAGTAAGCATTAACTTATAGTGGGGATGATGTCTAGGAGGTCACGGGGTCGTCTGGAATCCACGGGATGTCACGAACGAATCTCCTCAAGTCGATTTCCTCTTCCAACGTCCTCGAATCGAATCCGCAAGTAAAAATCCTTAGTTAGATCAGATTTTTGGATTCAAAATGGTGTAGATAAACTCAAAAACCACTTACCAACGTCCTAGGGGTCTGTCTTCTCCTTCTCAAGTCCCTCTTGTTCGGATTTCGTAGTCGGAACTTCAAGAACACAAGGGATTTCGGGGTTTTCGACTTTGGGAGGAGTTTGAGAGAATGTGAGGAGAAGGGGGCTGCTCTAGGGTTGTGTGTCCGAATTTAGGTTTAGGGAGCAGCCTAATATCGTCCCCAATATCCTTCCATAGCCCGGGATTGAGTTTCCATTGTCGGGACATGAAAGCATGGTAAGAAAATCGCCAAAATGCGTCATGTTGCAGCTGCTGTCTTGGTGGCGCGGGGTTGGCGCGGGGTTAGGCCAAACCCCGCGCGGAGAGCGCGCGGCCTGGTCTGGGCCGTGCCTCCGGACTGGGCCGTGCGATCCCGTCGGGCCTTTTCTCCTCTCTTTCGGGTTTCTATCCTCCTACATTTTCGAGGTCGATTTTTCGGGTCATTCTCGGATTATAAATTCTTATCTTAAATTTATCTCGTTTTGAATTAATTTCGTATTCAAAATCTTGAGTCCGTCGCGTTTGGATTCGTCGACTTCTAATTCGTCGTCTTTTGACTCCCGTGTAATAATTTATTTATTTAAATCGTTTCCGACTTCGCGGGTTCTTGGAATTAAAATTCTTTTCTTTCTTGAATTTAATTCCAATTCTTTTGGGATTAATTCATGGAATATCTTCGGGCTTCCTTTCCCTCTTTTATTCTATTTTGAATTTATCGGTAATTCGTTTCCGGGCAATCATGAATTATTTTCTTCTTCTCGGAAATATTTTGACCTTGATCGGATTAAGAAATAAATTTTATTCCTTTGGACGCCGATGAAAATCCCGGGTATTACAGTCTATTCCCCTTAAGAATCAACTTCGTCCTCGAAGTTGCGTGTTAGCTTTTCGCGAGCTTAGAATTAAGGCTCTATCGTCCATTTCGTTTATCTCTATATTGCGTTATTGCATTATTGCGTTATCATATGTTATTGTATGATATTGTTTGTTTATTTTATTATATCGTTTGACTAAACCCAGAATTAAAATTTTCAAGTTGCCTACGTACCCTGTGAAGGGATCAAGTCATTACGTAGTTCAAAACAATTTGAATTTGTTTATTTGGGATACACAAAATTCGGGGTCGTTAAAAAAACTAAATAGCATTAGTCAAAACTAGGAAAAAAAAACCCTATTCATCCCATAAAATTGCCTATTTTCTCATTCCATCCAAAAAAAATTGTATTAACCAAATCTATCCAATAAGTTATTAATTTTGGCCTAATCCGTCCAAACCTCCCTTAGTGACGGTTCTGTGCTGATGTGGTGAAGAATTAAGAAAACCAACCATTTTGACCGATTCTTGATCGAGGTGGCAGCTTCCTTCCCAATTCCAACACATAAATATTCAACACATAAACCAATATTTGTCAATTCCCCAAATTTTTTATCCTTCCCACCGATGCACCTTCCTTCACTTTCTTGCTGCTACTTTGGTCCTGCCGACGGAAGCCGCCTGACCGAATGTCTCCCCAACTATATCCGATAAGCTGCAATCCCACAGAGAACGTGGTCATTGCACATGAATAAATCGAGTTCCTGCAACGATGGGCACTCCTCCGCCACACAAAGGCCCCAACTCACTGCAATTGATCATCACTAGTCTACGTAGGTTCGAACATCGATTTGCAAGAACCATCAACCCCCAATCAATCTCATCAGTATTTAATATAAAATGCTAATCAAAGAAGCTAACTTTATCTACATCGATCTCAGAACCAACATGGAAGGACACACTCGTGTGGGTATAAAATATCCCTTAATTTCTAGGGGAAATGACGAGGACGTCTAGTCCGAGCAACTTGTCCAAATAAGATCTACTTGTGATTGGATCAAATGTTAAAGAGAATGATGCAAGCACACTTGGAAGCCATTTCAAATGAGCTTAAAGGCATGAAGAAGCATCCAAGGCATGTGATGACATGGCACGGGATGATGTGGCACATGATGACATGTTGGCAACCAAGTTCCAATGAAGCATCAAGAAGGTAGGAGCAAGGATATCAAAGGTCAACTCCAACTTCCAAGTGGACTGACGACTTGACAAGAGCCAAGAAAAACCCGAGTATGAATCCAACAATCGATATGCCGGATTCAACAATCACGCGATCAACATCAAGATTATTTGGAAGGAAGGTTGAAGAAGAATGAAGAAGGAAAGAAAGAGTTTGGATAAGAGAAAGAGGAAGAAACAAGCTTGGAGGAAGAAAATACATGGCTTGGGACATGTTTACCATGTTTTTCATTACAAGTCCAAAAACAACCTAGTTTAGTATGTGTCTTGTATTGTCTTCTTTGATGGGATCTTATCTTGATATATGTATTAGGACATAGCATACTAGGATGACTAGGTTGGTCCTAGGTTGATGTCTTGATGGGAGTTAGGCTTGTTAGGAGTTGCCTTGTTGGGGGTTAGCTTTGTTGGAAGTTGAGTGAGAGGTTGAGGCAAGGGCCTTGTTTGGCCGAATTATGGATTTTGGAAGAAGGAGAATTCGGCCACAGGAGTCTTTAAATAAGACCCTCCCAACACTTGTATCTAGTTAGACTTTTGATGATATGAAATTGAATTTCCCTTTTGAAAGATGAGAGTGATTCTCCCTTTCTTTGTCTTTGAGTGGTAGTTAGAACCACTTGAGTGAGTATCGATTACTTTCCCCTTCCACCACCAAGAGCTTGGCCGAACCACCACCACCACCCTTTAGCCAAAGCATCCCATGGAGAGGAAAGCCTACAAATCGGTTCTTTGGACTTAGCTTCAAGGGGTCGTGACACGAGGACGCTTGAAGGAGGCATTAACGGGGTCAATCTTGAAGATCACCACATTGGCGGCGTATGGTTCGATTCTAGAAGGGTCCGGGTCTTACGAGTCCTTGGAAGTGATTGCCAAGACATTCATCCTTCCCATTTCCAAGTAAATCTTCCATTATCTCTTGTATAGATCTTCTTTCTTCTTCCTTCTTGATTCGGCCACTTGGCCATTTTTTGATCTTTTGGAATTAGGCACATAGATCCATGGCATTAATTTTTGGTATCAGAGCCTTGCTTAATTTCGAAATTCCATGTTTAGAAGTTTAGATCACATGCCATATTCATTTCATCCTTGTGGCGGTTTTTGTGAAATTTTTGTTGATTTGTGGTTTTTGTTGAAAATCCATGTATGCTTGTTCTTTGGATTTTGATTCCATGTTAGTTGTTGTTGATTTCCTTCCTTTTTGTTGAATTGATGAAATTGCCTAGATTGTTGAATTTTCGTGCCCTTGTTGAATGCCGTTGGTGCTAGTTTTCACTTCTTCATAATCTTGATTGTATGAAATTACATGTTTTAGCATCTCGGAGCAATTGTTGAATTTTTTTCCAACAAGGAGTGTAGGGGGTATTCCACAATAGGGGGTTTTGTTGATTTGTTTTTAGCACTTGTTGAATTAGTATACGGAAGTTACTTGCACATGCTTGTTGTAACACCCCGGATTTGATAACCCAGGCCGGGATGTCACCGCCACATCTCTCTAGCAAGACACGGATTCTCCGAGCTTGCCAAAGAGATACAAGGCTATAGGTATTGCAAAAAGGTTTAAAAACAAGTCCGGAATCTATTTAAAAATAATATTAAGCATCATCCACACATATAGTAGTAGTAGTAATATATCGCAGCGGAAAAATGTAATGTGGGCCGACATGGCCAAAACTCGGGATTTACATGCCCGTTATGCAAGTATCATAAAATCAATAAAAAAAAAAAACAATGTTAAGTGTTTCCATCCCCCAATGCATATGCTCATGCATTATCTTCATACTCTGAAAGGAAAAGAGAAAACAACAATTTTATCAGTATATAAAATACTGAGTAAGTCGATCCTAACATAGCAATAAAGGGATTTAATTAGATAATTTAAAGTTTCACTCCTAACATGCATTCACAAAATTTAAAGGGAATAATATTTTAATTGTGTACTTGAACATGCATTTAATCCACAATAACAATTTAGTCATGGTATGAAATTTAAAGACATAATTGAAATGCATAATTTAAAGACATGCAAAAAAAATAAATAAATACTTAAAAATATTAAATCTTTTATTTTCCCCGTTACGTAACCATTTCTCAGTGTTTGGTATAGCCGGTGATCCGGCGGCCGCAGCCGTTTCGTAAGTATCTCGTTTAGCCGGTGATCCGGCGGCCGCAGCCGTATCTGCCATACCCAGTACCACTCCGGAGCCTCGAGAAATCCATACGGACAACCCGAGAGAGTAGGCCATGTATCTCCCGCCGATTGGCGTAATATCTCATCAAATTCTCTCGTCCATTATAGGCCCGAAGAGAAAGGCTAGAGGGGCACCCTGCAGAGCACTCACCCTCCACCAAGTATCTCATGTATCGTTTAGATTTAATGTATCGGGGTTTTTCAAAAGTATAGATGTATCGTATTTCAAATCTTTGATCGTTCGTTTCGGAATTTCAAAATCCTTCGATTTACAAGTATCTTGGCGTCACAGTTTACGCCTTTTCAATTTAAAAATTCAGTTTAAGTCCGAAAAATCTGAAAATTTCACAGTTTATGCAAACACCCTAACGAACAACTTTCGTGTTTTAACTTTCTCGAAATAAGTTGAGGAAGCATGTCAAAAATCGAGTTTATTACGGAAACAGTTTACTGTCTCAAAACAGATTTGTCACAGTTCGGAAAATTGGCTTTTTGACATATCAAATGGACTCCAAAAATTCTGAAATTTTAAACACATATACTAGACATGATTATCTACAACTTTCATTTAGATTGTAAAGATCAAATCGGAATACAAAATATAGAAATAGACTCACTAAGTTCGGACATGTTCATAGGCAGATTTCAAACACGTTTTGTCAAAACAGTTTCTTTTCGATGCGATTTAAAATAGCAAACGTTAACGAAAATATCTGAAATTTTTACACAACCTAGATTTATGTGTTAGAATTAAAAGTCTAGTTTTGAGATTCTCGGATTGAATCCTCGAAATATGAGTTTTAGGCCGATTACAGAAACTGCGCAAGTTGGGGTTTTTAATTTCGATTTTTACGTTTCGTTACATTACGCCTATACCGGACGCCCCTAATTCACCCGTATTAATATGGAAGGCTCAACTTACAGTGGTTGTGTTCTTGAGTAGTCCTAGGGTCGCTCGGCTCGTCCAAAATCCTACGAACGGATCTACGAAACGCAAAGTTCCCGACTTTGGCCACGATCGTATTTGCAATCAACGATTCAAGAGTTAGATTGGGGATTTGAGAGGAAAAACGAGAATGGAAATCTGTTTGAAGACTTACCAATGAATCTATCACTGAAATCCTTGTTCCACTCCCTTGCTTGGTCGTTGTAGGTTGCCGGAAAGTCGCCGGAAGTCCGTCGGAAGTTCGTCGGGAGAGTGTTTTGGCTTGGGAGAGTTTGAGAGAGCTTTAGGAGGTTGTTGTGACTGCTTATGGGGTGGGGAGACAACCCTAGGTCGACCTTATTCACCTTCCCCCGTCCAAAATCCACTTTCCAAAGTCGGGGGGTCGAATTATGGTAAGAAATCGCCGAAAACGCGCAACTTGCCAAAACCTGTGGAGCCACGCGGGGTTGGCGCGCCTTTTGGCCAAACCCCGCCCGGCCAGCGCACGGTCCCCGCCTGGACTGCGGTCCGGGCGGGTCCGTGCGATCCGATCCGTCGGGTCTTTTTCTCCTCTCTTTCGGAATTCTATCCTTCCACGTTTTCGCGCTTGATTTCCCGGGTCATTTTCGAATTATGCTTCTCATCATAAATTTATTCCGTCTCAATTTGATTTCATGCTTGAAATCTTAAGACCGTTGGTTTTGGTCCGTCGGGTTCTAATTCGTCGTCCTTTGACTTCCGTGCATTTCCGCGTCTACGGGTTCTCGAAGACAAAACCTTCTCTCCTATTGGATTAATTCCTATTTTTATATTCTAAAATTTACGGGTATTACAGTCTACCCCCCTTAAGAACCAACTTCGTCCTCGAAGTTGCACTTCATCCTCTCGCGAGTTCGGGAATTGTTTGATTAAGCGATTGTATTATTGTGTGTCGTTGTTTGTTATTATTTGACTGAACCCAGAATTGAAATTTCCGAGTTGCCTACGTACCCCGTGAAGGGATCAAGTCATTACGTAGTTCAAAACAATTTGAATTTGTTTATTTGGGGTACAAAGTATTCGTATAAAATATCCGGAAATATTCGGGTCGTCACATCCTCCCCCTCTTAAGATTACAGTTATGTCCCCATAACTGTTGTTGCACTGTCTTGGAATAGGGTTGGGTAACGATCCTTCATGTCTGCTTCTAGCTCCCACGTTGCCGTCTCGGCTTCGTGGTTAGACCAAAGAACCTTGACCATTCTCACGGTCTTATTCCTTGTTACCCTCTCCTTCTTGTCGAGTATTCGCACCGGAATTTCTTCGTAGCTTAAGTCATCGTCCAGCTCAATTTCCTCCGGTTGGAGTATGTGGGTCGGATCATGGACGTATTTCTTCAGCTGTGAGACGTGGCACACGTCGTGGACCCGAGCAAATTGTGGCGGTAATGCTAGTCGGTATGCAAGATTCCCCACTCTTTCTAGGATCTCGTATGGTCCTATGTACCGTGGGCTCAATTTCCCCCGCTTGCCAAAGCGCATCACTCCCTTCATGTTCGGCCACCAATAGTTCTTCTTTATGTCCTTATATAGCTTCTCGCCTCCGGGATGGACCGAGTATGGGGTATTATGGCCTTCCTCCATCACTCTTTGCTTCAGGTCCTCGCATTTTCGCGGTATGCACCACCTTCCCTTGAAGCGGATGCTTCCGTCCTCATGAATTTTAAAATCCATTGCCTTTCCTTCAGCAATGCTCTTCCTAATTTCCTCCAGCTTTTCATCACCCTGTTGCGCTATTCGTATCTCATCGAGTATGGTAGATCCTACTACCATCGTGTTGACGACCTCACTTACTTCGCCAGAGTGTACCAACTCCAGACTTAATTTTGCCAAGTCTCTGTACAACTCGGCCGGTACCACAAGTGAATTCACCACGTGTTGAGTCTTTCGACTCAAGGCATCGGCCACCACGTTGGCTTTTCCTCCGTGATACGCGATTTCCAGGTCGTAATCCTTAATCAGCTCCAACCATCTCCTTTGCCTCAAATTCAGCTCTTTTCGCGTGAATATATATTTGAGGCTCTTATGGTCGGTGAACATCCGACACTTTCGCCCATAGAGGTAGTGCCTCCATATCTTTAGAGCGAACACGACTGCGGCTAGCTCCAAGTCGTGCGTCGGATAGTTCTCTTCGTGTGGCTTTAGTTGACGTGATGCGTATGCTATAACCCTTTGATCTTGCATTAGCACGCATCCCAATCCTTCCTTCGAGGCGTCGCTGTACACCTCGAAGTCTCCATCCTCCGATGGTAATGCCAACACCGGCGCTGTAGTAAGCCGTTTCTTCAATTCTTGGAATGCGGAATCACACTCAATCGTCCAGTCGTATTTCACCCCTTTCTTTAACAGCTGTGTCAATGGGCGAGCGATCCTTGAGAAATCCTTTACAAACCTTCGGTAGTACCCTGCCAATCCGAGAAAACTTCTTATCTCGGTTGGATTCTTCGGTGGCACCCATTCGGTCACTGCCGAGATCTTTGCTGGGTCTACTGCCACTCCGCTGGCAGATACGATATGTCCCAGAAATGCCACTTCTCTTAGCCAGAAGTCGCATTTGGACAGTTTTCCATACAGCTGATTCACTCGTAAGATCCCTAACACTTTGTGTAGGTGTTCGGAATGTTCCTCTTCGCTTTTCGAGTAGATCAGGATGTCATCTATAAACACCACTACGCATTGATCTAATAATTCCCGAAACAAGTTGTTCATGAGATTCATGAACATCGCTGGGGCGTTCGTCAGCCCGAATGATAGCATCGTGAATTTGTAGTGCCCGTAGCGAGTTCTGAATGCCGTCTTTGGGATATCCTTTTCGGCGATCCTTAACTGGTGATATCCAGATCGTAGGTCGATCTTTGAAAATACTGAAGCTCCCTTCAGTTGGTCGAACAAATCCTCGATTCTGGGCAACGGGTACTTGTTCTTGACCGTGACTTGGTTAAGTCCTCTATAATCGATGCATAGTCGTAGACCTCCATCTTTCTTCTTCACGAATAAGACCGGGGCTCTCCATGGGGACGTGCTCGGCCTTATGTAGCCCTTCTCTAGCAACTCCTCGAGTTGTTCTTTTAGTTCCTTCATTTCCAGCGGCGCCATACGGTAAGGAGCCTTTGAGACAGGCTCCGTTCCCGGGATGAGATCTATGGTGAATTCCAGATCTCTCTCAGGCGGCATGCCGGGAACGTCTTCCGAAAATACATCCGGGTATTCTCTCACCACCGGAATATTATCCACCTTGACCTCTTCGGCCTCAAGGTTATGAATGTAGCATGCATATAACGCGTAACCCTTACGCCTTAAGCTACATAGCTTAATGGCGTTAACTATCTTGGTAGACTTATTAGGGGGTTGGGAGTAAAAGATGACTCTCCTTCCCCGACTCTTTGACAACGTGATCTTTTGTTTGTGGCAATCGATCACGGCTTTATATTGGGTTAGCCAATCCATTCCTAGTATGACGTCAAAATCCTGTAGTTCGAATTCTACCAAGTTCGCGAAAAACTCTACGTTCTTTATAACTATCGGAATTCTGTTATATCGCTTAGAGCATGATACTACCTCTCCCGATGGAAGTTGAATCCCTATGTTAATCAATTCGCACTTAGGTAGATCTAGTTCAGGTAAGACTTTAGATGATATTATCGAACAACTAGCTCCTGAGTCAAACAGAACTCTAAGGGGTGTACTTAAGACATGGAACGTACCTCCCATTACGTCCCCATAACTGCCTACACATTATTCTCAAGAAGGTTCGGGTTTTGACCTTGTTCCTTGTCGGCCTCTCCTTGCTGAAGGTTCACCATATCTATTCTCCTTTCGATTGCCTCCTCTGGCGTTCGACATCCCCTAGTCTTGTGGCCAAACTTGCCGCACTTATAGCAGGCTCCAGGCTTCGGGCATTGGCGCACCAAATGTGCATGGTTGCATCGTGGGCAGCGTGGTATGAACGCACCACGATTGTCATCTCGACTGTCCGGGTTCTGTGGCTGGTCAGGTTCGGCGACTAGGTCCTCTCTCTTGGTAATATTATGAATCCGGGTCCGACACTCTTTCATCCGATGTCCCTGTCGACCACATCGAAAACATGTGCCAGGTTGAGGGCATCCCCTCACCAGATGAGGTTGGTTACACCTTGGACATCGGGGCACGTAGCCACTACGTTTGAAGATTATCACGTTGCTCCTCCCTTTGCTGCCTCGGGGCGGTCTACTCGGGCCTGCACGAAGATGGTTCCTATCATCTTTGTGGTTGCTATTAACCTTGTCTTGCCCCTGGTTGACTAGCGCGTTCCCTAAGACAACCAGAGCTTCCCCTATGGTCCTTAGGCGTCCGTCTACATTACTAGGACTAAGGGCTGCTTGCCCTCCTTGATTGGGTGCACCAACGATTTGTATTGATACGTTGCGTTGTCGTGGCCCTTCGTTGGTGTTGGGTGGAATGGGTGGATTGCAAGGTCTTTCTCTCGGTGCCATGCTGTTGCAAGAACGAGAGAGTTTAGATTCTTTTTGTTGAAGTATTATATAATGCTTATAAAATAATTTAATTAAATAAATGACGATATTAACAGGTATTAGTCTACTGGAACCTGTTAGTATAGGTCGTTGGGATTCAGCGTATCGTTTGTTGTTATTTGGGGTTGGTCCTACTTGCTGTTTTGTTTTTGTTTTGTTTCGTTTTGTTTTGTTTTGTTTTGTTTTTTTTTTCGTGAACAGTAACCTGTTCAGTTTTTTTTTTTTTTTTTTTTGAGACCCTAGGGTTCAGGGTGTTGGGGTTTAGGGTTTTATGGTTTAGGGTTTAGGGTTTAGGGTTTAGGGTTGGAGATACCCTTGTTCGATAATTATCTCCATATAATGTATATATATATATATATTTACATATTTAGGTTATTTATTACTACTTGTATTTTTGTTTAGTTGTTATCTATAGGTCATTGATTATTATTACCTTGTTCATTTGTTTGATCGGGTTTTAGCAGGGTATTCGAAGAGAAATAATTTAATTAAAATGTAAGGAATACTTTAAATATACTTGTATAAAATAAATGCTTGTAGATTTATTACTCAAGAGAAAATTTTTCAGTTGATTACAAGCGTTCGTAACAGGAATGAAATAGTGGTGCTGGTACTAGTTTGAAAAAAAAGAACATAGATAGTAGTGCATCAGTATGGGCTCCTAAGTCTAGGGTGACTAGGCAGGTACATCCTCGATGGGATCGTCCTCGTCGCTGGATACGTCAATGGCAATGGGTGTCCCCACCAGGCTCGGGCTCGGAGGAAATATGTCAGCCTCTAGGCCTAGCAGCTCAGCTCCTAAGTGTCCTATTTTCATCATCCGTTCGTTGTCCTTGTTTTGGAGTGTGACCACTTGGGTTTGGAGTTCGGCGACTTGGGCCTTGAGTTGGGTTATTTCATGATGGTCAGCTTCCCTAAGATGTCTCAAATAGTCCACGTTATTCTCTAGATGCCCCACTCGAGCCTTGAAGTGATTGATAAGCTGTTGGGATTCGAGGTATGCGTTGGTCAGTTTCATCATCAGATTAGTCATGTTCGCATTGGGTTCGGCCATCTAATGTCAACAAGGAGGTTAGAGTTAGAGTAGGTTTCGAATAAAAGTTAGGATATGCAGGAATTTAAATCTATATGAATATGCACATGCAATCCCCCCAAAAATTAATTTTAATGTATTTTTAAATTTAATCATGGATTTAAAAAGTTGGGCCTCTATATTGGCCAAAAATAATAATTTGGACTTAAGAAATAAAAACATGGGTATTTGGGCCGAAATGGTTGGGCTTAAAAAAAATATTTATCGGGTCTAAATAATTTGACCCCCTTTGGGTTCAAAATGTTATACTAAATGGGTAGAAAAATTTTTGGCTCAAATTTTGGGCTAAAATAATAACACTAGTAGTCTTAAAAATAATAATGATAGTAATAAGTTTAAAAATAATACGTAGTTCAAAATATTTTAAAATAATAATAATAGTAGCTTTAAAATATTCCGGGCTCTGATACCAACTTGTAACACCCCGGATTTGATAACCCAGGCCGGGATGTCACCGCCACATCTCTCTAGCAAGACACGGATTCTCCGAGCTTGGCAAAGAGATGCAAGGCTATAGGTATTGCAAAAAGGTTTAAAAACAAGTCCGGAATCTATTTAAAAATAATATTAAGCATCATCCACACATATAGTAGTAGTAGTAATATATCGCAGCGGAAATATGTAATGTGGGCCGACATGGCCAAAACTCGGGATTTACATGCCCGTTATGCAAGTATCATAAAAGCAATAAAAAAAAACAATGTTAAGTGTTTCCATCCCCCAATGCATATGCTCATGCATTATCTTCATACTCTGAAAGGAAACGAGAAAACAACAATTTTATCAGTATATAAAATACTGAGTAAGTCGATCCTAACATAGCAATAAAGGGATTTAATTAGATAATTTAAAGTTTCACTCCTAACATGCATTCACAAAATTTAAAGGGAATAATATTTTAATTGTGTACTTGAACATGCATTTAATCCACAATAACAATTTAGTCATGGTATGAAATTTAAAGACATAATTTAAAAGCATAATTTAAAGACATGCAAAAAATAAATAAATACTTAAAAATATTAAATCTTTTATTTCCCCCGTTACGTAACCATTTCTCAGTGTTTGGTATAGCCGGTGATCCGGCGGCCGCAGCCGTTTAGTAAGTATCTCGTTTAGCCGGTGATCCGGCGGCCGCAGCCGTATCTGCCATACCCAGTACCACTCCGGAGCCTCGAGAAATCCATACGTACAACCCGAGAGAGTAGGCCATGTATCTCCTGCCGATTGGCGTAATATCTCATCAAATTCTCTCGTCCATTATAGGCCCGAAGAGAAAGGCTAGAGGGGCACCTTGCAGAGCACTCACCCTCCACCAAGTATCTCATGTATCGTTTAGATTTAATGTATCGGGGTTTTTCAAAAGTATAGATGTATCGTATTTCAAATCTTTGATCGTTCGTTTCGGAATTTCAAAATCCTTCGATTTAAAAGTATCTTGGCGTCACAGTTTACGCCTTTTCAATTTAAAAATTCAGTTTAAGTCCAAAAAATTTGAAAATTTCACAGTTTATGCAAAACACCCTAACGAACAACTTTCGTGTTTTAACTTTCTCGAAATAAGTTGAGGAAACATGTCAAAAATCGAGTTTATTACGGAAACAGTTTACTGTCTCAAAACAGATTTGTCACAGTTCGGAAAATTGGCTTTTTGACATATCAAATGGACTCCAAAAATTCTGAAATTTTAAACACATATACTAGACATGATTATCTACAACTTTCATTTAGATTGTAAAGATCAAATCGGACTATAAAATATAGAAATAGACTCACTAAGTTCGGACATGTTCATAGGCAGATTTCAAACACGTTTTGTCAAAACAGTTTCTTTTCGATGCGATTTAAAATAGCAAACGTTAACGAAAATGTCTGAAATTTTTACACAACCTAGATTTATGTGTTAGGATTAAAAGTCTAGTTTTGAGTTTCTCGGATTGAATCCTCGAAATATGAGTTTTAGGCCGATTACAGAAACTGCGCAAGTTGGGGTTTTTAATTTCGATTTTTACGTTTCGTTACATTACGCCTATACCGGACGCCCCTAATTCACCCGTATTGATATGGAAGGCTCAACTTACAGTGGTTGTGTTCTTGAGTAGTCCTTGGGTCGCTCGGCTCGTCCAAAATCCTATGAACGGATCTACGAAACGCAAAGTTCCCGACTTTGGCCACGATCGTATTTGCAATCAACGATTCAAGAGTTAGATTGGGGATTTGAGAGGAAAAACGAGAATGGAAATCTGTTTGAAGACTTACCAATGAATCTATCACTAAAATCCTTGTTCCACTCCCTTGCTTGGTCGTTGTAGGTTGCCGGAAAGTCGCCGGAAGTCCGTCGGAAGTTCGTCGGGAGAGTGTTTTGGCTTGGGAGAGTTTGAGAGAGCTTTAGGAGGTTGTTGTGACTGCTTATGGGGTGGGGAGACAACCCTAGGTCGACCTTATTCACCTTCCCCCGTCCAAAATCCACTTTCCAAAGTCGGGGGGTCGAATTATGGTAAGAAATCGCCGAAAACGCGCAACTTGCCAAAACCTGTGGAGCCACGCGGGGTTGGCGCACCTTTTGGCCAAACCCCGCCCGGCCAGCGCGCGGTCCCCGCCTGGACTGCGGTCCGGGCGGGTCCGTGCGATCCGATCCGTCGGGTCTTTTTCTCCTCTCTTTCGGACTTCTATCCTTCCACGTTTTCGCGCTCGATTTCCCGGGTCATTTTCGGATTATGCTTCTCATCATAAATTTATTCCGTCTCAATTCGATTTCATGCTTGAAATCTTAAGACCGTCGGTTTTGGTCCGTCGGGTTCTAATTCGTCGTCCTTTGACTTCCGTGCATTTCCGCGTCTACGGGTTCTCGGAGACAAAACCTTCTCTCCTATTGGATTAATTCCTATTTTTATATTCTAAAATTTACGGGTATTACACTTGCACATGGGTTTAGTTTGGAAGTTATGAGCATTAAGACAAACTAGGATATTTCCCCATTTTTAGGACACATAAGGATGTTTCCCCATTTCTCTTACAAGTTAGTTTTGGCTATTGTATTTGTTTCTTGATAGAAGTCATTTCTCACTTGATATATTTTTGGCTTGTTGAAATTCTTCTCGTTCGAATTGTTGAATTTTCTTAAGGCCTAGTAAAAGTGCATTTGTTGAAAATTATTGGCAAAAGGCATTCTCTACACTAGGAAAAGCCGAGAATATAAAAAAAAGAGTGAAAAAGGCAAGAAAAGAGCATATTGCCGAGAGCATTAAAAAAAAAAAGATAGTACGATTGCGGGAGGCCTTAGCATTTGTCTTGAATTACTTGTTGATTTTCGATTCTATTTTTGAATTTTGATTTTGGTAGCATCAAGTTTGGAATTTTAGTGTTGGCCGAGACTAGTATAGCCGAGGCTTGTCTTGTTGTTTTTAGGGTTTGTGTGTTGTGAGATCACACCATATTGGTTGGGATTGTGTGTAGGATATCTTGTTTCTTGTTGGTTGTTGATTTTAGTGGGATTGGTTGTTGAACACTTTGTGAGGCTTGTTGGAAGATTGGATACACTTGCTCTTTTGTTTGCTATTGTGTGTATTTATATATGATCTTCTTAACGGTTGTTGATTGAGTCGAGTTAGAGTAATTGCATTCCTACTCTAAAGCATACATCACTCGAGTTCCAACGCCATCTACGTGATCGACCAAGAGGAGCTTTGTGGGGGCTGAATTGGAGCACTTGGAGAAGATCCCTTGTTGCTAATGTAAGGGACTTGATAGTGTGATCGAGTGACCCCGATTGTACCTACATCACTTGAGCGAGATCCACTTTGGTTTTGTTTTTATTTTCTAACTTTGTATACATATATCTTGTAGTTTTCTTTCTTGTTTGTTTTTTTAGGTATGACAACTTTGGAGGACATTATGAGGCTTTTGCAAGAGCAAAAGGAGGAGATGCAATCCATGAAGGCCGATTCTCGAATCATGCAAACGGCCATGAATTCACACTTTGAAAGATTGTTGGAAAGAAAGCTTGAGGCCGTGTATGAAAATCTTGGAGGAAATCAAGTGCATGATGATCCGGAGCCACATGGGCGAGGTAGTCATTCTAGTGGGAGTAGAACACCAAATGGGAGTGTTCCACCTCGAGGGCGGCACAATAACCGTGAGCAAGATCCAAGGCCGAGTTCACCAAAGAGGGTTCCAAGGCATGAAATGCCACAACCAAGTGAATCCGAAGGTGACTATGAAGAGGTTGTACTGAGGCCTAGGAGGAGAAACAATGATGATGAGCTCAAAAGCATAAAATTCAATATCCCCAGTTTCAAAGGATCAAGTGATCCTCATGAGTTCTTGGAGTGGAAGAATAAGATGGAGGTGATGTTTGCATGCCATAACTATTCGGAGTTCAAGAAGGTGCAAGTAGCGGTTGTGGAGTTCAAAGACTATGCTATGACTTGGTGGGAGAAGCACAATCGAGACATTGAAAGGAGAGGAGCTCGACCCGTGGAGACTTGGAGGGAGTTGGTTCGAGCCATGGAAGCTAGGTTCATTCCATCATTCTACATGGAGGATCAAGAGTTTAAGCTGCATTCATTGGTGCAAGGAGGCAAGACCATGGATGAGTATGCCAAAGAAATGGAGCTCTTGATGATGAGGACTCAAATTGAAGAAAGGGATAGTGTTACAAGGACACGGTTCAAAAGGGGTTTGAGGCGACATATCTTTGAAGTTGTGAACTTGCAAAAGTTTGAGACCTTGGAAGAAATGGTGCACTTTGCTATCAAATGGACGAGCCCAGCCCGGGATGGTTGTTAAAGGGAGGTTGGGGGGTCGAGCCCCATCTCCAAAAACCTATCATGTGGTGATGTGATTCACACATGGAGAGGGGTTGGGGTGCATGGTCTGCAGGCCCAGCCCGGGGTAGGTTTGTTACACCCAAGGGGAGAGACCACGCCAACCCCGTGCCATTAGCGGTAGTTGCGGCGTTCCGCGATTCACTCGCCCGAATCTGGATTTTTCGCCTTCGGTTGCTCAAGACACCCTAGGTTCGACCTTGGACGTCCCCTAGGTCCCTTACATCTATAAATAACCATCCTAATCAGCCCCGAACACTTTTAAAAAACCCTACGAAAAACACTCTACATATCGAACCCTAATCTCGGAGTCGTCGGAGGCACGAAGCCAAGAGAAGGGACTGACTTGGACAAAATTTGGAGACCTCCATCATCGTGGTAAGATCTGATCCCTTCTTTTCCATTCTTGATTCGAAAACGAATCCTAACTCGATCCTTTTTCTATTCTAAACCCCGATCCGGATCGATAGCGAAGAATCCGACAGAATCAAGGAGATAAACAGTGAACTGGAAGCCACGCCTTCGAATCGACGAGCCAGAACATCCATAAACCTGTAAGTTAACCTTACTATGGTTTTGGGCGAATTAAAATACATCTAATCTAAAGATTTAATCAAGAACTTAAAATCTGTCAACACGAAAAACTCTACGGCGCAGCGTTCTTGCACGAATTTTTAGAACCCTTAAAACTGATCAAACGGGAAATTTAAAACACGAAAAACATTCCTAACACATTAATCTAGGTTTTGTAAAAGTTTCAGAATTTTTCATTGAGGTTTGATATCTGAAATCGACTCCAAACTGAACTGTTCTAAATTTAGATCTTGAAATCTTGACAGAACTTGAGTTCGAACTTTTAGGCATTTTTTGACAATAGATCTAGGATGAATTAGGACTTTTGCCGAACATGAAACTTGTAGATCTATGCCTTAAGTATCGTCCTGTAAAATTTCATCAAATTTGGAGTTCGTTTGCTATGGTAGATCTCGAAATTATGAAACTGCGGTTGTAAGATTTCGGATAGATTAGTAACTTGATGAAAATCTATGCTTTTGACTTATTTCCTTAACTCGGATTGAAAAACCTAAAACACAAAACTTGTCCGTCTCTGTGTTTTTGAGTCACTGGTAAAATTTTAGAATTTTTGGACTTAAAACTGATTTTTAATTAATTTTGGAGTAAACAGTGTTTTGACAAAGTCAAATTTTGAAACTCTTGTTGAACGGTGAAATTGGCCTTTAAGGTTTAAACGATTGGGAATTTCCTTTGAAATAAAATACGTGTAATAAGAATTTTGAAAAACACCCCTTACAACTGGGTTAATTAAATTTAGGAGGTGAGTGCTCTGCAGGGTGTCCTCCTAGCTATTCACTTCGTGCCTTTACGGAGGATGGTGACCCGCGCGAATATGGGAAAATAAAATACACATTAATAATGCTTGCCCGAAAGGCAATTGAGATATAAGGCTTGCCGAAGGGCAATTGAGATATAAGGCTTGTCGAAAGGCAATTGATAAATAAAGCTTGCCGAATGGCAATTGAGATATAAACTTGAGACATGAGGCATATAAGAAATGGTTGGACCTTGACTGGTAGCAACGGAAAGAAACTAAAAGACTTGAAGATTGTTTCTTTTGTGTAAATTATGCTTTTCGAGTATGTCTTACAATTGTTTACTTTGCAAGTTATATTTATGATCTTTTGGAATCCCTGTCTTTAAATTATTATTAGTAGATTGATAAATTAAATTAAGTAGTGTATGCACATGTTTTCTTTAAATTTAATTAAAGGCTTTGAAACCCCACGATCATGTATGTGTTAACTTACTCAGCAAGTTGTGCTGACCCAAACCATTTCTTTCTTTTTCCTACAGATCATGTGGATTATACTTGTGCACGTACATGCATGGGATTTTTGGGAACACTTTATTTGTTTTAAATTTTGCATTAGACTATAGTATGAACGGGCATGTTTAACCCGTGTTTTGGCCATGTTGGCCCTATTTTTAAATTCCGCTGCATCATACATATGTAAATATTACTTTTCGCTGCAACTTTGATACTACGATTTTTAAATTATATTACAATGGGCTGTTTGAATGTTTTAAATTCTGGAAAACCATAGCCTTGCATCTCTTTAGCAAGCTCGGAGAAACCGTGTCTTGTTATGGAGGTGTGGCGGTGACATCCCGACCTTGGTGACCAAAAACCGGGGTGTTACAAAAATACTATAAGACGATTTGTCAATTATATAAGACAGGAAACTCGTAGGGGTTATGAGCTGAAATTACAAAGTAAGCATTTACATAAGCTCCTATAATCAGATAACACCTGCCTTTAGCCTTTAGGTAAGGAGATAGGGATGAAGGGAATTTTAGGGCTTAAGAGTTTAGACTGAAGAGTATTCTTCATGAATAAAGACAATCATCTTAAGAAGTCTACTTACCAGTTTATTAATATAAGGGATATAAGCTCTGACAAAAGATAAACTCATATTAAAACTTGAGATTGTTAGTTGCTCCAAGATACCTAGTTGAATACCCTTCTATATTAAGCAGATAAATGAGATGAACTCATTTCAATGATGCAGGCTTCTATTGAAATAGTATGTGTTGTATTTTCACTAAAATATCTCATGCTTGACTAATCTACATTAGATGAATGGTTTATTGTTGGGCTTGTATTCATTGTCAGAATAATGTTAAATCCAAAATGATGCAAGTGACTTATGTTTCTTATACATTAAAAAGCGAAGAGTATGATAGTTATGGTTTATGTTATTTCATTTGGAAATAATATAAAGCCATTAGCATTGAGACATCTGAGATTCATGATAATATAAACCCGGCAGTTAGAATAATATAAGCCATCTTTGTTACCCTTGGAGGACTTATTTGAGATGAGATCGATGCAATTTTTTGGCGAGATTGATGCAACAATATAAGCCATCTATCATCCTATTTTTATTCAATTGACTCAACCTAAACATAATAAGAAAGGCATCTTATCACAAAGAAAATAAACCCATAAACGATTTCGGACCTATATTCAATTTTATTGTACTATATGATCAAGGGCAGAGCATTCTCAAGATCCCCGGAAACATTTCACAAAACTTCTATTTAGGGGTCCATAAGTAAAGTTGGTATCAATTTCCATTTAATCCACACCGGGGCTAATTTTATTTTTATCTACTGACCAATTAGAAACAATTAAAAAAAAAAAAACAACAACAACAACAACAACAAAGCATCAGAAGCACTTTTTGACCTTGTTTTCTTTAGCTTGGCCCTCTTTCCAGTTTCTCTCAAAAATGAGAAATTTTAAGATATACACAGTTTGTTTAAATTACTGGACAATGTACACAGGGTTTAGTGATAATGTACAATCAATTTAGCGGACGAAACAGACTGTAGGCGAAGAATAGTGCAATGTAAAATTTTAAGGACAATAATTGGTCAGACTGAAATAAGTAGTACTATGTGATAATGCTTTCCAAATTATATATCAGATAAATTGAGGTTTGACTTAGTGATGAAAACATTAATTCTCTTAGATTAGGAGTCAAATTCTAACCGACTCCTTAATACATGTTAAGTCCTTGAGTCCTGTGTTGTGAAGATGATCAACGTTGTTCTGTAGTTGTGATGACGACTCATGAACAACGCAATCTGATAGTGGAGAAAGGACAAAAAGGGATGCTGACGTGGCACAATAGATTCCGAATTTTGTGCAGATGCTCGTTGTCCATCTGATATTGAAACAACTTATATTATCAACAACAAGTGTTGTGGAACTGGAAAGTATGAAAGGACAGTGATGTGGCCACTTCCTCCCAGCAGTCTTTTAGGGTTTTAATGGGCCTTGTACTCCTATGAATACCTATTTTCTACTTTCCACATTAGCACCAAAATTCAGCCACTCCAAAGAAGGGAAAACAGAGCACTCTCAAAGTCCTTCACTACCATGGAATTTTGAGGAAGCTGGAGCTGCTCAACCCCCATTTCTGTTGTCTGTAGAAGGCTCAAACAACTATTTCCAGCTGGGTACATCTCTTGTTGTTTGATTGTTTTTGTCATTTTGGGGTTGATTGGTTTGTGTTTAGATTTCTCATGATTTATCTTTTGTAAACAGAAACATGGGGAATTGTATCACCTTGTGCTTGATTAGATTAAGTAGCTAGATATCACAAACACCATTTCCACATCTTCTAGTGAATTGTGTTGACAGCAACTGGATAGATATACCTTGAGGCTTCCGGTTGTTTCCTTAGTCTATTGGAGGGATAAGGAAGTTCATTAGTGAATAAGGTGTTCGGAAATGGGTTGGTAAAACCTTGCAACATGTTTGGTGATGATCTAGTGAAATCCTGGCTTGGTGCCCCCAGATGTAGATCTGTTGATCGAACTGGGTGAACAATTTCTGGTGTTCTCTGCTTTTATTTCCGCACTCTGTTCTGTTTATATCTTCTGGTTGTTGATTGGTTGTTGACTGGTTGTTTGGATAACGCTCCGACAATATTTTCGTATTGATTTATTATCCTGACAACTGGGAAACAACATATTCTGTATTGGTATTGATTTCTTGCTATTCTTTGCTGCATTTCGTGGGGACCTAACAAGTGGTATCAGAGCCTACACTCGAACATAGCTGAGTAAGATCCGGTAGATGGGCAAGAAAAGAAGGCTTCAAAATCGTAATTCTCAAAAAGTTACTCTCACCTGTGGTGGCGATCGGGACAATCGAAAAAACAACAAAGCAAATGTAAAGTTGCAGATGTATTGTCAAAAAGTGAAGCAGATTTTGAAAAGCATGTTGATGCATTTAAGGAGCTCATGGAAAAGTTCAAAGGGGTTATAAAATAGAAAAAGATGTTGTTAGAACAACTTGCTGACATCATGAGTTTCTCCAATCTGGTATCAAAAGAGAAAGATGTACTTGAAAAAGAGAATCAGTCATACAAGAGTATATTTGAAGATTTGGTGTGTAACACCCCGGTTTTGATAACCCAGGTCGGGATGTCACCGCCACACCTCCCTAGCAAGACACGATTTCTTCGAGTTTGCTAACGAGATGCAAGGCTGGGTATTTCAGAATTTAAAATATTTAGAAACAATCAATTGTAATATAATTTGAAAATATCAGAGTAATCACATGCAGTAATAGTTATATAGTAGCGGAATAATAATAACGGAAAATAAAGAAAGGGCCGACATGGCCAAAACACGGGTTAAACAGGCCCGTTATGCAATTCAGTCTCAAAACAAAAATTTAATGTCTCCCCAATCTCTTCATGCATGTTATGCTCATGCATAATTGTCATACTCTGAAAGAAAGTAGAAAATATGGTTTGGTCAGCATAAACGTGCTGAGGAAGTTAATACATAGCATATGATCAAGGGGTTTCAAAGCCATTAATTAATTTAACCAAAACATGATAGTAGACATTGTATAATTTAATTCAGCTTAACTAATACAAATTTAATTGCATAATTTAAAACATGGATCCTACATGATCATAAATATAACTTCATGAGAATATAAATACAAGACATAATTTAAAAGCATAATTTAAATAAAAGAAATAATTTTAAAGTCTTTTAATTCCCCAATACTTCAAGATTAGATATTTCAAGTATTTCACGATTGCAGTGCAATCGGCAATAAACTTTAGCCGGTAGTCCGGCGGACGCAGCCATATCCGCCACACCCAGTACCACTCCGGAGCCTCGAAAAACCCATACGGATACTCCCAAGAGTGTAGGCCCCATATATCTCGCCGTTTTGGCATAATTTCTCATATTTGATACCATCGTCGATTCAGGCACGACGCAGTTAGGAGGGCATCCTGCAGAGCACTCACCCCTAATTTATTTTTAATTAAGTCGCAATGGGATTTTAGAAAATGTTGTTTCTATTAATTTCAAAAGAATTTTCACTTGTTTGTAAAGTAAAGGCCAATTTCAAAAATTCCTCAAGTTTCTCAAAATATAACTTTCACGTGTCGCTGTTTGCGCCATTCTCATTTAAAAATTCATCTCAAAGCCAAAAATTCTGAAAATTTGACAGTAGCTCGACAACACAGTAACGAACAAGTTTCGTGTTTTCAGTTTTTCGATCCGGGTTAAAGAAGCAAGTCAAAAGTGTGAATTTGTACAAAAATACCGTACTGTCCAGATTCAGGATGCAGCAGTTTTCAAAGATCCGATTTTTAACTTAACAAATGAACTCCACTCTTAATGAAATTTTACAGGGCGATTCAAAACTCATAGATCTACAAATTTCATATTCAACTCAAGTCCTAATTCGGCTAGATCTAGTGTCAAAACCATCAACAAGTTCGAAAAGTAATTCTGCCACTATTTCAAGATTCAAATTGAATGCAGGTTCGTCCGGGTCAGTTTTCAGGTATCAAATCATAACGAAAAATTATGAAATGTTTACATGACATAGATCAGGGTCTTAGGAACACTTTTTATGTTTTGAGTTTTTCCATTTGAACATTTAAAGGGTCCGAAAAATTGGTACAAAACTGTTGCGCATGTGTAGACAGATTTTATTAGGATTTCATGTTGAATCTTTTCGTTTGGTTAATTTTAATCTCCCAAAACCACAATTAAGCATTAACTTACATGAAATAGTTTTTCCGGCTCTCCAAATTCGAAGAAGTAGCCTCCTCGTTCACCGTTTGTCTCCCGAGATCCTTCGTTCTCCTTTTTTTTTCGAATCGGGGTTTAGAAAAGAAAAAAAGGGGCTAAGTTAGATTTGTGTTTGAATTTAAATGGAAAGAGATGGACGAAAACCTTACCCCACTGTCTACCTACGCCCTGGAGTCTTTGGGTTCGCCTGGAAAATGTCCTTCTTCTCAGAATTCTTGCCTCCGACGTCTTGGGATTAGGGTTTTTCGGGTATCCTCAATTCGAAGATGTTCAAAAGGGATGTACGGGCTATCAAGGGGCCTTTTTATAGACTCACAAGGTCTAAAGGATGTCCAAGAGCTGCCTTGGAGAGTCTTGGGCCGAAAGACGTGCAACCGACTCGAAAAATCCGAAATCGGGCGAGAGAATCTCGCACCAGACGTTTCTGCCCGCTGGTTTGGACTTCGGTCTGGGCCGGGTCTTGGTTTGGACTTCGGTCTGGGCCGGGTCGTGCAATCCGTCGGCCCTATTCTCCTCTCTTTCGGACTTCTATCTTGGGCTTCGATTTTCAGGCTATTCTTGCGCTCCAATTTCCTATCGTAATTTTATTTGGATCTTAATTAAATTTTGGGTTGGAATTATTGAGTCCATTCGTATTGGGTTCTCTTGCGACAATTTATTTAATTAAATTATCTTTAACATTAATTCCTTCTTGGATTAAATTCCATTTCTCATTTCCGCTTTTAATTATTTATTTATTCATTTATGTATTTATTTATTTATTTATTTATTTATGTTATAAAATTCTTGGGTATTACAGTCTACCCTCTTTAAGAATCAACTTCGTCCTCGAAGTTGCGTTTCGGCTTTTCTCGAGCTAAGAGCTAGGGTCCTTTCGTTTATTTTTTATTTTGTGACTGAACTTCGAATTAAAGTTTCCAAGCTGCCTACGTACCCTGTGAAGGGATCAAGCCATTAAGTAGTTCAAAATAATTTGAATTTGTTTGTTTATTACGGACTAAAATACACTGTGTGACATCCTCTCCCCCTTAAGCTTACAGTTATGTCCCCATAACTGTGGTTGTGTCGGTTTGAAACAGGGTCGGGTAACGTTCCTTCATGTCGGATTCTAATTCCTATGTGGCTGTTTCACTTTCGTGGTTCGACCAAAGAACCTTGACCATCTTCACGGTCTTATTTCTCGTTATTCTTTCCTTAACATCGAGAATTCGCAATGGGACTTCCTCATAAGTCAAATCATCTTCGAGTTCAATCACTTCCGGCTGAAGTACATGTGTCGGGTCCGGTACATATTTCTTTAGTTGTGAGACATGAAATACATTATGAACTCGAGCCAATTGTGGCGGTAAAGCCAGTCGGTAGGCTAGATTTCCAACTCGTTCTAGAATTTCATAAGGTCTTATGTATCGAGGACTTAACTTCCCTCCTTTGCCAAAGCGCATCACCCCCTTCATTGGTGATATCTTCAGCATGACCTTATCTCCCACTTGGAATTCTAGGTCTTGTTGTCTCATATCAGCATAACCCTTTTGACAGTCTTGGGTAGCCTTCATCTTCCCTTGAATCACTTTTATTTGTTGGGCCATATCTTCGACCAGTTGTGGTCCCACTACCACAGTCTTATCGTATTCTTCCCAACTCAACGGGCTTCGGCACCTTCTTCCATACAATGCTTCGAACGGTGCCATGCCAATGCTAGCATGGTAGCTATTGTTGTAGGAAAACTCAATTAGGGGTAAATGGTTTTCCCAACTTCCCTTAAACTCCAATATGCATGCTCTTAGCATGTCTTCCAAGGTTTGGATTGTTCTCTCGGTTTGTCCATCCGTCATCGGGTGGAATGCAGTGCTCATTTTGATTTGAGTACCGAGAGCTTTTTGTAACTCTGTCCAAAAGTGAGACAAATCTACTGTCTCTATCAGAAATGATGTTATGTGGTACTCCATGTCGTCGCATCACATTATCAATGTAAGCTCGGGTCAATTAAGTAGTGTAAGGCAAAATAAAATAAAGAAAAACAAAATAAATAACAATTAAAAAACAACTTCCGAACGTCGGGCGGTGGCCGCGCGGTGCGGGCCGATCCGGCGTCGGGACCCCGCGGCCGCGGAAGGCTGAAAAAAGGGCTCGCGGGGTGGGGTGCGCGAGCCTCACCCATTCTCCTCCCATTTCTGAGACACTACTCCAATTTCCTCTCAAATTCGATCTTCTCCTCCTAAATTTTCTTGATTTCGACTTCGATTTCGTGTAGTAAGGTATGAATCTACTATTATTACTTACTAAATTCAATTTCCATACTTTGGTTTGCTTGATTTTTGAACGGATTTAGGAATTAGGGTTTAGGTGTAGAAATTGGGGATTTGTTAGTTTTAGGCTTGATTTGTGCAAATTAGCGAACATATGCGATAATTGATGTTATTTTTGTTGACTTCATTGAGTTTATGCCACAATGTGTATGTGTTCTTGGCAAGTTCTTGCTAGATTTGAATATTTAGGAGGAATATGAAATTTTCGGTTTTGGCTGGTATGGTGGACATGAAAATGAGTTCATTGTCATTGTTTGGTGCCACATTGTGATGATGAGTTGTTGCTTGAGTAATTGTTCCATTTTGTGGACAATTTTCATGTACTTGTAAGTAAAATTGGAACTTGGTTTATTGTGCACATAACGTGCTCGACGAAATGCCACATAGGATTTTGGAATTTGTTTGGATATATTCTTTATTTGGATTACCTTCCGGTTTGTATTAACGAGCGATTGGGTTTGATGTTCTTATGGATTACTCATGTTGGAAGTCTATATTGATGTTTTTCTCTGTATTTCTGCTTGATGACTAGTGTATGGAATTTAGCATTATAATTGTTATTGGCATTTCGCAGGATGTTGCTTTTCATATAGGCTGTCTTGGCTTCTCTCATGTGCCCTCCGGGGCCAAGAGACGAGCTACATGGTGTGACGAGGCTAGCTCTAGTACTGCTGCTCCGGTGATGCCGGATTTAGATGATAATGAGTCCGAGGAGGCGAAGCAGCGGGGCCCGAAACTTCGGGATCTTCCCTACGAGGAGCGTCCTCGCAGACACGACAGGCGTCGGTTTGCGACTATGGCCCCTCAGGAGTTCTACTTAGACGAGATTCGCAGGAACCGGGCTTATGTTCCTGAGAGAGGCATCCACCCCCATCAGGTGGACGATGATAGGATCCGGGCAGTTTTGGATCATCTTCAGTGGACGGGACTCGCACGCCATCCTGAGGGTATATGTAACACCCCGCTTTTTGGTCACCCTGGTCGGGATGTCACCACCACACCTCTCTAGCAAGACACGGTTTCTCCGAGCTCACTAAAGAGATGCAAGGCTATGGTTTTTCAGAATTTAAAACATTCAAACAACCCATTATATATAATTTAAAAATAATGTCATTACAGTTGCAGCGGAAAATAATATCTACGTATATAATGCAGCGGAATATAAAAATAGGGCCAACATGGCCTAATCATGGGTTAAACAGGCCCGTTCATGCAAGTTCTAGTCTAAAGCAAAATTTAAGAATAAAGTGTTCCCCAAAATTCGCATGTATGCATATGATGATGCATATTCTTCAGCTCTGAAATAAAAAGGGAAACAATATGGTTTGGTCAGCAAAAACTTGCTGAGTAAGTTAACACATACATGATTATGGGGTTTCAAAGCCTTTAATCAAATTTAAAGAAAACATGTCCATACAAGACATGATTTAATTTTATTCATCTAATAATAATTTAATTGCATAATTTAAAAGATAGGGATTTCATAAGACCATAAATATAACTTGCAAGGTATTATAACTGTAGGACATAATTTAAAAGCATAATCTAAAAGGAACAATTTTCGAGTCTTCGAGTTTCGTATCTCAAGTCTCATGTTTATATCTCAATTGCCATTCGGCAAGCTTTATTTATCAATTGCCTTTGGGCAAGCTTTATATATATCTATTGCCTTTCGGCAAGCTTTATATATCAATTGCCTTTCGGCAAGCATTATATCTCAATTGCCTTTCGGCAAACATTATATCTCAATTGTCTTTCAGCAAGCATTATATTTCATGTGCATTTTATTTCAAAGGAATTCCCAATCGTTTAAACCTTAAAGGCTAATTTCACCGTTCAACAAGATTTTTAAGATTTGACTCGGTCAACCACAGTTTACTTCAAAATTCATTAAAAATATAATTTAAGTCCAAAAATTCCGAAATTTGACCAGTGACTCGAAAACACAGATATGAACAAGTTTCATGTTTTAAGTTTTTCGATCCGAGATACGACAGTAAGTCAAAAACGTCGATTTCTAATAGGTTACAAATCTGTCCGAATCTCTACGACAGCAGTTCCTAAATTTCGAGATCTACCATAGCAACCCAACTCCAAACTTGATGAAATTTTACAGGGCGATGCTTAAGACATATATCTACAAGTTTCTTGTTCAACAAATGATCTAATTCACCCTATATCTATGGTCAAAAATGCCTACAAGTTCGGACCAAGAATCTGTCAAGATTTCAAGATCTAAATTTAGAATAGTTTGGTTTGGAGTCGAATTCTGTTATCAAACCTTGACGAAAAATTCCAAAAATTTACGGAGGTGTTCTTAACATATAGATATACAACCCTTATGTTTAACTCCAATCCTAAATCAGTCTAGATCTAAGGTAAAAATCAACCTCAAATTCAGACTAAGAATCTATCACCGTTTCAAGATCTAAATCAAAGGCAGGTTCGTTTACGGTCATTTTCGGATATCAAAAAATGATGAAAAATTATGAAATTTTTACAGGAGATAGATCTATGTCTTAGGAACGTTTTTTGTGTTTTAAGTTTTCTCGTTTGAACAATTTTAACGGTTCGGAAAAATCATGCAAAAATGCTGCGCCGTTAGATATTTCGTTTTGACAGATTTTATGTTCTTGGTTTAAAACTTTAGATTAGGTGTATTTTAAATTCTCCCAAAACCATAGTAAGATTAACTTACAGATCTTTGGGCGTCCGGGATCATCGATTTGGAGGCGTGGTTTCCAGTCCACCGTTTATCTTCTCCGTTCGTCGGGTTCTTCGTTCTAGATCCGATTCGGGGTGTAGAGAAGAAAAAGAATGAAGTTAGGATTCGTTTTCGAATCGCATATGGAACAAAGATCGGATCGGAAATTACCACGACGTTGGAGATCTTCCGAATTCATCCACGACTGTCCTCGCCTTGGTTTCGTGCCTCCGACGACTCCGGGATTAGGGTTTTCGAACGTATAGAGAGTATGGATGTTTTGAAAAGTGTTCGGGGCTGCCAAGAGGTGTTATTTATAGATAGACACGACCTAGGGACGTCCAAGGTCGGCCTTGGTGAGTCTTAAGCCGAAAGGAGTTCAACCGAAGTCGGAAAATCCGGATTCGGGCGAGTGAATCTCGCAACCGGCGAATCTGTCGAGTGGCGCGGTCTCGGCGCGCCGAGTAGCCAATCACCGTGCGGCCACCGCGCGGCCCATGCCTGGACTTCGGTCCGGGCGGTTCGTGCGATCCGTCGGGCATTTCCTCCTCTCTTTCGGACTTCTATCCCTCTATGTTCTCGGATTCGGATTTCCGGGATATTTTTGGGCTCCTATTTCCTATCTAAATTCTTACTCGGGTCTAGATTTAATATTGGCCTCGAATTCTCGAGTCCATTAGTGTCGGGTATACTTGTACAATTTATTTGATTAATCTTATCTTTGGCTTTACGGGTATTGGAAATTTAATTCCTTCTTAAATTAAATTCCATTTGTTATTTTTTTATTTTTTTTGTTGTTTTGTTTATTGTTTATTTATTCATTTATTTTATGTTGCAAAATTCTCGGGTATTACAGTATAGTTTCGGGGTATTTGGCTATGGAGGTTATCGCCAACATCGGCGGTCTAGGGGAGCATGAAGACTTGTCTCGTGTCTGGGTTCGCGTTCGTTATCTGGACTTCAGTAATAAACCTATATCTTGGCCTGCCCGACAAGGGCGTGTTCCGGCCACAGCCCGAGGGTTGCATACTCCCTCCTGCGTGGGGTGTCTTATGTACCGAGGTGCCACCACGGCTCGAGCACGATCATGAGCTTCATTTGACGACGATGGACACTCCCTGGCGTGTGAAACTTTTGACAATTTCCTACACGAGTATTTTCTAAAATATCCCAAGTTAAATTTATTAAAAGAAAAGAGGTATGATTCGTGGGAAAGGGGTTTAAGGTTATATTTCACTTTTTATTACTCATGTGGGAAACTTTGATTTCAAACGGCGCTGTGGACCTCCCCGGCATGAAACTTTTGACAATTTCCTGCCATGAAGATCCTTGCCATGAAACTATTGACAAGTTCCCACTATATGAGTATTTTATGAAACATAATAATCCTGGTTTTTAATTTAATTTAATGAAACCAATTTATGAAGATGGAATTGGGATTAGGGATATATTATAGGTTGTCACGTTTTTATTACTCGTGTTAAGAAACTGTGCCCCCGAAAGCGCACAGTGTTAAAAATTGCAGTAATTTATAGTAAGACCGGATCGTTCACTGGAGGATGTGCGATAGAAGCAGGGCCCACGTCGTTCACTAAGATTTTTCACTCGGTTACTCGATTCAAGTTTTGCAATGAATTCTAACAACTACTTTACAATATTTTAAACTATGCTATGGAAGCAATTAAAGATTATTCTACAAAGCATGGTAAATTTAGTCTAAAAAAGCGATTAAATTCTATTCTAAGAAAGCAATGAGAATTATGCTAAGGAAGCAAGTAAAATTATTCTACGAAAGCGGATTTAAAATATGACAGAAGTGACAGGGAGAAAATAATAAAGATTGGACAAGATTCAGATGTAACACAATTAAACTTCCATTTTAATTACACAGATCTTTGTTTGGGATAATCCTTTCAGTTAGCTAACTCTCATGCTTCCTATACCATGTTCCCTTTAACAGACAGGTACTTACATCAAGAATTTACATGCCTTAAGACCTCAACCTCTAAGATACCACAGATTAATAACTGCCCCTGCCGAGGTATGTTATTCCTCCATGGTGGATAAGCAACATCTAACATATCATTAGTTGTTATGCCAAGTACTCCTATCATCCCCCTTGTCACACCCAAAGTCTAAATATAATCCCGAACTAATCCATAACTCTTAAACCTTACAACCGGCGGCCAACCTCCAATTCTTCCGAGTGACCTCTATGAAAGCATTTTAAAGAAAGCGATAAAGAAAGCAGTAAAGAAAGTATTTAAAACCTATCACTTGGAAGTCTTAAAAGATCATCACATTCCGTTAGTATAAAAGAGCCCCCAGTCTTGATGACCAGATGCAGATTTAGAACTTCCCAAATATCAGTAAGCCACAGGGCTTATAACATCCGGTTAGTTATGAGATACAAACGTGAGTGGAACAGACCTATGAAGATCTATTCCGAATGTACTCACTCGAGACTCAATTTTAGGCTTTGGCGGGAGAAGATAGTAGTTGAAAGAATACTCAACCCTACCTTAGAAATTAACCAAGGCCTATATGTTGTTCCTCTAATATTAATTATCACATCTTATCCGAATCCAAGTGGACACTGATTCGATGCAACACTTAATAAAAGATTTCCAACACACAGTAATTTTGAGAAACAAAAAGATATTTGAAAATCATTCCCTAAACAGGTACTAAACTCTCAATTAAAACACAGATCCTTTCAGTCTAGGTGAGACCTAATCGCTGACTCTGCTTCTAAGTTCTCAAAATCAACCCCCAGTAGAATATGAGTTAGTCATAACTGTCGAATTTATCCCTTACTCAAATCCGGATTTTATAAAGTGATTTTTGTGGAAATTTATTATGCAGCATCTGATTTAAATCGAGACTTCTATGTCCAAGGAGAAGGATCTCCAAAATATTATAGACCACAATATCTACATAATAATATCATGCATACATGTATATGAGAAGTAAAATAGATTACCCCAAAATATATGGCGGGGTTAGACAAAATCTGAAACACAAAGATGAATTAGCCAGAGATACGAAGAAAATGGCTAAAGAGATTGCCAGAAATAATTGGGGTTATCCGGACATCAAACATCTGCTATCCGGGTCCCAAGTATTCCAGATGGAATGATTGTTAGACAATGGGATGCCTTAAATGACAGTTGTCGCAGTCATCTTAGACTTCACCATCTGTGAATTTGGATGAAAACCCACATGTTCTATTACTGTAATAATTATTAGATAACATTGGCATATATTATCTATCATTACTACAACTCTAGATTCAGGTTTGAAATTAAGGTAAAGAAAAGAAAACTGTATCCGGATAGGAGTCAGCTGAGCAGCTGCCATAATCCCGGATGGACGAACCGCCAAGGCTTCCACCGACCACTATCCGAACCATGCAAAATAACAACTAGTAATTAATACTCAGAATACGAGCTAGTTATCCGTGTGGGAATACCCGCCAACATTAGTCTGATATATTTCTTACTAGTTGTTCATACACACAATGAAAGGGAAATTAAACAAAACTAAGAAAATGTTTTTGGTATTGTGTGAGTGTTAATCACACAATAAATAGACACTAATGGGTTGAGATGTGTAATGGATAAAATTAGATGTAGTGGGCCTAGGCCCAATATACCCATGCAACTTACACAACTCAAGTAATAAAATATTTTTGGAGTTTTGAAAGTAGAAGGAAGAAAGCAATTCGGTCTATTGGGCAAAATGAAAATTAGGCCGAATTGAGGATGCATGAAGTATGAAGTAACACCATACCCAATTAATCCTTGTAAAAGCATGAAGCATCCTCTAATCCAAATTGTCAGAGCAATTCGGTCTAAACCGAATTGAACAATTCGAATTGATGGAGTCATTACTTTACTCAAATTTGGCTAAGGCATTTACCCCAAAATGAGGGTAATTCGAATTGCCAATTGAATTCGGTCTAGACCGAATTGGACAATTCGAATTGGTAAGACAAAGAAAATAAACTAAGGCATGAAGGGATGGAATGCATACAATATGGTGTGCAAGGTCAATTCGATCTATGGGGGGAGTTCGGTCTAGACCGAATTCGCACAAACCGAATTGCTTTTGCACCATATGAGAATAATTTTTGCTATGCAATTCGGTCTCTTGGGCAATTCGGTATAGACCGAATTACCTAGATCGAATTGCATATAAATTTTTAGATAAGGCCTTCAACAAATATTTTTTCCATGCAATTCCATTCTCATGGGCAATTCGGTTTAGACCGAATTGCCTCAAATCGAATTGCATGTCTTTTCTCTCATAAAAGATATTTTGAACTCATAAGTGCAGGTTCGGTTTACATTGTGTGGTTCATGATGGATAAGATTTACCAAATCCTTCATTTCACATCAATCTCACCTCACAGCCACACTAATGAGTGTTTTAAGGAAAATAGGCATAGTAGGTTACGTGGCTAGCAGGTATTGGCATGAACAAACCTTAATTCTACAAACAAGCAATCAAATATCAAAGACTTAAACATCTAATAAATAATAAGAACACATGCATAAAAATAAGAACACCTACATTATCTAAGGCAACAATAAGCTAACATAAAGAGAATAAAACAGCAACCGAATAAACATAGGAATAAATTCTAACAAGCCTAAAATCATCTAAAACCTAAGAACACTTATTTGAATCACTAAGGTGTAAAAACAAGCCAAAAACCCACTAAACATGCATTTATTGAGAATGTAAGTCAACTAGGACATAATAAATGTAACCTAGTTGAAACAAACAAACATTCTAACATTTATTGCTAAGGAAAGCATTAAATAAGTGCCAAACACTTGAAATAAAAACCCATTTCTGGATTCCTTCTTGTATTGACACTTGAAAGCAACAAATAACCCTAAAACCATCATTAGCTTGAAGGTAGGGTTCATTATAACTACAAAACATTTAAAGTTTATGGTAATGGCTACACTAAAGGTAGTGACAAGCTTCTATGAAAATAAACTAAGCTCAAAGCAATAAAACTACACTACAAACTTGAAAATAAACTAACTAAACTAAACTACCTACCTAACCCTTAAGGGGTGAAGAACACCTTCTGTTCCTTCTTTTTGTCTCCCAGCAAAATGTCCAAGTGTGAATCAGTATATCTTCTTGTGTTGAGGAAGGTCAGCTTTTATACTTCTTCTCGAAACCCTAGGCCCATCAGGGCCCATCCACAGTGCCATGCATTTCTCACGTGCTCAAAGCTGCAATTTCGAATGTGGTTCGGTCTCCTCAAGTAGTTCGGTTTAGACCGAATTGGTGACATGAGGTTTTTCTCCTTGATCTTGAGCATGAAATGTGGTGATTCGGTCTATGGGTAGACCGAATTGGCCTTGTCGAATTGAAGATGGCTCCTGCTTGGCTTCTTTGTTTTGAGGTTGTAATACCCCAATATACAATACCATGCCGTTCTCAACATGATACGATTTTGTTTTGCCAGGTTTTGGTGGTTGTTACATAACTCACTTTTAAAGACCGAAATATTGACTTCGAGGACGAAGTCATTTCTTAAGTGGGTTAGATTGTAATACCCCAAAATTTTATTATACATTACCCGCAATTATTACTATTATTACACGGTTATATCCTCATTATTATTTTTGGAGATTATTTTTCCAGTTATTAAAATTTTACTAATGAGTAATGTTGCATTTTTTTAAATAATATATTTTATTAAAGATTTATTTTGTTGTTTAAAGGTAATTATGAGTATTATGTATTTATTATTAGTAAAGTGTATTACTAGTACTTTTAAACTTGTTAATTGCTACTAGTATTATTTAAGATTATCAATTCAAATACACATATACATACGTAGCGTACATATTTTTTTTTAAAAAAAATAAAAATTAGCAAGCTAGCTATTATTAACAATGTGACGTAGGCTTACCTGTCTGTTAGTAAAAAAAATACATATATATATTTATATAATAATGGAAACATTATTTACTTAGATATACATAAAATACTACTACTTCAATTGTCCCACATCGGACAGAATTCAAGTAGATTGCCCATTGATTTCTATATAAAGGGCACGACAGTATGTGTTCTTTTCATCTCAATTCATATCAAAAGCTTACTACAAGGTGAGCTTTGGTTAGTTAAAGTTTATATTATTATTATTATTATTATTATTATTGGGATGATGCTAACTGCGTTGCCCCAACCTCGGTCTTTCTTTTAAAGGACGACCTTAGTTCAAACTTTGGTAGCAGAGTGGTAGATGGGAAGGCGTTGAGGCTCTGCTAGGCGAGTTGGTGGTAGTTTAGTATTTTGAGGATTGCGGTAGAGTAAGTTTCCTATACTCTTCTTATAAGTTCCCTACGCTTTTCAGCCCTTATTATTTTATTCGCTTCCTTTATTGTTTTCCTTTATTCGCTTTCCCTATTCATTTAGCTTGTCCGTGCTTGGCTTTCCTTATTTATTTGGTTTGTCCTTGCCTTAGTCGTAGGCCTTTAATTTTGTTCCTGCTTTAGTAGTTGGCATTATATTTCGTTCTTGCCCTACTAGTAGTAGGCTTTTATTGTTTCTTATTGGCCTACAATATCAGTCGTCGCTTGTTCGTTCCTTGATCATTGTTTTATTTGTTAGCCCTGTTGTTCCTGCTAAATTTGCTTCCGTCGCGTAATTCCTTTTGAACTTTGTTCCAATTATATTTGATTTACGTAGAAATTCGTTGTATAAATAATCCTTTAACTATATGCCCTAAGTAAGGCAACTTAGGTTATAGCCATCCCGTAGAGGGGTTTCATGGCGTATATGAGTGACACCAATTCATTGATAATCTTTGTTGAACCTGGTGAGGTAATCCATCTTGTTAATTTACTCTTTGGCCTGCGGGCGCCCTTAAAGGGTAATTATCTATTGATTAATAGATAACAAGCATGATTGAGGTTGACTTGCCGTGTGGTGGCCCGTATTCACTAGGTGCTGGAAAATGCAATAGAGAGTGACCCCTGAACTAACTGAGATCGGGTGAGACCAGGATTTAGTACAGGACACGTAGTGTGAGGTTCATTCTGAATCCCTCTAACATGCATACAACCATTGAGATGGTTATTCATATCTTGGCATTTGCCCTTGTTGAAGATTTTGGGTTGATCTCGAAATTAATACTATATATTGTTGAATTGTTGGTTGCTAATTTGAGAGTACTATTATATGTTGCCCCTATTGTTGAGCTCCCGCTTATTGACTTGAAAGCAACCTTCTTCTGTCTCTAATTGTTTGGTTGTTCGTTGGTTCCGAGTATAGGGAACTTACCAGCGAATCCGTCGCTGATAATCCTTCTTTCTTCATTCTTTTTCCTTCCAGAAAAGGATTTTTAAATAACGACATCTTCCTAGGCATTCTATACTTTCAATTCTTGCATAAATTATAATGCATGACACTTGGGTGTTACAGAGTGGTATCAGAGCATCCAACTATTTTCAAAAGTCATTCCTAGAAAAGAATTTTTAAAACACGGCATCTTCCTAAGCATTCTATACTTTCAAATTTTGCATAAATTGCAATGCACGACACTGGGGTTATTTGGGTAGGTAGGTTTATACTCGATATTTAAATATTGTGAAAATGACCTCCCTAAAAGATTCGTGACAAACGATAGTAGCAGTGACTAGTTTGATTCCGAGAACGCGGAACTGCGATACGAAGTCTGGGAATTGACAGCCGGACACGAAGTTTGGGAAAAGAAGAGAGTACAGATTCTTGTTGACTATGATAAATTTATTTTCCGCCGAACGTTCCTTCATAAGAAATGTTCAAAATCATGTAAGAGTATCCCTGTCAAATTTGGTGATTTTTGGTCAACTTATGAATAAGTTATGAATTTTTGACCCACCGTTGGTCGAATGTTCACTGTTAGTGAATTAGAAGTTAATTAGGATTTGCTGAAATCCCATTTTGGGACGAGTTGCAATGGTCAGATTAAAAAGGTTTCTTATGAGAAAATGGTCATCTACATGTTATCTAGTGATGTAAAATATCAATATTTTTTTTAGTATGATTTGGTATTTTAAAAAAAAAAACTGTTGAAATGGAAGAATGACTTGTTGAAATCTTGCTGTAGTATGACTTGTTCACTATGCTACAAAGATGTCGATTTTGAACTGTTTTCGGTCCTTATTTTTAAAAAAATGCAAACATGAAATTTGTTCCCTCTATGTGTTGGGCATCTTCAATCCAAATTTCATTGGATGGTGCATGTATTTTTAAATCGATTTTGGTGTAAACTGCGATATAGTGTTTTGCGAAATGACTCACCTTTGAAATGGTTGAACTATGATCGGAAATCATTTTTTTTCAGAAAAGAAATTTTGAAACCATTGTGCTAAAAGATCGAGAAGGACGCCTTGTTATAATCTTCTTGAGGGTAAGTGCACTTGGTGGAGCCTGCTGGGCCGCCCCCTCTCATAGCCAAAACGGCATTATGTTGTGGAATGACGTATGTGTCTATACTCCCAGATGTATCTGTATGGGTCATTTGGGGCTCCGAAGTGAGTCTGTATAGAGGCCGTTGCACTCATATCGATGTATGTGTCTATAATCCCGGATGTATCCGTATGGGTTATCTGGGGCTTCGGAGTGTGTCTGTATAGAGGCCGCTGCAGTCATATTGATGTATGTGTCTATACTCCTAGATGTATCCGTATAGGTTATCTGGGGCTCCGGAGTGTGTCTGTATAGAAGCCGCTGCAATCATTAGTGAATGATGTACGTGTCTATACTCCTGGATGTACCCGTATGGGTTATCTGGGGCTACGGAGTGTGTCTGTATAGAGGCTGCTGCAGTCATATTGTGGCTTGTGGACATAAGGGCCCAAGCGGAACGAGGAGTCCTCGATCATAATATGCCAATGGTAAAATAATGGAATCGTGGAACAAGGGGGAAACAAGTATTTTGAAACTGGAATAATCTTGCGTTTTTAAATTCATTGCTTTTTTTTTTTAAAAAAAAAAACCAAACCTTTCATGAAATTCCTCTTCCTAAAATTTCCATGATTCAGTGTTGTGTGTTAACTTACTCAGTAGACGATTCATTGGGCCATGTGCGATTTTAGAGCGCGTCAGTAACCTCGCCTACATCCTTGCTATACCACCAGCATTGAGTGCAATGCATGATGTTTTCCAAGTCTCACAACTGCGAAAGTACGATCACGACCCAACATACGTCCTCCACATGAACAATAATTTTTGTTGAAGATCTCACTTCTGAAGAGAAGCCCATTCGGATCATCGACACTAAGGAGCGAAAAATGAGGAAGAAGACGACACGCCTAGTTAGAGTTATTTGGTCGAATCATGGCATTGAAGAGCAAACTTGGGAAATGGAAACTGAGATGTAACAAAAGTATCAAGAACTCTTCCCCGAAGTCGACGTAGTTATGAGGGCATAACTAGAATTCTAAGTGGGGGATAGTGTAATACCCCAATATACAATACCATGCCATTCTCAACATGATACGATTTTGTTTTGCCAGGTTTTGGTGGTTGTTACATAACTCCTTGCCCTACTAGTAGTAGGCTTTTATTGTTTCTTATTGGCCTACAATATCTGTCGTCGCTTGTTCGTTCCTTGATCATTGTTTTATTTGTTAGCCCTGTTGTTCCTGCTACATTTGCTTCCGTCGCGTAATTCCTTTTGAACTTTGTTCCAATTATATTTGATTTACGTAGAAATTCACTGTATATAATCCTTTAACTATATGTCCTAAGTAAGGCAACTTAGGTTATAGCCATCCCGTAGAGGGGTTTCATGGCATATATGAGTGACACCAATTCATTGATAATCTTTGTTGAACCTGGTGAGGTAATCCATCTTGTTAATTGACTCTTTGGCCTGCGGGCGCCCTTAAAGGGTAATTATCTATTGATTAATAGATAACAAGCATGATTGAGGTTGACTTGCCGTGTGACGGCCCGTATTCACTAGGTGCTTGAAAATGCAATAGAGAGTGACCCCTGAACTAACTGAGATCGGGTGAGACCGGGATTTAGTACAGGACACGTAGTGTGAGGTTCATTCTGAATCCCTCTAACATGCATACAACCATTGAGATGGTTATTCATATCTTGGCATTTGCCCTTGTTGAAGATTTCGGGTTGATCCCGAAATTAATACTATATATTGTTGAATTGTTGTTTGCTAATTTGAGAGTACTATTATATGTTGCACCTATTGTTGAGCTCCCGCTTATTGACTTGAAAGCAACCTTCTTCTGTCTCTAATTGTTTGGTTGTTCGTTGGTTCCGAGTATAGGGAACTTGCCAGCGAATCCGTCGCTGATAATCCTTCTTTCTTCATTCTATTTCCTTCCAGGTTAAGATTAAAGACTGACAGGGGAAGGGAGCACTACACCTGCATATTTTCTGCACATAAACTTTTCATTAGTTTTGGAAGATGTCGGACTTTTGACAATGTTGCGTTGTGATTTTAGTATCTTTTGTATAAACTCAAAAATGATTACTCTCCCTACACTGTATATTGTTTTGAGAAACGATGTTCATTTTAATGAAATATTATATTTTTTATCTTTAAGTATTGTTGTTGAAAATTGATAATTGATATACTCGTTTTAGCCTTAGCATCTCCTGAGTAAGCCCGATGTGTCAGATCGAGTCTTATTTGGGAGGTGTGGCGGTAACACCCGCGAGTCGGAAAAACCGGGGTGTTACAGAGGCAATTCGATCTATGCACTCAATTCGGTCTAAACCGAATTGCATAATATCGAACTCCTTCTCTTCTTTTCTGCTCAGGGTCTTCTTCTTTTCAAAGTGCAATTCGGTCTAGGGTTCAATTCGGTATAGACCGAATTGCCACAGACCAAATTGGTTGCTCTTTTCTTCTTCAACACTTCTCTTTTTCGTCTTCTCTTCAGCAATTCGGTCTAATGAGCAATTCAGTTTAGGTCGAATTGCGTATAGACCAAATTGATCTTCAACACTTAACCAAAATTTCAATTTGTGGGGTTTTCATTCTTTTTCCCATCTTTTTGATTTTTGTGGGCTATTTTATTCTTTTGCCCATCTTTTCATTCCTTTTTCTTTTCTCTTTTCCTTTTTTCATGTTTTTGGATTTTTCTAACACAAATGCAATTAAAATTGCATATTTTTGTGTTTTTCATTACCAGCTTATTATTCTTACAAACTTGCATCAATCTGTCGAATTCAACTGCTTTCTCATTTAAATAAGATGGGATTACGATCAAAATGTCCGTCTCAGACACGGAAATGGATTGGAAATGATGGACAATTTTGGCCATTATCAACATCCTCACATTTAATACTGATCGTCCCCGAGCAGTCAGAGTCAGTGCTCCTAAGAGCATGGACTCTGCATATTCAATCCATTTGCGTGGCTTCAAAAATTTTATTCTTGTTATATTGGGATAATACAATCAAAATTACAAGTATTAAACTCTCTTGATTGCAGTGTATAATGAAATGATACTTCTCACTTGGATAAGTATACAAAGCAATCATTATTGTTAATTTTTCTTGAATGTATGTATAGAAAATTTTCATTGGATTAATTTTTGAATTCAAGCGTGACATGAGCATTAATCAATCAAAGCAGAGCCTCACATATGGTAGAATCGGAAATTTCACTCACCCTCAAAGTTGGCTTTTAGACAACACGCTCATAATCAAATTCAAATAAATTCTCCCATAAGCTTGCAATTAGACCAACTCGCCACCTACTCATTTCTTCAAATCGAGATCCCGAGGTCTTATTTAAGGTTATAATGGGGCATAAGGTTGTAACATTAGGTAAGGAAGGATATTATTGGGTTGAAAAAGTGACACGAATCTATTCCACCTTAATTTGGCATGTTTTTATTTAAGGATTATGATCATCAACAATTCTTTCTTTCTTTTGTTTTTCTTTTCTACTGCATGACATTAGACTTTGTCTAATTTGCTTTGTCAATTGCAATTTATTTCTGTTGAATGAATCTCAACACAATTTTTTTTTGATCGGTTTATGAATATCGATTGATATTTTTTATGATCATAAACTATAATGCCTTGATAGAATTGATTCGTGTACACTTGAGTTTGATTTTCTTGGTCTCTTTATAAGGCTAGGAAAATATAGAGGGTTTCAAAGAAAAATTAGGCTTAAAGGCTCAACTTGGTTAATCCTAAAGGGAAAATATGTTTGGGTTTGGAATTCAAAAGAAGGCCAAAATTTTTGGGTTTTCTAAGTGCCTCGATCATGTACTCGATTTCGGGAATATGGCGTGGTCTTGAACCGATCCCAATTGCAAGTTCTAGTGTCCTTTAATCGAATTGATTTTCACACAACAAAGAAATAATGAGTAAAAATGACTCGGCTCAGATCTCACATGGACAGTTTGGTCATGTCACACCTTTATTCTTAAATTTAGCCTTTGAAAAATTCTTGCATTTTATTCAATCAAATTCTCAACATGAAATTTTCGTTTTTCTTCCAAGTGATCATATCATTTGATTTTTATAGCTCAAAACTTCAAAAATTTATATCATGCATATTTTTAATTGTTTTATCCCAATTTAATAGTTTGAAGATTTCATCCTTAGCCTAAATTCAACATGTGAATTTAGGTGACAGATTTTATGCTCGTTTTGCGCCGGTTATTTAATTGAAAGCAGTAACAAGATACTGTGAACATGCAAGCATGTTACAGCGTTGTTTTTGGCGTGACAGTCACTTATTCATCTTGGACTGTCACACATCTTTTTCCAAAAATATTTTTGAGAATTCAAGACGAAATTCTCTTTTGAAAAGCGGTAAATACATCAGTTAGAATATTACAGCTTCCAACAACCACTTCTAGTGGTTTCAAGGTTCGTCTTAAAGCTACGACCTTACTTACAGAAACCCATCAATACATTAGTTACAGGAGATGCTATACACTTGGATAGAGTTTTCGCAAGGAGCATTTCAAAAAGATCTCCTAATTGATGTTTCAGTTTACATTACTCACAAATGACTCTATACAGCTGAGTCTGTCTTCCACATCCTTCTTCCCTCATCCCTGGAAGAAAATCCTGCTCCAGTGGACAAAGTTTGTCAAGCTGCAGGGCAAGCAGTAATCACCCTCGTCATCTTGATTCTCCAGCACTTTCTGGCAGTAGATCCTGGGTCCTTGGAATATGAACAAGTCAGGGGTCTCCAGACTTTCCATCAGCCATGCAAAAACGTTGTTGCCGACGTATGCCATGACTGATTCGTCCGTCACCATCCTGTTGATCATTGCTATTCCCTGGTCCACCTGTTCCTTCTCCAGCTTGCTGAGTAGCATGAATCCTCGGACAAAGATGGATGCCTTATGATTGTCATCAATCCCTGGCTTCAGTAGTTCGCAGGCCCTTTCCTCATTGCCTGCTCCAAATGCTTACAGGGCTGGCACGAACTGGAGGTAGTAGTTGCCCGCAGTGACACACTTCTGCATGAGTTCCTCCTTTTCCGCCTCAACTCCTATTTCCCACATCTTAACGATTGTGGTTTCCAGTTCGCACCTCTTGTACACAATGGGGAGATCCCCGGCTGTCTTGAACTTCTTGCACACCCTTCTGGCAGTGAAAACCTTTTTGAGGTCATCCTCTCCTATGCGGGAGATGATTTCTCCCAGAAGTTCCATTGGCAGGTCGAGTAGTTCGAGCCTGTCCTGTTCTAAAGCTGGTCCTGGCAGGATGATGTCCCTGGCGAAAACATATTGAAACTATTTTTGACAAGTTTTTGATAAACATATTCAAGTTGGAAAATCAACATCCTCACATTTTGAGCTGTGCTCTAAATGTGAGTTAATTGGTTTTACTTGAATTTATTTAGCTATACCACATATCAAAAGACAGGGAGTTAGATTATAGAATCTAACTGTTATTGCAACTAAAAAGTAAAGGAAATAAGAGAAGTAAGGGTCTTGGACCCTTACCAATTTTTCTTAGACTAAAATTAGTCTAAAGATTTTTGAATGGTCAAAAGACCAAAAGAAAGATTTTTATAGGCTATTGAGACTACAAAAGAAACGTATATATTTTTGATCACTATGAGAGTGATAAAAAGCATATAAAAAGGGAAGATGGATATTTAATAATGAAGAATTCAATACATAAGAAGAGTTATGCAATTACTAGGACAATGTGATGGACTAAGAGAAAAGAATGAATGAAAAATAGAAACATACACATGCAAAAGGTTATTTTTGGAGTATATGGAAAGTGTTGACTTGTTTATTTAATGAAGTTGAGGGTGTGAGTGGTCCCCCATTTGAGTTTTTGTTTTTGAGAAATGGGTACTAATGGGTGAGCAAAGTTGCTACCTTGTTTATTCCCCACATATCCCAACAATAAACATGTCAACCACTTGAATAAAAACAAAATCTGCCAACTATTGTCTTTTTAGACAAAAAGTGCCATGCCAATAGTGTTTGGAAAATACTTGTTGGAAAAATTTTGGCATGGTTTCCTCTGCAATACCATGTTTCCAGTATATGCAAACATCAAGTTTTTCAGTTGAGTTTGCAAGTGGTGGTAACAGGTACCCCCACAGGAGCATTTATTAAGAGGGATGCATAATACAGTACATGCAAACACAGAACAACATACGAGAATAGTCCATTCATAACCCAGTGTCATGCAAAACTTTGCCCATAAATCATTCTTAAAAAATATAGATTCGGCAACATCATCAACATGCATATCCAACAACATTATCAAATAACCAGTAAAATAACACAGTGATTGCAAGGGAAAATAAACCATTGTGTTTTCCCATTCGAGTTTTTGCAGAGAACAAATAAACAACACAGTGCAAACATAGGATATGCAAAATTAAAGTAATGGCAACAACTATTCACAATATCAACAAAGATCAGATTTTTGTGGGTTTTGAAGCCCAAAATTTTCAAAAAGGAGCATCCCTACACCACAGAAAACTCGAACAGCAACAATGGCGGTTCGAACTCAAGGACGAAAAACCCTAGTTCGCACTACCCTGCTCTATCCTATTTCCGACCACACCCAAACCATTCCGGCGACTTCCCGACCATTCCTAACACGAAAACATGCCTCATTCCCCTCCCCATTACCGATTTCGCAAACACAAGGAAAAACCAAAACTGAAATCATGAAAATGGGAGTGCGAAATCGAAAACAGAACACTTACCCGACACTCTCAGTAGGATTAGACGAAGAAGACGCCATTTTTAAGCACTTTGAACGGAGTCGAACAAGGTAAAGCACTGGCTCGAGCTCTGGTTTTGCGAGGAAGACGAAGTTCGCGAGCGAGGATTCGGGGAAATATCGAAGTGTGGAGGGTGAAAGTGAGGGAAAAAAAGGGGGAAAAGGGAATATAAAGGGTTAGGAGAGTGGGCTAATTCGGTCTATTGGAGACCGAACCATCAATTCGGTCTAGACCGAATTGATTGTGGTTTCCAAATGTCTGTGAGAGATTCGGTCTCTTAGGCCAATTCGGTTTAGACCGAATTGGCATAGAGACCGAATTGCAAGGGGAAACAAACACATACTTGCTGAAATGTGGTCTTTTGAAGTCAATTCGGTCTAGACCGAATTGGTCTAGAGACCGAATTACAGCAAGAAGACCGAATCTGGTTACTTAGGAAAATTAATGGGGGATGCTTTTGCGAGGCAATTCGGTCTATATGGGCAATTCGGTCTTATAGATCGAATTGCCTTATAGATCGAATTGCTCACTTGCATAAATAAAGCTAAGGAATCACAAATGCCTTTTGTAGATCAATTCGATCTATTCAAAATCAATTCGGTCTAGACCGAATTGCTATAGACCGAATTGCTACTTGGCCAACAAGGATGGAGTATGTGTCTTGGGGAAGCCAATTCGGTCTCTTAGGCCAATTCGGTCTAGACCGAATTTGCTTGGAGATCGAATTGGTTAAAATTCTCAAGGTACACCTCCATTGTGACCTGTTTCAAATAATTCGATGTAGACCGAATTGGTTTGAGATACAAAAGAAGATCACAATCAACACTTAGAAAAATTTTGAAAATTTTCAAAATTTCAAATTTTCTGAAATTATGGATTTTCTTAAGAAAAAGCATACCGAAAGCACACATTTAAACAGAAGTATTACTTTATTATAAATTGCTTGCATAAATTAGGTTCGATTAACACCCTCATTTTATGGTTTTATTCCGGATTTTAAATTTCTCTAAATTCCGGAGTTACTTTCCATTAAATGTAGCATTAATCCAACCGGGAACCTGGTTTTTGGAGCTTTATCCTTCTTTTTGTTGGTTCCATGAATTCCTGCAAGGTCAACATAAGAAAATTATTAAATTTTCTCCAAATATCAACATCCTCACATTTAGAGTCTTAGCACTCTAAATGTTTAGTTGATTTTTGGATACTTATCGTTCGAGACGAATAAATATGTAATAAATAATTATATAGATATATATATATATATATTTATTGAGCATAGGCCGGCTCTGATGTCATTTGGACTTCTTTTTTGGGGTCGAGCTGCCCTAGATACTCCTTCAATCTGTGTCCATTCACCACCAGCTCTCCTTTGTCAGTTCGAATCTTGACAGCTCCATTTTCAAACACGTGCACCACTTCGTATGGCCCTTCCCATCTGGATTTAAGCTTTCCGGGGAACAGCTTTAACCTAGAATTGAATAACAAGACATTTTGGCCAACATAGAAGTGTTTAGACTTTATACGACGATCGTGTAACTTCTGGGTCCGCTCTTTGTAAATCCTCGAGCTTTCATAAGCTTGCGCACGTATTTCCTCAATTTCATTGAGGTTCAACTTGCGCTTACTCTGAGCAACTCGTGGGTCAAAATTAAGCATTTTTACGGCCCAGTAAGCCTTGTGCTCTAGTTCTACAGGCAAATGACAGGCTTTTCCAAAGACAAGCCTGTATGGGGACATCCCAATGGGAGTCTTGAATGCAGTGCGGTATGCCCATAGAGCATCATTGAGTTTACGTGACCAGTCTTTGCGGGTTATCCCTACAGTGGCTTCGAGTATGTGTTTGATTTCGCGGTTAGATACCTCGACTTGGCCACTGGTTTGGGGATGATAAGGCGTGCCGATCTTGTGGAGAATCCCACTTCTGCTCATGAGATTTGCAAAAGCTTTGTTGACAAAGTGGGTTCCTCCATGAGATATGATTACCCTAGGTACACCAAATCTATTGAAAATGTTATTTTTCAAAAATTTGATGACTTGGTGACCATCGTTGGTTGGCAGCACAACCGCCTCGACCCACTTGGACACGTAATCAACAGCTACCAAGATGTAGTGATTTCCATCAGATGTCGGGAATGGTCCCATGAAGTCAATACCCCATACATCGAAAATCTCAAGGATGAGAATTCCTTTTTGAGGCATTTCATCCCTCTTGAAGATATTCCCTAATCTTTGGCATCTGTCGCAAGCCTTAACAAACACCTTGCAATCCTCGTAAATGGTAGGCCAATAGAAACCACACTCGAGCACCTTGTGAGCTGTTCGAGTGGGGCCATGGTGACCTCCATATTCCGATTCATGACATTTTTTAGCGATTTGATAAGCCTCGTGCTCAGTTACACAACGTCTAATAATCGAATCTGCACAATGCTTAAAGAGATAAGGATCTTCCCAGAAGTAGTTAACTACATCTTGGTTGAACCTTGCTTTTTGTTTCTTGCTCTGGAATGGTGGAGTTATTCCACATGCTAAAAAGTTAGCAATGTCGGAAAACCATGGACAAGCTTGATCATGAAGGTGCAAGGCAAACAGTTGCTCATCCGGAAAATTTTTATTGACGGCTATCTCATTTTTATCATTTTCTATTCGAGACAAATGGTCAGCAGCACCATTGTCTCTGCGTTTTCTATCTTTTATTATGATGTCAAATTCTTGCAACAAGAGTACCCACCTGATTAATCGAGGTTTGGCGTCTTGTTTGCTGAACAAGTATCTCAGTGCAGAGTGATCGGTGTATACTATGGTTTTCGTACCAATGAGGTATTGTCTGAATTTATCAAACGCAAAAACCACAGCATACATCTCTTTCTCCGTGGTGGTGTAATTGACTTGGGCTTCAGTCAGGGCATGGCTGGCGTAATGAATCACGCAGTGCCTTCCTTCCTTATGTTGCCCAAGAACTGCACCCACGGCGAGATCACTTGCATCGCACATGACCTCGAAAGGCATTGACCAATCGGGTGGTTGCACTATTGGAGCAGAAATCAACATCTTCTTGAGCGTGTCAAAGGCTTGAACACACGATTCACTTATTACGAAAGAATTTTCTTTATAAAGCAAATTAGTGAGCGGCTTGGCAATTTTAGAAAAGTCTTTAATGAATCTCCGGTAAAAACCGGCATGCCCTAAGAAACTCCTAACTGCTTTTATTGAGTTTGGTAATGGAAGGTTGGATATGACTGGGACTTTGGCCCTATCGACTTCGATGCCTGCGCGCGAGATGCGGTGACCCAACACTATTCTTTCGGTGACCATGAAATGGCACTTCTCCCAGTTTAAAACTAGGTTAGTGTCCGCACATCTTTTTAAAATTTTTGCAAGATTTGTCAAACATTCATCAAAAGTATCTCCATACACAGAGAAGTCATCCATGAAAACTTCAAAGCATTTTTCGATAAATTCTGAGAAAATAAACATCATGCATCGCTGAAAAGTGGCAGACGCATTGCAAAGTCCAAAAGGCATGCGCCTGTACGCAAAAGTTCCATATGGGCACGTGAAAGTGGTCTTATCATGATCTTCACTAGCTATTACAATCTGATTGTAACCAGAGTACCCATCCAAAAAGCAGTAGTACTCCCTTCCGGCCAACCTCTCCAGCATCTGATCAATGAATGGCAAGGGAAAATGATCCTTCCGCGTAGCGGTGTTAAGCTTTCGGTAGTCATTGCAGACTCTCCAACAGGTTACTGGACGTGTCGCTACTTCTTCTCCTTGCTCATTACTCGTTATGAACATTCCCCCACGCTTAGGTACTACCTGCACTGGGCTTACCCATTTGCTGTCAGATATAGGATAGATGATACCAGCATCTAAGAGCTTGATAACTTCTTTCCTTACCACTTCATGTATATGGGGGTTCAGACGCCTTTGTGGTTGCCTAGAGGGCTTGTACTCCTTTTCCATTAAAATTCTGTGCATGCAAACAGAGGGGCTTATTCCTTTTATATCAGAAATGGTCCATCCAATTGCATGTACATATTTCTTTAGAATGTCCAGAGCTTTTTCTTGTTCTTGTGTTAGCTTGGCTGACACAATCACCGGTAATCTTTTATGTTCAGCGAGAAAAACGTTCTTAAGATGATCCGGAAGTATTTTAAGTTCTAGCTCTGGCGGACATTCAACGGAAGGCAGTAATTTGCGAGAAATGGTTGGGGGTGAAAGATCAGATTTACCTTCAGGACCCTGTGTCAGTACAGGGGCCAGTTTCTCTTCCGTGGTGCTCTCTCCCTCCTCCGGAGTGAATTCAACACCGTCAAACTCTTCAAGATCCCCAATGATAGGGTCTTCGAAGTGAACAGCGTTGCAGCTTCTTTGTTGCTCAGCACCTCCAGGCGTCAGTACCTGTTTTGAAACTTTGTCCGTCATCACAGTCATAGAGTTTATGCTCTCGTCCTCACACCTACTTTCTATTACATCAAACATGGAACAAGATCCCTCATTCGGGAATTTCTGCAGCTCCTCCATGTCAAAAGAGATTTCTCGATTGTCCAACCTCAATGTGACTCTTCCAGATGTGGCATCAATCAGTGCACCGCCAGTGGCCAAAAACGGGCGTCCCAGGATAAGTGGCATTCAAGAGTCCTCTTTAATGTCAAGGATGATGAAGTCAACCGGGAAAAGAACTTGGCCGGTTTTGACTACCACATCCTTGAGGATTCCTACGGGCTTAGTGATCGATCTGTCTGCCAGCTGCAGTTTCATCTTGACCGGTTCAATCTCTCCGAGCCTTAGGCGAATTGCCATGGCTAGAGGCATCACGTTGATGCTGGATCCTAGATCACATAACCCCATGCTCACTTTGGCCTTTCCAATCTGTACTGGTAGCGTGCAACACCCAGGGTCCTCTTTCTTTTCGGGTAGCTTCCTTTGAACTATGGCACTGCATGTGCTGTTGAGAATGATCACCTCCTCCTGCTCTATGATGGGTGATTTTCACTACTCATATTTTACTACAAGCAGATGGTTGTCATCAAGTAATAAAAACCGGTGAATACCGGGTCGAACCCAAGGGAATTCAGAATATTATTTCATTCTGGAGAAAACTTAGCCATTTTAAGTTCATTAATAATATATATTATATTTTGAAAAGAGTTTGTTTAATTCTAATGGTGATTAAATTAAAATTATAGCATTAAATTTAAAAATAAAGCAAGTTAAAAATTTAAAATTATAAAAATAAAAATAAGATATATGCTTGTAATGATTTAGAACATGCCATCTTTATATAAAAGCGAAATTGCATAATGATTTAGCATTTCCCAATGTCTAAAAAAATCAATTTCAGCATAATTAATGATTTTATAAAGATTAAAAATATGCCAATTTCCTAATTTTCATAATTTGTAAAAACAGACTTCATGGAAGCAAATTAAATTATCTAACATTCTGCAATCATCAGTCTAGGCATAAATTTGAGTCTTTCCCAAGCATACAAATTTTCCTATTGTGATTAAACGACACATTTTCATTTCCCAAATCATCGTGCACATGCCAGAATCCATTTATAATGTGATTTATTCCCAAGACCGGTACTAAAATCTAATTTTCACTTTTTATCTCCCGATTTAGCAAAGTAGAAATCATACAGATTAGATTCTAACATTTAAATATGCAGAATAGTGTAAATAATCTAACAATTATGGTAAAATATTGATAAAACATGGTAAAATGGATTTTAATACTAAATTTAGAATGTGAACAGATTAGGATATTGTCAGATTACTGTAAATGGAATAATAGAAAAGATCGATCAATTCTGAATTGCAGATTAATGACATAGACATCAGATTAAAGAGAATACAGAATCATCGATTCATTTTATGTAGTAAAACAACAATTCTAATTCAAATTCTAACATCATTACAAATTTATCCAGATTTAACATATAAACATCGATCATTATTATTGCTTCCATAAAAACATAGATTCATACTTCAAAGTAATTCCGAACTCCCGTTCTAGAACACTTCTAACACGAACAACATAGAAATCCATTTACAAACATGAAAACAGTAGGAAATTATGTTTAAAAGCAAATCCTAAACATTACAAAGCGAGAAAAAGAAAAACAACACCTAGAATGCGAAGAACACAATCAGAAAGACGTTCTGATCACTTCCTCCGGCATGATTCGGTGTTATCGCCTTCTTCTCCAAAGTTGCAGAGAGTTTTTAGAATGTTTCTGTCGAATATTTGCGTCTGGGCTTGAAGAAATGACGAAAACGGTGTTTAAAACCGAGTTCGGGAGGTTAAAAAACTGCCCAACCGCGACTGTGGCGCAAAAAGTGGCGCTCGAAAGAGGTTTTCGGCGCCACCAAGTAGCTGCGGCGCATCCTGACATTTTCCAAAAATTCTGCTGCGGTGCAAAAAGTGGCGCATGGAAGGGGTTTTATGCACCGCCAAGAAGGTGCGGTGCATTCTGAAGCTTTTTCACCTCTGAAATTTTTCTAAGTGTTGAAGCGGTGCCTGATGCGGTGCTCGGAAGGCAGTTTAGGCTCCGCCATGCCTGTGCGGAGAATTCTGGGAAGATTTCGACTTTTTTTTTTCTTTTTTTTTTCTTTTTTTTTCTTTTTTTTCTTTCTAAGTCTGAATCTTGGCACATATCACATTAAATATTCCTTATTTTCAAAAATAAAGCTTCCGAACATCGCTCTTCATCATTTAAATGCCTGAAATAACATTGCAATGCATTAGGTTTGCCAAAGTCTTATTAAAAACACATAAAAACATGGTAAATTTAACCTAGATAAGCCAAATCTAACCATGATGACTTGAAAAATAAAAACACATGAAATACACCTAAAAGTGCAATGAATTAAGGTAAAATGCACTCATTTTGGACATATTTTAGTACAATTCAAGCTTGTATAAGTGTGGTTTCACAGGGTGCATCAACATCCTCACACTTAAATATTGATCGTCGCTTGAGCAATGAAATTAATTAACAGATGGACATGCCAATCAAGATAATAAGGATGAAGTCACTATAGTTCTGCCAAATCATAGATTTCAACAACGAAATGAGCTAAAGAGATTCAAAAGTTTAATGTGCTAGAACAAGGTAAATTGTCATACATCAGCTATCAAAACCAGGTGTCCAAAGCACTTACAGTACAAAAAGTAGATTAATCACACATAGCAACTCAAAATGGGAGAGTGAATAATGTAAATATGCTTTTCTATTCCTGTCTTCAAATTTGCTCAATTAATGACTCGGTTTCACAATTATTCTAGACACTTTGGCTGAGTTGTAGACGGTTGAATTCCAAAAGCTACTCATGTCTAAGAATACGTGCCAGTCATATAGCCAAGAGTTTATAATTATTCTGTTTAATACCCCTTTATTCAACATTCTCTCTTTTTTTTTACTCTTGCATTTTTTTTCATTTTTCCTTTTCTTTTCTTTTTTCAAGATTTAAATTTTTTTTTAATAGGGGTTTTACTCTGACTTTATTGTAATTAAGCATTTAAGGAGATATGGAACGAGCATATTCATATATAAATAATGATAACTCTCCACAGGACAAGTAAACCAGTCTAATTAATCAAAAAGCTTTCTGCAAAGTAAATAGAATTGTCACCAAAGTTCGAACAACTAGCATGACAATTTAACAAAGTCTAGGACTTTAACCTAAGAATCATAATGCTCATTAAGTTGTAAAATCGGATCTAAGCAGAACAGTTAGACTTATTCAGATTTCTCTTAAGATTGGTTGTGATGTGGTAATTCAATTAATAGCACACTGTGAAAACACAATTTAATCTAACATATTCAATATATCCAACCTAAAGCATTTACCGGAAATATTAAAAACATAACTAAGCTCTTACAAATTTATTCCATTCAAATCAGTAAACATAAAACATGAAAAGATCACACCTGGAATATTTAGGACTCTGAATTTCACTTCATCATCACGGCTGTCATCTTGCTCCTTTATTAGCATATCCTGCTTCTAATATGTTTATATAGCAACCACTCAAGCAAATATGATTGTTAGTGCATATGGGAATTCCAAAGTAATCAGAATCATAAAACACCATCCATAACTCAAATTATAACATTTAACAGCAATTTTCAGCAACTTTAATAAGTATGGACAGATTTGATAGATAATAAATTTCAGAATTCACCAAAAGCAAAACATCATAAGCTCTAGAGCAGAATTTACAGCAAAAATGCCAACAACTATATCAAAATATACCCTCATTCTTTATGATAACTCAACCCTGTATGATGTATTAAATAAATGGTTTATACATTGAATAACTTAATGGACCTGTTGATGAAGAATTTCGGGAATGTGATCATAATAGAAACTCCTCCATCCTCACACTTAAACTGAACTACCAGTTTAGTTTAAGTGCATAATGGAAGATTTAAAATATGGGATTAAAACTTTTTAATTTCAAAAATAAGACTATATCATGCATTCAAAAAGGTAGACTGAATTAGATCATACCTTTTAAATAGATAAAATTTTTAGCTTTTTCTTTAATATGATCTATACATCATAATTTATTTATTTTAATGCCTGCATTGTGTCAAATCATAAAGATTCGACACTTCAGCAATATTAATCCCGCTTCTTTCATCAATTATCATGGTTATTTGCTTTCCTATTATCAAATCAACAGCTCACAACATTCCAGTTTAACATGATTCAAGTAAGAGTTATTTTATTAGAATTAAAAACATGCATAAACATAACTTAAACATAAATATAAACTTAACCACATGCTTACCATATTCACTATAAATAAAACACCTAAGTAGTGCATAGCAGAGCAAACCAATATTCATAGCAAGAACATCCAACCAAGTAACAAATGTATTTCTTATACATTATTTGTGGAACCTGGTTACACAAAAACTTCGGATTAGTGTTAAATTTATGCATTGCTCTCCATCCTCACACTTAAGTTTAAACCAAAAGTTTAACTTAAGTGCAATATATAAAGCAAACATATATCAACCTAAAATGTGGGATCTAAACAACACCAATATATTTTATTTTACAAGCTATAAGTTCTAAATTTCTTACAAATTTAAGAAAATCACTTTTTAGAACTTAAAACTTATTATTAAAAAGAACCAATTTTAAGTTATAACAACTCCCTTTTTGTTAAAAATCTCAGATTTAATGCTTAAAGCTAATCAAATTAGCAAACTATTTCTTATTAATGATTCGAATTAATGATCAAGAACTTTTAGTTTATTGTTTTAAATATCATAAGTTTGCCTTTTTAGTTAAAAATTGATAGGATGAGTTTTTATAATAAAAATGTTTCTTTTTCATAAATTAGAAAAACATGAGGTTTGAAGCTTTAATGTTACCAAAAGTTATTAATGTAGATTAAAATAACATGGTTAACAATATTTATAGATCAACTTAAAAGATTAAACATGTTATTTTAACTCATTTTAAACAAATTTTCAGAATTCCCAAGCTGTAATTTCAGTTTTTAGAACACTGCAATCCTAAAATTTTGATAAATAATTTGAAACTTTTGAAGTTGAGCTTGAAAACATGTTCTAATACCATATTGTTCACTTCAACCTAACATTCATGCACTTAAACCAAGTTTTAATCCCACATTCTAATAAACCCAAAATCAATGCAACAACACAAATACCAACAAAAATGCATTCTCAATCACAAAATTGAATGAATTATTGACTATGATAGATATTCTTACCATAAGTGAAGCTTTGGAAGCACTTGGAAGAAGAATCCTCAAATTTGAGAAATTAGGGTTCTTGAGCCTCAATTTCAGCTTCTACTTTCAGCACATAACATGCACTACTTAATCATTAAATTAGAAATATGGTGATTAACAAAATTAAAAACATAAACAAATAAGCATAACGTGACATAAAATGAAAATAAAACATGCATATACGATAAATATGATCATAAAGACAAACAAAAAACAGATTATTATTATTTTTATTTTTATTATTATTTTTATTTTTATTTTATTATTATTATTATTATTTTTTGAACTGTGGTGGACAGGAAATTGAGGATGATGACTGCGGTTGTGAGATTCAATAGAGAGAGGACTGTGAAAGATAGAACAGGAGGGGGATGACTATTTTATTTTATTATTATTTTCTTTTATTTATTTATTTATTTATTTTTTTTTAAGGTTTACATTAAATGGGTAGGTTTTTAAGCCCAATTAGAAGATCTATGATTAAATTTGAGCTAATTGGAGATGAATTAGAATGGACTTTTGTAAAAATTCAAGTTTGGCACAAATCCAACGATTCCATTTAATACTACATGTGGTGCTCAAACAAGTTTTTACGCATTATTAGTATGAATGAAACCCAAAATGCCTTGTTTGTGCTACTTTCGGTGCTTAACTGAGTTTTCGAAAACCATTTATGAAGAGTGGCATCTAAATTCAGTTTTGTGCAAATTTTGTAGCAAAAAATAGGGTGTGATTTGCTTAATCGAAACATAATATTCCATCCATATTCCTATTCATCTATTAAACAAAATTACCCTAATTAGTTCTAATCATCTCCTATAAATATTTATAAAATTATGTTTATTTTCATCAATCCCTCTCATCAATTTATCTCAGCCTTTTCTCCTCTTTTATTTAAATCACCACAAAAATTCTTTCAGTTATTGATCTCTCCAATTCTTATCTCGTCTCAGTTCAATTGCATAAGAATCACTTCAAATTACCTATAATGAAAATCATGCAAGAACCAATTTTTTTTTTTAACAAGAACCATTTTTTTTTGTAAAATAAAGCATATAAAATAAAATAAAATAAAATCAAACATATTAAGCAAAAGACATAAATAACTATTGCTAAGCATGCAACGGCAGTATGCGAATTCCCTTTCCTAATTAGCTTTCAAAGACAAATGCACCATTTTCTAAATTAAAGGTCTAAATGGTGGGTGCACTTCCATAATCCTGTCATTCATGAGTTATAAGGTCAAATTGCACATCTTTATACAACAATTTAAATAAAGGTAATGCAATCATAAGAAAATTATTGATTAACATTCTAATATATCAGCATTCCCTCAAAAAAAAAAAAAAAACTCATTAAAGTTGTAATGTTGTCAAGAGGTGGAATTTAATCTCAAATATTCTAGCATCTAATATCAACACTTGATGTAATGCATTTAATTAAAAGTAATCTAATTTATTGAGAAATACGTACCTCAAGTGTGGTGCTAATACCTTTAAATGAAGTGTAGGTGGCTTTTCAATCGAGGATATCCACTTGAAATCCTCAATTATATATGCTGCATACAACTCGCTGCCATCCTCACACTTGTTCTCTTGCAAATCTTCCTTTTTTTTAGATGAGAAACCTAATATTCTTTCAAATTTCAGGATCACACACTGATTTAGCTCGATGCCCTTGCACGACATAGAATAGCAAAAAGTTATAACAATATTTTAAAAAAAAAGAAGTAGAAATAACATAAATATATTTAAATGAACTTAAAATAACATAATTTTCACAATAATTCCCCGGCAACGGCGCCAAAAACTTGATGGGTGATTTTCACTACTCATATTTTACCACAAGCGGATGGTTGTCATCAAGTAATAAAAACCGGTGAATACCGGGTCGAACCCAAGGGAATTCAGAATATTATTTCATTCTGGAGAAAACTTAGCCATTTTAAGTTCATTAATAATATATATTATATTTTGAAAAGAGTTTGTTTAATTCTAATGGTGATTAAATTAAAATTATAGCATTAAATTTTAAAATAAAGCAAGTTAAAAATTTAAAATTATAAAAATAAAAATAAGATATATGCTTGTAATGATTTAGAACATGCCATCTTTATATAAAAGCGAAATTGCATAATGATTTAGCATTTCCCAATGTCTAAAAAGATCAATTTCAGCATAATTAATGATTTTATAAAGATTAAAAATATGCCAATTTCCTAATTTTCATAATTTGTAAAAACAAACTTCATGGAAGCAAATTAAATTATCTAACATTCTGCAATCATCAGTCTAGGCATAAATTTGAGTCTTTCCCAAGCATACAAATTTTCCTATTGTGATTAAACGACACATTTCATTTCCCAAATCATCGTGCACATGCCAGAATCCATTTATAATGTGTTTTATTCCCAAGACCGGTACTAAAATCTAATTTCCACTTTTTATCTCCCGATTTAGCAAAGTAGAAATCATACAGATTAGATTCTAACATTTAAATATGCAGAATAGTGTAAATAATCTAACAATTATGGTAAAATATTGATAAAACATGGTAAAATGGATTTTAATACTAAATTTAGAATGTGAACAGATTAGGATATTGCCAGATTACTGTAAATGGAATAATAGAAAAGATCGATCAATTCTGAATTGCAGATTAATGACATAGACATCAGATTAAAGAGAATACAGAATCATCGATTCATTTTATGCAGTAAAACAACAATCCTAATTCAAATTCTAACATCATTACAGATTTATCCAGATTTAACATATAAACATCGATCATTATTATTGCTTCCATAAAAACATAGATTCATACTTCAAAGTAATTCCGAACTCCCGTTCTAGAACACTTCTAACACGAACAACATAGAAATCCATTTACAAACATGAAAACAGTAGGAAATTATGTTTAAAAGCAAATCCTAAACATTACAAAGCGAGAAAAAGAAAAACAACATCTAGAATGCGAAGAACACAGTCAGAAAGACGTTCTGATCACTTCCTCCGGCATGATTCGGTGTTATCGCCTTCTTCTCCAAAGTTGCAGAGAGTTTTTAGAGTGTTTCTGTCGAATATTTGCGTCTGGGCTTGAAGAAATGACGAAAAACGGTGTTTAAAACCGAGTTCGGGAGGTTAGAAAACTGCCCAACCGCGACTGTGGCACAAAAAGTGGCACTCGAAAGAGGTTTTCGGCGCCACCAAGGAGCTGCGGCGCATCCTGACATTTTCCAAAAATTCTGCTGCGGTGCAAAAAGTGGCGCTTGGAAGGGGTTTTATGCACCGCCAAGAAGGTGTGGTGCATTCTGAAGCTTTTTCACCTCTGAAATTTTTCTAACTGTTGAAGCGGTGCCTGATGCGGTGCTCGGAAGGCAGTTTAGGCTCCGCCATGCCTGTGCGGAGCATTCTGGGAAGATTTCAATTTTTTTTGTTCTTTTTTTTTTCTTTTTTTTTTCTTTCTAAGTCTGAATCTTGGCACATATCACATTAAATATTCCTTATTTTCAAAAATAAAGCTTCCGAACATCGCTCTTCATCATTTAAATGCCTGAAATAACATTGCAATGCATTAGGTTTGCCAAAGTCTTATTAAAAACACATAAAAACATGGTAAATTTAACCTAGATAAGCCAAATCTAACCATGATGACTTGAAAAATAAAAACACATGAAATACACCTAAAAGTGCAATGAATTAAGGTAAAATGCACTCATTTTGGACATATTTTAGTACAATTCAAGCTTGTATAAGTGTGGTTTCACAGGGTGCATCACTCTACGTGCCTTTTCCCTGAAATCAATTCTTTCAAGAACTTAGCATAGGTGGGCATTTCTGAAATCATTTCCACGAGAGGAATGGTTATCTCTACAGACTTTAACAGTTCTAGAAATTTCTTGAATTTAAGGTCATGTTAATTATTTTTAAGACGTGCAGGGTACGGCACCCTTGGCATGTACTTATTATTATCAATTTTTGGTGGTAAAGAGAAGGAAGTTGTACCTTCACCCATACCCTTTTCAGCTTCGTTTGCAGCTTCATCCTGCGAGTTAGCTGTATCTGATTTATCCTTTACCAGCTCAACACTTTCATCTCCTTCAACCTTTTCCTTTTCCTTTTCCACCTCCAATGAAGCCTTTACTTTCATAGCTTTCTTCTTTGCAGATCCAACATTTCCCTTCAGAGTCTTGCCTCCCCGCAATGTGATTGCCTTGCATTGCGGGTTGGCTTCAGTGCTGCTCGGCAGTGTTCCTTTCCCTCTGTTCTGCAATTCCTTAGCCAACTGGGTGACCTGCGTCTCCACATTTTTGATTGATGATTGCAACTGCTGGTTTATCTCCCTTTGATTGGAAATAAACTCAGTCATCAAATTCTCCAGGCGAGATGGTGGCTTTTGGTTGTATTGCTGATTCTGATCAGGTTGGGCTTGGAAGTTTTGGAAATTCTGGCCTTGGTTTTGGTTGGGCCTCTGTTGGATATGGGGTTGAAAGTTCTGGTTCTGATTCTGGAAGTTCTGAACTCTCTCCTGAACGAATCCTTGGTTCTAAGGTCTGAAGTTCTGCTGAAGGTTCTAGTTTGCGAACTGGTTAGGCTGGTTTGGCTGTGTCAACAAATGCGCGTTGAGTGCATTGTTGTTGGAATAGGAGAGGTTGGGGTGGCGGTTCTGGTAGTTCCCTGTGTAATTGCAGCTTTCGGTAGCTAGTTATTGGCATGTGTCAGTTGGATGTGGTCCTTGACAGAGCCCGCAAATTGCTCCCGATTGCTGTGCTTGCACTTGGCTAGATGAGGTTCCTGCCTGAGAAGTACCTGCTGCCTTTCCTTTCCCCTGTCCTAGCTGTATCGCAGCTACCTGTTCCTGCAATTTTTCGAAATCCGTTTTTCCTTCACTCACAGCAAAAACTTTTCTAGGAGGGTCCGCCTTCTTGTCACTGCTGTTCAATACAGATCTGTTGACAGACATTGTCTCGATCTTTTCCCAGGCTTGATCCATGGGCAAATGGAGTAAATGTCTTCCGCCTGCAGCGTCCAACATCATTCTCCATGGATGGTGAGTCCTCCATAGAATTTCCTCAGTTGCTCCCACGGTTGATATCGTGTTGGGGGCATCGCCTCAACAGGCTTGAGAACCTCTCCTTTGCATCATACAATGACTCGTCCGGCTTCATCTTGAACTCTCCTATTTTCTCTCGTCCCTCGTCTATCTTAGATTCAGGAAAGTACTTTAACAGAAAACTCCTCACCAAATCTGCCCAGGTACTCCTCTGATTTATGGGCAATGATTTATACCAATCCCTAGCACCACTAAACAAAGAAAAGGGAAACAACATTAGTCTTATAGCATCAGGTGAGACTCCCTGATTTTTGATTGTGTCGCAGAGCTCCAGGAAGGTTTGGAGATGATCATGGAGATCCTCATGATTTGCACCGCAAAATTGGTTGTTTTGCACCAGGTTGATGAGTGCTGGTTTGAGCTCAAAATTGCGTGCAGGAAATTGTGCTCTCCCAGGCCTATCCAGATAGGGCTCCACGATGGGCTGCATAAAATCAGTTGCTGCTTGCTGCTGTTGATTTCCTTGCTCTGCTTGGTTTTGATACTGCTGGTGGTAGTTGGGATTCTGTTGAAAAGTATTATCGGGATCATGAGGGTTGTTTTGGAATTGGTCCTGGTTGAAGGCTTGATTTTGGTATTGCTGGTTTGATATATTTTAGTTTTGTTGGTTATATTGGTTAGGGGGTGGTGGTTGTTGGTGGAATTGCTGATACTGTTGCTGATTTGGATTAGGTAGATTTTCCTCCTCGTTGGCACGATTCGGGTGTTCTACCATACCCCCATCAGCTCCATTACCAGGATTATTGGGTGGTTGGTCTATTGGTAAGATCGGGGGAATGTCCTGGTTCTCTGCCATATCGGATATTTCACTGCTTGTGGTTTTGGGTGAGGTATGAGTCCGGGCTTCCTGCTCTTTCCTTCGTCTGGCTTGCGCCCTCAGTTGGCGAGCGGTCCTTTCTATTTCTAGATCGAACGGTAGCTCAGGCAATGTGGCCTTTCTCCTTTGCATAAGCAGTTTGTATCAAGATTTGACAGCACCTGCACAACCCCCAGGTTAGTAATGGTTCAAGAATATATACAAAAACTATCTATGAGTAAATCAGGACGGTAGTTCTCTTAATAAACGGCGCTGCATCCTCCCCGACAACGGCGCCATGAAACTTTTGACAGTTTCCTACACGAGTATTTTCTAAAATATCCCAAGTTAAATTTATTAAAAGAAAAGAGGTATGATTCGTGGGAAAGGGGTTTAAGGTTATATTTCACTTTTTATTACTCATGTGGGAAACTTTGATTTCAAACGGCGCTGTGGACCTCCCCGGCATGAAACTTTTGACAATTTCCTGCCATGAAGATCCTTGCCATGAAACTTTTGACAAGTTCCCACTATATGAGTATTTTATGAAACATAATAATCCTGGTTTTTAATTTTATTTAATGAAACCAATTTATGAAGATGGAGTTGGGATTAGGGATATATTATAGGTTGTCATGTTCTTATTACTCGTGTTAAGAAACTATGCCCCCGAAAGCGCACGGTGTCAAAAATTGCAGTAATTTATAGTAAGACCGGATCGTTCACTGGAGGATGTGTGATAGAAGCAGGGCCCACGTCGTTCACTAAGATTTTCCACTCGGTTACTCGATTCAAGTTTTGCAATGAATTCTAACAACTACTTGACAATATTTTAAACTATGCTATGTAAGCAATTAAAGATTATTCTACAAAGCATGGTAAATTTAGTCTAAAAAAGCGATTAAATTCTATTCTAAGAACGCAATGAGAATTATGCTAAGGAAGCAAGTAAAATTATTCTACGAAAGCGGATTTAAAATATGACAGAAGGGACAGGGAGAAAATAATAAAGATTGGACAAGATTCAGATGAAACACAATTAAACTTCCATTTTAATTACACAGATCTTTGTTTGGGATAATCCTTTCAGTTAGCTAACTCTCATGCTTCCTATACCATGTTCCCTTTAACAGACATATACTTACAGCAAGGATTTACATGCCTTAAGACCTCAACCTCTAAGATACCACAGATTAATAACTGCCCCTGTCGAGGTATGTTATTCCTCCATGGTGGATAAGCAACACCTAACATATCATTAGTTGTTATGCCAAGTACTCCTATCATCCCCCTTGTCACACCCAAAGTCTAAATCTAATCCCGAACTAATCCATAACTCTTAAACCCTTACAACCGGCGGCCAACCTCCAATTCTTCCGAGTGACCTCTATGAAAGCTTTTTAAAGAAAGCGATAAAGAAAGCAGTAAAGAAAGCATTTAAAATCTATCACTCGGAAGTCTTAAAAGATCATCACATTCCGTTAGTATAAAAGAGCCCTCAGTCTTGATGACCAGATGCAGATTTAGAACTTCCCAAATATCAGTAAACCACAGGGCTTATAACATCCGGTTAGTTACGAGATACAAACATGAGTGGAACAGACCTATGATGATCTATTCCGAATGTACTCACTCGAGACTCAATTTTAGGCTTTGGCGGGAGAAGATAGTAGTTGAAAGAATACTCAACCCTACCTTAGAAATTAACCAAGGCCTATATGTTGTTCCTCTAATATTAATTATCACATCTTATCCGAATCCAAGTGGACACTGATTCGATGCAACACTTAATAAAAGATTTCCAACACACAGTAATTTTGAGAAACAAAAAGATATTTGAAAATCATTCCCTAAACAGGTACTAAACTCTCAATTAAAACACAGATCCTTTCAGTCTAGGTGAGACCTAATCCCTGACTCTGCTTCTAAGTTCTCAAAATCAACCCCCAGTAGATTATGAGTTAGTCATAACTGTCGAATTTATCCCTTACTCAGATCCGGATTTTATAAAGTGATTTTTGTGGAAATTTATTATGCAGCATCTGATTTAAATCGAGACTTCTATGTCCAAGGAGAAGGATCTCCAAAATATTATAGACCACAATATCTACATAATAATATCATGAATACATGTATATGAGAAGTAAAATAGATTACCCCAAAATATATGGCGGGGTTAGACAGAATCTGAAACACAAAGATGAATTAGCCAGAGATACGAAGAAAATGGCTAAAGAGATTGCCAGAAATAATTGGGGTTATCCGGACGGCAAACATCTGCTATCCGGGTCCCAAGTATTCCAGATGGAATGATTGTTAGACAGTGGGATGCCTTAAATGACAGTTGCCGCCGTCATCTTAGACTTCACCATCTGTGAATTTGGATGAAAACCCACATGTTCTATTACTGTAATAATTATTAGATAACATTGGCATATATTATCTATCATTACTACAACTCTAGATTCAGGTTTGAAATTAAGGTAAAGAAAAAAAAAACTGTATCCGGATAGGAGTCAGCTGAGCAGCTGTCATAATCCCGGATGGGCGAACCGCCAAGGCTTCCACCGACCACTATCCGAACCATGCAAAATAACAACTAGTAATTAATACTCAGAATACGAGCTAGTTATCCGTGTGGGAATACCCGCCAACATTAGTCTGATATATTTCTTACTAGTTGTTCATACACACAATGAAAGGGAAACTAAACAAAATTATGAAAATGTTTTTGGTATTGTGTGAGTGTTAATCACACAATTAATAGACACTAATGGGTTGAGATGTGTAATGGATAAAATTAGATGTAGTGGGCCTAGGCCCAATATACCCATGCAACTTACACAACTCAAGTAATAAAATATTTTTGGAGTTTTGAAAGTAGAAGGAAGAAAGCAATTCGGTCTATTGGGCAAAATGCAAATTAGGCCGAATTGAAGATGCATGAAGTATGAAGTAACACCATACCCAATTAATCCTTGTAAAAGCATGAAGCATCCTCTAATCCGAATTGTCAGAGCAATTCGGTCTAAACCGAATTGAACAATTCGAATTAATGGAGTGATTACTTTACTAAAATTTGGCTAAGGCATTTACCCCAGAATGAGGGTAATTCGAATTGCCAATTGAATTCGGTCTAGACCGAATTGGACAATTCGAATTGGTAAGACAAAGAAAATAAACTAAGGCATGAAGGGAAGGAATGCATACAATATGGTGTACAAGGTCAATTCGATCTATGGGGGGAGTTCGGTCTAGACCGAATTCGCACAAACCGAATTGCTTTTGCACCATATGAGAACAATTTTTGCTATGCAATTCGGTCTCTTGGGCAATTCGGTATAGACCGAATTACCTAGATCGAATTGCATATAAATTTTTAGATAAGGCCTTCAACAAATATTTTTGCCATGCAATTCCATTCTCATGGGCAATTCGGTTTAGACCGAATTGCCTCAAATCGAATTGCATGTCTTTTCTCTTATAAAAGATATTTTGAACTCATAAGTGCAGGTTCGGTTTACATTGTGTGGTTCATGATGGATAAGATTTACCAAATCCTTCATTTCACATCAATCTCACCTCACAGCCACACTAATGAGTGTTTTAAGGAAAATAGGCATAGTAGGTTACGTGGCTAGCAGGTATTGGCATGAACAAACCTTAATTCTACAAACAAGCAATCAAATATCAAAGACTTAAACATCTAATAAATAATAAGAACACATGCATAAAAATAAGAACACCTACATTATCTAAGGCAACAATAAGCTAACATAAAGAGAATAAAACAACAACCGAATAAACATAGGAATAAATTCTAATAAGCCTAAAATCATCTAAAACCTAAGAACACTTATTTGAATCACTAAGGTGTAAGAACAAGCCAAAAACCCACTAAACATGCATTTATTGAGAATGTAAGTCAACTAGGACATAATAAATGTAACCTAGTTGAAACAAACAAACATTCTATCATTTATTGCTAAGGAAAGCATTAAATAAGTGCCAAACACTTGAAATAAAAACCCATTTCTGGATTCCTTCTTGTATTGACACTTGAAAGCCACAAATAACCCTAAAACCATCATTAGCTTGAAGGTAGGGTTCATTATAACTACAAAGCATTTAAAGTTTATGGTAATGGCTACACTAAAGGTAGTGACAAGCTTCTATGAAAATAAACTAAGCTCAAAGCAATAAAACTACACTACAAACTTGAAAATAAACTAACTAAAGTAAACTACCTACCTAACCCTTAAGGGGTGAAGAACACCTTCTGTTCCTTCTTTTTGTCTCCCAGCAAAATGTCCAAGTGTGAATCAGTATATCTTCTTGTGTTGAGGAAGGTCAGCTTTTATACTTCTTCTCGAAACCCTAGGCCCATCAGGGCCCATCCACAGTGCCATGCATTTCTCACGTGCTCAAAGCTGCAATTTCGAATGTGGTTCGGTCTCCTCAAGTAGTTCGGTTTAGACCGAATTGGTGACATGAGGTTTTTCTCCTTGATCTTGAGCATGAAATGTGGTGATTCGGTCTATGGGTATAGACCGAATTGGCCTTGTCGAATTGAAGATGGCTCCTGCTTGGCTTCTTTGTTTTGAGGCAATTACATCTATGCACTCAATTCGGTCTAAACGGAATTGCATATTATCGAACTCCTTCTCTTCTTTTCTGCTCAGGGTCTTCTTCTTTTCAAAGTGCAATTCGGTCTGGGGTTCAATTCGGTATAGATCAAATTGCCACAGACCGAATTGGTTGCTCTTTTCTTCTTCAACACTTCTCTTTTTCGTCTTCTCTTCAGCAATTCGGTCTAATGAGCAATTCGGTTTAGGTCGAATTGCGTATAGACCGAATTGATCTTCAATACTTAACCGAAATTTCAATTTGTGGGGTTTTCATTCTTTTTCCCATCTTTTTGATTTTTGTGGGCTATTTTATTTTTTTGCGCATGTTTTCATTCCTTTTTCTTTTCTCTTTTCCTTTTTTCATGTTTTTGGATTTTTCTAACACAAATGCAATTAAAATTGCATATTTTTGTGTTTTTCATTACCAGTTTATTATTCTTACAAACTTGCATCAATCTGTCGAATTCAACTGCTTTCTCATTAAAATAAGGTGGGATTACGATCAAAATGTCCGTCTCAGACACGGAAATGGATTCGAAATAGTGGACAATTTTGGCCATTATCAGCGTGCTCTTACTCAGATATGGTTGGGACGCGTCCGACCGATTACTCGGAACCACATCGTCTTAGACCACGTATACGAGACCATTCACTTTATCGCCAGCGTCGGTAGGGTGAATGTGTGGGCTTGCATTGAGGACAACTTGAGGGTTACTACCTCATCCCGCGCTACAGCGCTCGGCGCATGGCTCTGCGACGTGGAGCACCTCGGCCCTACTTCGACCGGTGCCCGAGGACGGTGGTTTGATCTTGGTCACTCCTCTGGAGCAGCCACCTCCGCCTCCCGTGGTCCCACCTCCCGCAGTACCACCGCAGGGTCAAGGAATGACCCAAATGCTGCAGATGATGCAGGAGATGCGTCTTAGCATGGACGCTGGATTCGCAGCCGGGCAGGCTCGATACGATGCCTTGGACGCTAGGATGGATCTATACTAGGCCCGTATGGACACGATTACTACGAGGCAGTTAGAGCAGCAGGCCACTGTGACCGACATGTACGCCTACATGCGGCAGATGGATGAGTACATGCGTCGGCAGTTCCCGCCTCCTGATCAGTGATCTTCCGTTTCCTTCCCTTTTTGCATTTTCATTTAGGGCTTGTGCTAGAGGTATTTCATTTTGTTGTTTTCCCATGAGATTATATGATGATGATCCCGCTGATTGTGATTCGTAGTTTATGATTTCGTTGTGTCATTAGCTATCACTGCCTAGTTATTTGTTTTGATCGTTATCTCTTAAAATGTGGGTCGATTTCGTTCTGCCTTAGTTTATGTTTCATAGTTTTTTTTTTTTTACCATCTTGGATTTTGCTTTGGAAGCCACCAAATATTTGGAATTTAGGGAATTTTAATAAATAAATAGCTGAATAAATGAAACTTGTATTTTATTTCTTAAAGAAATTTTTGTACAAGTGATAGGATGTACAAGAATAGAAATATCTACTTAGCAAAAATAGTATTTCCTAAAATAGAGATCCTAGAGAGTCTAAGCTCATTCCGGCAGTGTAGCAGGGTCCTCTACGGGATCTTTCTCCACTGGGCTTGGACTGGGCTTGGATTTGCCGGCTGATGAACCATGTGAGGCCAGAGTCCAAGGGTTCCGTAGGGTCCATGGACCACTGGGCCGGTTGAATTATTGGCTTTGGGAGTTGGGGCCTGTGATCCATTAGGCTCGGCCCAATGCACAGCTACAGGACTGGGAGTCAGCATGATGTCGGCGAGGTGGATCAAGTCCATCCCTTGAGCTTCGACCTTCTCATTTAAGTTGTGGTTTAGTTCTGTGAGGTCGTGAACTTGCTGTTCAAGTTGATTCATGTGGTGGTGGTCGGTTTCCCTTAGGTTTCCCATATGGTGCAGTTTTGCCTCCAATTGAGCTACACGGTGTTTCAGCTGTTGTATACTTTGTTGGGAATCCAGATAAGCACTCATCATCATGACCATTAGGTTTATCATATCTTGGTTTGGGTTAGCCATCTAGTGCAAGCAAGAAACCTAAGTTAGAACATGTCAAGCTTCTAAGTTATCTAAGTATAGAGAATGCAGTATGCAAATGTACATGATGATTCCCCCCAAAAATAAATCATGCACTACATATATTTATTTCCCATGGGCTTTTAAAAATAAAAATCTATCCCATGGTGGACTAAAAATAATGGTAGTATTATTTGGACCTCTATATTGGGCCAAAATAATTAATATTTGGGCTCTATTAAAAATATATAGGGATTGGGTTTAAAATAATTAGGGTTTAAAATAATTTGGCCTCAAATTTAAAGATAGTTTGGTCTAAAAATAATTCGGGCTAGAAAATTAGAATAATTTGGGCTTCTTTAAAAATATTTTATTAGTTTAATACTCCCTCCGTCCCATTCCAAATGTCCTACTTACTATTTTTGGATGTCCCATTACAAATGTCTTCTTTCTATAAATAGAAATAATTTCCCCTCCAACAACTATGTGGACCCCACCATATACTCACAAACCAACTCTACCTTAATTCTCGTGCCCAAAAATAACAAGACACTTGGAGTGGGACGGAGGGAATAATACATTTAAAAATAATGGTTAAAAATAATACTTTAAAAATAATAGTAATAGTAGCTTTAAAAATATTCGGGCTCTGATACCAACTTGTAACACCCCGGTTTTGATAACCCATGCCGGGATGTCACCGCCACACCTCCCTAGCAAGACACGATTTCTTCGAGCTTGCTAACGAGATGCAAGGCTAGGTATTTCAGAATTTAAAATATTTAAAACATTTAGAAACAACCCATTGTAATATAATTTGAAAATATCAGAGTAATCACATGCAGTAATCGTTTTATATTAGTTGAATAATAATAACGGAAATATAAAGAAAGGGCCGACATGGCCAAAACACGGGTTAAATAGGCCCGTTATGCAATTCAGTCTCAAAACAAAAATTTAATGTCTCCCCAATCTCCCCATGCATGCTATGCTGATGCATAATTGTCATACTCTGAAAGAAAAGAGAAAATATGGTTTGGTCAGCATAAACATGCTAAGTAAGTTAATATATAGCATATGATCAAGGGGTTTTAAAGCGATTAATTAATTTAACCAAAACATGATAATAGACATTGTATAATTTAATACAGCTTAACTAATACAAATTTAATTGCATAATTTAAAACATGGATCCTACATGATCATAAATATAACTTCATGGGAATATAAATACAAGACATAATTTAAAAGCATAATTTAAATAAAAGAAATAAATTTAAAGTCTTTTAATTCTCCAATACTTCAAGATTAGGTATTTCAAGTATTTCATGATTGCAGTGCAACCGGCAACAAAGTTTAGCCAGTAGTCCGCGCGGCCGCAGCCGTATCCGCCATACCCAGTACCACTCCGGAGCCTCGGGAAACCCATACGGATACTCCCGAGAGTGTAGGCCCTATATATCTCGCCATTTTGGCATAATTTCTCATATTTGACACCATCGTCCATTCAGGCACGACGCAGTTAGGAGGGCATCCTGCAGAGCACTCACCCCTTAATTTGTTTTTAATCAAGTCGCAAGGGGATTTTTGAAAACATTGTTTTTATTAATTTCAAAAGAATTTTCACTTGTTTGTATAGTAAAGGCCAATTTCACCAATTCCTCAAGTTTCTCAAAATATAACTTTCACGTGTTGATGTTCGCGCTATTCTCATTTAAAAATTCATCACAAGGCCAAAAATTCTGAAAATTTGACAGTAGCTCGACAACACAGTAACGAATAAGTTTTGTGTTTTAAGTTTTTCGATCCGAGTTAAGGAAGCAAGTCAAAAGTGTGAATTTGTACACGAATACCTATTCTCATTTTAAGTTTTTATTAAGTTTTTCGATCCGGGTTCAGGATGCATCAGTTTTCAAAGGTCCAATTTTTAACTTATCAAATGAGCTCCAATCTTAATGAAATTTTACAGGGTGATTCACAACTCATAGATCTACAAATTTCATGTTCAAATCAAGTTCTAATTCGTCATAGATCTAGTGTCAAAATCATCAACAAGTTCGAAAAGTAATTCTGCCACCATTTCAAGATTCAAATTGAATGCAGGTTCGTCCGGGTCAGTTTTCAGGTATCAAATCATAACAAAAAATTGTGAAATTTTTACATGACATAGATCAGGGTCTTAGAAACACTTTTTATATTTTGAGTTTTTCTGTTTGAACATTTTAAAGGGTCCGATAAATTTCTACAAAACTGTTGCGCATGTGTAGACAGATTTTATTAGGGTTTCATGTTGAATCTTTTTGTTTGGTTAATTTTAGTCTCCCAAAACCACAAGTAAGCATCAACTTACATGAAATAGTTTCTCCGGCTCTCCAAATTCGAAGAAGTGGCCTCCTCATTCACCGTTTGTCTCCGGAGATCCTTTGTTCTCCTTTTTTTTTTGTTCGGATCGGGGTTTAGAAAAGAAAAAGGGGCTAAGTTAGATTTGTGTTTAAATTCGAATGGAAAGAGATGGACGAAAATCTTACCCCACTGTCTACCTACGCCCGGGAGTCTTTGGATTCGCCTGGAAAACGTCCTCCTTCTCAGATTTCTTGCCTCCGACGTCTTTGGATTATGGTTTTTCGGGTATGCTCAATTCGAAGATGTTCAAAAGGGATATACGGGCTGTCACGGGGCCTTTTATAGACTCACAAGGTCCAAAGGACGTCCAAGAGCTGCCTTGGAGAGTCTTGGGCCGAAAGACGTGCAACCAACTCGAAAAATCCGAAATCGGGCGAGAGAATCTCGCACGGGGTGTTTCTGCCCGCTGGTGCGCCCGTGGCGCGGGAAATGATCCGCAAAGTGCGGAGGCCGCGCGGCCTTGGCCTGGACTTCGGTCCGGGCCGGGTCGTGCGATCCATCGGGCCTTTTCTCCTCTCTTTCGGACTTCTATCCTCCTATGCTCTTGGGCTTCAATTTTCAGGCTATTCTTGGGCTCCAATTTCCTATCTTAATTTTATTTGGATCTTAATTAAATTTTGGGTTCGAATTATTGAGTCCATTCGTATTGGGTTCTCTTGGGACAATTTATTTAATTAAATTATCTTTAACTTTAATTCCTTCTTGGATTAAATTCCATTTCTCAATTTCTCTTTTAATTATTTATTTATTCATTTATGTATTTATTTATTTATTTATGTTACAAAATTCTCGGGTATTATTTGGTGAAATAAAATGTTCAATTGATCAAGGATAAAGAGCATTTGATTAAGGAGAAAGATGTGTTGATTGAAGAGAAAGAAGCACTAAAGAAAGAATCTCAAGATCTTCAAGAGAAGGTTTATAATTTGGAAATAATGGTGAAAGGAAAAGAGAAGCTCAATGAAGTTTTGTAATTAGATATCAGTTTTCAAGCACTCCATCAGCGATTAAATTTGTGAGTGGAGGATTCTTTGAACAAAAATCATCCTCAAGGAAAAATCAAAAGGTGGTTGTTGTAAGTGGTACTGAAGTGGTTAAAAAGGTTGTTGAAACATTTGGTCGACAACCAGTCAAAAAGATCTACAAGGAAAGATATATTTAGAAGTTTCAACAATACAAAGATTGTGCTTACTGTAGATTGCCAGGACATAAAGCTGATGAGTGTTTTCAGATTGTAAAGGATTTTATGAATGGTAGTCCTGTTGTCTGGCCAACTGAGAACTACGGAAGAGGGTTAAAATGAGAAGAGTTTGGGTTCCAAAGAAATCATAATGCAATTGCCTTGATAAAAATGGGATAGAAGATGTGCCACGTATGTCGTGTGAATGCCATGGATCTCTTGGTTACTAACTTGCTAAAAAGGATTAACAAAGAAAACGGAAGATTAACAAAGGATAGAGAAGCTAAACCGCAACAAGAATCGTCGGGGGAAGCAACCAATGTGTTCTAAACATTGACCTCATCCCAATCCTTCCACTCAAGCCTCGGTTTGATGATCAACCATGGTAGCTTCAAGCCAAGTTGATGAATGTTTCCAAGCAAACATACAAAGTGTGTGTGAGAGTGTTTATGAACTCACAAGTGATCTTTGAAGAGAGAAAATTAATATTCATTCAAGCAAAGATGTCTTACAAGTGAGGAGAAGGAATATATATAGGCCAAACCCCTTAGAAAATAAAAGAAATGAAAAATACATCAAAAATGGACAAAGTGCGAGTCCGAGGCAATTCGATCTATGGCAATTCGGTTTAGACCGAATTGGCTAGACCGAATTGAAAGAGTTAGGAAAATTTTCTAAGGCATGGAGGCAATTCGGTCTATGGCAATTCGGTTTAGACCGAATTGGCTAGACCGAATTGGCTAGACCGAATTGGGTTCAATGCCTTAGCCAAATTTCATATGCTCTTATTTTCTACACTATTACAAAATATATTATCCGACCAATCTCCGACTTGTCCGAAAATTATCCGGCGACCGGCGGTGGCTCCGGCCGACCTCCGGCGAACTTCCGGTCAATTTTCCGGCGACGGTGATGGCTTACTGCTTCAAATTGGGGATTCCATGGTTGGAATCCCTCCGGTCTCATCGAGCTGGATCATGATCAATGCTTTCGGATTGTGGCCTTCTTCTCTATTAATTTCTTCTTGGAATTCCCCAGTCTTGAGAAGGCTTGCAATCCGGTCCATAAATTTCCTTGCCCGGGTCCCGGAGTGTGGTCCTGATGGGATACTTAATGTTGTAGATTTGGCTCCCACGCTAGTCCATAGACCGAATTGGCTAGACCGAATTGGCTTCAATGCCTTAGCCAAATTTTATATGCTCTTATTTTCTACACTATTACAGAATATATTATCCGACCAATCTCCGACTTGTCCGAAAATTATCTGGCGACCGGCGGTGGCTCCGGCCGACCTCCGGCGAACTTCCGGTCAATTTTCCGGCAACGGTGATGGCTTACTTCTTCAAAATTGGGGATTCCATGGTTGGAATCCCTCCGGTCTCATCGAGCTGGATCATGATCAATGCTTTCGGATTGTGGCCTTCTTCTCTATTGATTTCTTCTTGGAATTCATCAGTCTTGAGAAGGCTTGCAATCCGGTCCATAAATTTCCTTGCCCGGGTCCTGGAGTGTGGTCCTGATGGGATACTTAATGTTGTAGATTTGGCTCCCACGCCATCCCCTCCCCCTTGAGAAGGTTGAGCCATCAACCGAACAAGCTCTTCACCGTCTTCCTCATAGAGGGCGAGATCTACAACATTAAAAGTAGCATTAATTCCATACTCAGGAGGCAATTCTAACCTGTATGCATTGTCATTGATCTTTTCCAAAACTCGAAATGGACCGTCCCCCCGCGGGGAAAGCTTGTCATGCCTCTTTTGTGGAAATATCTCCTTGCGCATATGGAGCGAGACCCAATCCCCGGGCTTCAACAACAGCTTCTTTCGTCCTCTGTTGGCATATTTCGCGTATGTCTTCGTGGCCTTCTTGAGGCTTTCCTGGACATTCTTGTGAAGCTCCTGTATAGCTCGAGCCCTGTCCCTGCCATTAACATTAAAATGCTCATTGCGGGGCAATGGCAGCAAGTCGACAGGTGTTAGTGGGTTGAAACCATAGACAATTTCGAACGGTGACATGTTAGTGGCACTGTGGACGTGTCTGTTATATGCAAACTCTATGTAAAGCAAACACTCGTTCCCAACTCTTGTAACTGGAAGCAGTAATAATCCGCAGCAGATTACCCAAGACTCTGTTGACGGCTTCAGTTTGCCCGTCTGTTTGAGGGTGATAAGCTGTGGAAAACAAAAGCTTCGTGCCAATCTCATGCCATAGAGATTTCCAAAAGTAGCTTACAAATTTTGTGTCCCGATCCGACACAATTGTTTTCGGGATCCCATGGAGATGCACCACTTCTTTGAAGAATAATTTGGCAATGTGGTGGGCGTCATTGGTCTTCGTGCAAGGAATGAAATGAGCCATCTTGCTGAATCGATCTACCACTACGAATATCGAATCTTTGTTTCGAGCAGTCCGTGGTAGTCCTAGCACGAAGTCCATCGAAAGATCAATCCATGGTCCCTCGGGGATTGGTAGAGGCATATATAAACCATGTGGCTTGGAAGTGGATTTCGCCTTCAGACTGATGATGCATTTGGAGATCAAGTTATCCACTTCTTTCCTCATTCCCGGCCAGTAAAAGCGTTCACTCAGAATTCCAAAAGTGGCAGTCCTCCCGAAATGTCCCATAAGGTCTCCGTTGTGAACCTCCTTGATTAGAAGTTCCCTAACCGATCCCTTGGGAATGCACAGTCGTTTCTCGAAATACAGAAATCCATCGAGTCTAGAAAACTCCTTGAACCCGTGCCTTTCGGTTTCTGCCCAATTTTCTTTGAAGTCAGGATCAGTGGCATATTGATCCTTAATATGCTCGAAGCCAATCAGATGCGTCGTGGCCATGGCCTCCAAGGCTGTCCTTCGGGAAAGAGCGTCTGCAACGATATTTTCCTTCCCCTTTTTGTACTTGAGCACATAAGGGAAAGTCTCGATAAATCCGCTCCAACGCGCATGTCTTTTCCCCAGTTGTCGTTGATTCCGAATATGCTTGAGGGTTTCGTGGTCCGTATGGATGATGAACTCACGACCCAGGAGATAGTGTTGCCACGTCTTTAAAGCCTGGACCACAGCGTAGTGTTCTTTGTCATACGTGGAATAGTTCAACTGTGCGCCAGAGAACTTTTCGCTGTGGTATGCCACTGGCTTCCCATTCTGCAATAAAACTGCACCCATGCCCGTCCCTGATGCATCGCATTCCACTTCGAATGGAATGTCAAAATCTGGTATGGCTAGAACCGGCGCATGAGTCAGTTTGGACTTCAGGTCGTCAAAACTCTTTTGCTCAGTCGACCCCCACTTAAAGACAAGTCCCTTTTTCAGCAATGAGGTTAGGGGTGCCGCAATTGAACTAAAATTCGGGACAAATCTTCTGAAGAAACCACATAGACCCAAGAATTGCCTAACTTCATGCATGTTTGTGGGTGGTTTCCATTCAGAGATCGCCTTTATTTTTGCTTCATCGACCTTAAGACCACCACGCCCAACAATGTAGCCAAGGAACGAGAGTTCTGTCGCATGAAAGGTGCATTTCTCCTTGTTAGCGTAGAGCTGAACTTCCCGCAACCTATTTAGTACCTGTTGGACATGGGAAAGGTGATCAGACTCACTAGAACTATACACTAAAATGTCATCAAAATATACAACGACAAATTTATTAATAAATTGGCGAAGGGTCTCATTCATAAGTCGCATGAATGTTGAAGGCGCGTTTGTCAGTCCAAATGGCATAACAAGCCATTCATATAATCCCAATTCGGTTTTAAACGCCGTCTTCCATTCATCTCCCGGTTGCATCCGGATTTGGTGATAACCGCTTCGCAAGTCAATTTTTGAGAAAATGCTGGCGTGACCCAGCTCGTCGAGCATGTCATCCAAACGAGGGATCGGGTGCCGATACTTAATGGAAATTGCGTTCACAGCTCGACAATCTACACACATGCGCCATGTCCCGTCTTTCTTGGGAACCAAAAAAATTGGCACAACACATGGTGAGAGGCTTTCTCGGACCCATCCTTTATCCATCAACTCTTGAAATTGTCTCTGCACTTCTTTAGTTTCTTCCGGGTTCACTCGGTAAGCTGGCCGATTAGGAATTGAAGCGCCCGGCACGAAATCGATCTGATGCTCGATTCCGCGCAAAGGTGGAAGACCAGCGGGAACTTCATCCGGGAAGATATCAGAATTTTCGTCCAACATCCTGGAAAAGTCAATAGGAATATCAGGTGCAGCAGTGCAAGTTCTGTAAATATCGTCAACAGGTTTTGCAAAAGCGAGGAAACAGTAACCTGTTGAGCTCGGTGCGCGCATTGTTTGCTCAAAATCGGTTCGAGTCGTCAGCAGGCAAGGATTGGCAGAGGTGCTCTCGATGCAGAGGGTCTTTCCTTTGTCCTTCATTTTTTCTCTGCCTCGTCCTTCTTCATGTTAGCACGCAGAATTTCTTGATCTGCTCGAACCATTTTTACAGATAGTGGCTTGACATTTATTTTCTTTTGTTTAAAAATGAAAGATAAACAATTGGCACGACCCTTATATTTGACATCACGATCATATAACCACGGTCGTCCCAAATAAAATGTGGCAGGCAGTCATGGGAATGACGTCACAAATGACATTTTCAGAATAGGACCCGATCTTAATAGGAATCTTGGCTCGCCGGTTGACTTTCAGGTCGCTATTGTCATTCATCCAATGGAGGTGGTAGGGACTCGGATGCTCTTCAGTTGGAATGCCTAACCTGCGAACAACATAGGCACTCACAGCATTAGTGCAACTACCATTGTCAACAATTACAGAAGCAACATTGCCCTTTAAATCACAATGACAATAAAATAAATTCTCCCGTTGCTCGTCAAATCGAGGTTTTTCTTCTGATCGTTCAGCACTGAGAGTCCGCATAGCCACCAAATTAGTTGCTTGCGATCCTCTTCAACTGTTTCCTCGGCAGCGTAGAATTCTTCACTGTCATCGGAGTCCACATTTTCCTCCCTCTCAGCCTGTTCAGGTTGTTCATCATCGGAGTCTATTATTCTCCAAGATCCGTCTTCCAAGAGTGCAGCTCTTTTGGTGAAAGGGCACTCAGGTGAGTAATGACCCTTTCGACCACACTTGAAGCACGTAACCTCCTTCTTCCGATCCTTTTCGAATTTAGGCCTCTCGATGACCGCGGGTTTAGGACGTTCCGGACGGTAGGTCTTAAATTCTTTGGTCATTTCGAAACCTTTCGGTTTTGGTTTGTCGTCCCTTGGAATGAATGTCTTCTGATTCCAAGGTTTCTGTGAACTGGCACCGGAATCATGACGGTACTGAGATTTCAGCACTCGAGGTCGATCATCGGTCTCAAGTTTCATGGCTAGCTCCACCAACTCGTCTAGAGTGTCGTATGGTCGGAGCCTGGCCTCCTTTCGAATCTCGATTCGGAGTCCCTTGAGGAATCTAGACTTCGTGACGCCCTCGTCTTCAATTACGCCGGCCTTCAGCAAGAGAGTCTCCATTTCCTTGAAATACTCCTCTACCGACCTGTTCCCTTGAACAAGAAAAGCAAGCTTATCGTATAGGTCCTGTCGGTAGTGAGATGGTACGAATCTGCTTTCCATGACCCGTGTCAAAGTAGTCCAAGTCTGAATAGGATCATAGCCATTCTGCTGGATGTCATGAGTCGCTTTCTACCACCATACCAACGTGCAATCTTTGAAAGCACAAACGACCACCTTGACCTTTTTGATGTCCGCGTAGTTATGGCAGTTGAAAATGAGCTCCATTGAATGCTTCCATTCAAGGAATTCTTCCGGATTGGATGTTCCCTTGAATGGGGGAATGTCGAACTTGATCCCCTTCAAGTCTCTATCGGGCTCGTCACATCTGTTGTTTCGGCGGGGGTTTCTGTGGTACACCTCCTCATCGGGATCTGATTCAGATTCATGCTGTTGATGTCTGACTTGCCTGGGTGGAACAGGTGCTCTGGGAGGTTGGAGATTTGCGGGTGTTTGACGTATGGGGTTATTTCGACCAGTCTGTCGGGGTCCCTGTTGCTGGGCCTCGATCTCAGCTTCGGCATCCTCCATATCATGACTTCGCACACCTTGGGGCCCACTTTGATGGCTACGAGGGGTGCTAGATGTTGCGGGTGGAGTGGCCTGAGGAGTTGTCCGGTCAAACACTTCCTGTATCTTCAGCTCAAGTCGTCTCATGGTGTCAGATTGAACAGCGTTCCCATGCATTACCATGTCGTTCTTGAAGGTGTCGACCCGGTGATTCAAATCATCTATACGCTGATCCATATTGTCCAGTCGGCCAGTCATTTTCAACAACATGTCCATCAGATCCTTGTTAGAAGGTTGTCCTGAACCTGCCATGTCACAAATCTAAACAGAAAAATTAAGCAATATCTGATAAGAAATTTAAAATTAAATAAGCAAAAGAGATGAAAATATTATGTAAAATAAAAGAGGGAATTTATCTGGATCACTCAGAAATATCGCTCAGTTTGCTCACAACCCGATGACTGAATGCTGGGTTGATTCACAATCTGGTATGAAATGCAGTCCACGGTGATCACAAACAAATGCCCAAGTGTTCAGAGAGTGAGGTCAGATATATGGAACGCGCAGTACACGGAACAAATGTAACTGCTCGACTCAATTCAAAATTATAAGGTGGAATTATGTATCATGCAATGCAGACAATTATGTTCAACACCTTATGCGAGCAACTATCACAGCAACAGTGTATGGAGTCCCAATATGGAAGTGTAAAATAAAATCTCACAACACTCGGAAATACCCAGAATACTCAAATGACTTCTCGGGCTAGGTTTCACGAGGTGCCAGTCCAATATCCACTTTATTGTAAAAATTACTCAAGTGGCTTCTTGGGCTAGGGTTTCACGTACATGCCAGTCCGATATTCACCTTATTGTATTCCACTCAAGAAAATAGAAAAAAATATTACCAGTGAAGAAGTAAGAAAATTTCTAACACTTAGAAAAATAAAAATTCTGCAGCCAATTCGGTCTATGGAGGTAGTGCGAAAAAGGGAGTAGACCGAACTGGGGCTTCCTTGTCCTTGGTGCGAATTCCTTCAGGCAATTTGGTTTAGAGGTCAATTCGGTTTATAAAGGGGAAAAGACCGAATTGGCACTATAGACCGAATTGGATGTGGTGCCTTGATGATTTCTTCAGTTGGAGGGCAATTCGGTTTAAGGGAGGCAATTCGGTTTATGGGTTTTAACCGAATTGCACTCTTAGACCGAATTGGTGGTGGAAACTTGTTGCTGCTTCTTTCTTCTGGAGGGGCAATTCGGTCTCTGAAAGGCGATTCGGTCTAGATCGAATTGGAGACAGACCGAATTGGTTTCGAATTTGAGCTCACAACTTTTGATTTTTCTTCCTCCTTTTTCGGGTAGTTGTTGGCTTGTCCACTCCTTTTGGCTAACTTTTCACACCAAAATCTTGTGCTTTAAATGCAACACATCATTACAAAATCAAAATGCCTTATTTATGGCAAATGATTGGACACATTTAATGAGTGCCTCTATTACATAGCCTTTTTGCATGCAAGCAAAAATCCTACCAAATCCTATCAATCCTACCTATTACAATCTTGTCAAGAACACTTTGAAGATGTCAAGAACAAGATGAATATGATATCAACACACCAAAAACAATAAAATAATCTCACACCCCAAACCCTAACTACCCACTGTTGTGTGAAAATATGCAAGTATAATTTGTTAAACAAAATATCATGCACACATAACACACAATGGAAAATATATGGGTGTGGAGAGACAAGATGGGACACGGTAATAGGCACAAAACCACAAGATACCAAGATCTAAACACAAAACAAGAAGCAAAATATATGAATTTTCGGATTTTTCAACAAGAACACCCAAGAACTTCAAACTAGCATAACTTTGTCATACGATGTCCGTTTTCGAAGATCTTTATATGTAAACATATCTACTCGACGAGAGGAACAAGAATATGAAGTCAGATTTCATAAAATCCCGACGAGCAGATACCAGAATTTTCGAGAAGTGGACAGCAAGCTATTTTAGGGTTTTCTTGAATTTTTAGGAACAAGAACACAAACACAAGGAGATATATTTTTGGGTTTTGAAATTAATAACAAGTAGAACCAAATGAGCTCTGATACCAAATGAATTAGGATGCCATGGATCTCTTGGTTACTAACTTGCTAAAAAGGATTAACAAAGAAAATGGAAGATTAACAAAGGATAGAGAAGCTAAACCGCAACAAGAATCGTCGGGGGAAGCAACCAATGTGTTCTAAACATTGACCTCATCCCAATCCTTCCACTCAAGCCTCGGTTTGATGATCAACCATGGTAGCTTCAAGCCAAGTTGATGAATGTTTCCAAGCAAACATACAAAGTGTGTGTGAGAGTGTTTATGAACTCACAAGTGATCTTTGAAGAGAGAAAATTAATATTCATTCAAGCAAAGATCTTACAAGTGAGGGGAAGGACATATATATAGGCCAAACCCCTTAGAAAATAAAAGAAATGAAAAATACATCAAAAATGGACCAAGTGCGAGTACGAGGCAATTTGGTCTATGGCAATTCGGTTTACACCGAATTGGCTAGACTGAATTGGCTAGACCGAATTGAAAGAGTTAGGAAAATTTTCTAAGGCATAGAGGCAATTCGGTCTATGGCAATTCGGTTTAGACCAAATTGGCTAGACCGAATTGGCTAGACCGAATTGGCTTCAATGCCTTAGCCAAATTTCATATACTCTTATTTTCTACACTATTACAAAATATATTATCCGACCAATCTCCGACTTGTCCGAAAATTATCCGGCGAACGGCGGTGGCTCCGGCCGACCTCCGGCGAACTTCCGATCAATTTTCCGGCGACGGTGATGGCTTACTGCTTCAAAATTGGGGATTCCATGGTTGGAATCCCTCCGGTCTCATCGAGCTGGATCATGATCAATGCTTTCGAATTGTGGCCTTCTTCTCTATTGATTTCTTCTTGGAATTCCTCAGTCTTGAGAAGGCTTGCAATCTGGTCCATAAATTTCCTTGCTCGGGTCCTGGAATGTGGTCCTGATGGGATACTTAATGCTGTAGATTTGGCTCCCACGCCAGTGAACAACGGGCAGACTATCTGACTAAGTCCCTTGATAGAGAAAAGCTTGAGGAGCAAAGACGAAACTTGGGCTTGTGCCACTCTCTTTAGTACCATGCTGCATTCGGGGCCCTGGATTACAAAGAATTTATGTTTTGTGGGCCTATTTATTCGAAAGGGAGATGTTACAGTTGAGCTACTGGAGGTATGATAGGCACTTCAATTCTAGTATATTCTGTTGTTGATGCTAATGTTTTGACTACTGAAAAACAACTTGGAAAAGATATGACATATTGCAAGGGGGAGTATCTATGATGAGTTTAATTTAATTGGAAGTTTTACTTGGTAATTATTGATGATTTTAAGTAGCTTGTGCCACAGAGAAAGGCGGAGAAACACATGATACATTTTTCTGCTGATCATTTCCTGTTGTCCAAACTACAGTGGAACAACCAGAAAAAGGCAAAGATGTTATTGTTCAATGATCATACCAAAAAGGGGGAGAATATGATATGATTTTGTTGTTCATGAGCATCGTGAATGGTTTTGGTTGATTATATCCACAAAGGGGGAGAATGTGAAGTCCTTGAGTCATGTGTTGTGAAGATGATCAACGTTGTTCTGTAGTTGTGAAGACGACTCATGAACAACGCAATCTGATAGTGGAGAAAGGACAAAAAGGGATGCTAACGTGGCACAACAGATTTCAGTTTTATGTAGATGCTCGTTGTCTCTCTGATGTTGAAACAACTTATCAACAACGAGTGCTGTGGAACTGAAAAGTACGAAAGGAGAGTGACGTGGCCACTTCCTCCCAGCAGGCTTTTAGGGTTTTAAATGGGCCTTGTACTCCTATAAATACCTACTTTCGACTCTTCCTCATTAACACCAAAATTCATCCACTCCAAAGAAGAAAAAACAGAGCACTCTCATTGTCCTTCACTGCCATGGAAATCTGAGGAAGCTGGAGCTGTTCAACCCCGATTTTTGTTTTCTTTAGAAGGCTCAAACAACCATTTCCAGCTGGGTACATCTCTTGTTGTTTGATTGCTTTTGTCATTTTGGGGTTGATTGGTTTGTGTTTAGATTCTCATGATTTATCTTTTGAAAACAGAAACATGGGTCTTATATTGGGTGTTGTATCACAAACACCATTTCCACATCTTCTAGTGAATTATGTTGACAGCAGCTTGATAGATATACCTTGAGGCTTCCGGTTGTTTCCTTAGTCTATTGAAGGAATAAGGAAGTTCATTAGTGAATAGGGTGTTGGGAAATGGGTTGGTAAAACCTTGCAACATGTTTGGTGATGATCTAGTAAAATCCTGGCTTGGTGCCCCCAGATGTAGATCTGTTGATCGAACTGGGTGAACAATTTCTGGTGTTCTCTGCTTTTATTTCCGCACTTTGTTCTGTTTATATCTTATGGTTGTTGATTGGTTGTTTGGACAACGCTCCGACAATGTTTTCGCATTGGTTTATTATCCTGACAATTGGGAAACAACGTACTCTGTATTGGTATTGGTTTCTTGCTCATCTTTGCTGCATTTCGTGGGGACCTAACATTACCGATTTACTGTAATGTTAAACGGAGACACAATCACACAGAGATAGATACACAATGCTCTTTAAGCATCACTCGTAATTGGAAATTGACGAAGTAAATTGCAGATTGCCAAACACAAATTCTATAAATAGTAGTATTTGATAGAGAATTTTCGAGAATATTTGGTTCCCAGGCATATCAAATATTAATATTATTCAAAAGACTGAACGAATCCTTGAGAGAGATCTGAGCCTGGAAAAATTTTCAAAACATGACCAAAACTTGACTGAACCATATAGCAACCGATGGGAACTATAGATTCAGATGGCGATGGATTGGAAGAGATTTGTCTCACGCTGCAATGTTTAACAGCGACTGGCCAGATGAACACAAACCTGATTAACTCCTCAATTCACAAAAGCTGCGCACACTAACAAAACATGCTGAATCGATCGTGAGGTTACCAAATAAATTCTGGACAGTTTCCATTGGAGTAGAATGGTTTGGGAATTGGAGATTGGGTATTAGGACACAAATCAAATTCACTCACCGGAAGGAGGGAATTGTAGATTGGGATTGAGGGGACGCGAGATTAGATTAGAAGAAGAAGCAGACGACGTAGGAGGGGAAGGGAATTAGAGATTATGAACTAGGGTAGGACGGACTATTAGAAAAGAATGAGCTAACCTTGTTTAATAATTTTTTTTTTCTTTCATGCTGACATGGCATTAGTCAACAATTATGTATGAACTCAGTCATCTAAGTGTTTTAATAATATCTGTCGATTTAAAAAAAGTGATATAATGACTGATTGACGTTAAGATTAAAAGGATGATGGTGAAGATCAGTTATAATTGTTAAGGGTAATATAGTCTGACCATGCTAAAAGTATTCATGATTTATTATATATATAGATAAATAATAAGCATAATGATAATAATGATAAATAGGCCGTCCTGATACGCCTAATATATTCTTTATAAAGCCCGGTCTGACCTTATTTAGTTCTATTTAGCTAAATATACTTTCAAAATTACCTAAATCTAGCATATTCATTTCATCAACAATATCAAAAGCATCCGGAACACATTACATATAATTTTAAAGCCCGGAAATGTTACCAAATAATCTATATATAATTTGAGGAAATTGTTCATTTTAAGTGTAATAACATAGAAATTACCCGAAATAATTGTAATTCACTAAAGAGACTTTATTAAATATTTAATCACTTGCTTAAAGAATTATTATATTGATTTTTCTACCAAACAACACTTGAAAAACTATATATGTAAATTTGTCTTTTCCAAAAGAAATATGAATTTCAATATCATGGGTAATAGAATTATATAGTTTATGGAATATTTTTTAAATCTATTGTTTAAATTATATATATAAGTTTTTATATATATACACATTGGTCTTGAAAATTATTATGAGGATAGTATGTGAATATTTTAAGTACTTTGATATTCATTATGGAATAAATTTTTATAAAAATAAAAGTATGAGTTTTTATGTGAATCTATGAGAATTAACTTTTATATATAAGAAAATATATTCATAGATTATAATTTTTATTTGATGATGACATGATGACTTTGTGGTTTGAGTATTGTTATGAATAAAATAAAACCATGCAAGTATATTATTATTATCTTTTTGAAAGCACGTTAATATAAATACAATACTTGAAATAAATAAATAAACTAGTTCCTATCCAATGGAATATTTAGTACTTTTCCTCAAAAAAAAAAAATTTATATTATCATATCCAACTCATTGAGTATAAATGCATGCCACTAAATAATGGCAAGAATAATGATTTTTGTAGACAAGCTAATACTTCAATCATTTTCATGATACACTACTTACACAAATATAAGGTTAAAAGCAATTGCAAGAAATTTTCTTCCTAAACAAATAGATGAAAGATCCACATGATTAACAAGTGTCTTGGATGAATGGCTAGCAAAGAATGGTGATCAATTATCTCTTGAACCCACCAAGATTAATAGCCTCCATAATAGGCAAACCATTATGTTAATAGACAACATGATGGACAAAATTAATAGCCTCCCAAATTAATAGCCTCTTTGTTAGGCTATAATGACCAAATGAGTGGATACAAATACTCTAACCATTATTGCTCAAGACACACTTAATTGGATGATTGGTGAGGTTGTAATCACTCTCACAATGTGTCATGTTCAATTGTTCAAATCTTAGCCTATAAATAGAGGGAGTTTCTAGCCTTCAAACACACCAATCTCATCCATCTCATTAGCCAAATTCACTACCTATTTTATTCTTCAAAGTTCTCCCACATAGTGAGCATATCTTAAGGATTGTGGAGTCTTGTAGGTTTGGCAACCTTCATCATTCTAAGAGTTCTAACTCTTCTCAACACTTGGTTAGTAAGATATCATCCTTGAAACTTGTATCTTAGAGATCTAAATCTTTTATTTTTATACTATAAATTGATTTCCCTCTATTTGTCGAATTTCAGCGAAACCCGTAATTTGTGGTGCGAATCTTGTGTTATAACGGCCATTATCTTTGAATCTCCTTGCTCTTATACATCAATTCAGTAAGTTAACACTCTCTACTTCAAGTTTTGGAGATCCCAATCCATGTTTTAAGAGTACAAAATTAGAATTTTCCCATTATACCAAAATCTGTCAGTTTTTCGTTTACATAAAGATCCATCTTTTTAAACTATTTTGGTTCATTATCCCTCCAAGGTTCCTTCATAAAACTTGTTCCTTATTGAGTTGAGTATCTTTCTGGAAAATTTTATAATTTTTAGAACTCATATGAAAAAGTTATGGAATCCGCTTTATCGAAAGGTCGAAATCTCTTTTTGTTGAAATCTAAGAAATGATAGTGTTTCTGAAATCCTCATTTTTGAATGTCTTAAGTGTTTCAAACCTAAATGGTTTATTCATGAAAAATATTTATCTATATGTTATCTACCTTGTAGTAAAATTTTAGAATTTTTGGTCGCAAATTACTATTTTTAAAACCTATTGAAAATTATAGAGTCATCATTGAATTTCTGACAGAATACATTTTCTGAAAAGAACTCAATTTTTGAACTATTTCCATACCTTATTTTGAAAAGTGTAAAACATGAAACTTGTTCAACTATGTGTTGAGTATCTACAGTTTAAATTTCAAAGTAATCGCCTTTCATATGAATTTTTAAACTGACTTGGCGTAAACTGCGACATTGGACTTGATATTTGGTCCAAATGAGAAATTGTTGGATTTTGAGATCCATGAAATGATATTTTCATATCTATGAGATATTGATATGGGAGTTAAATGTTGAAATGATATTTGGCATTATTGAATGCCCTTGTTATGAGGTTACTCCCGTGAAATTGTTGAAAACTCTTTTAAAGAGGATATTATGTGGAAAAATTGTGAAAAACTCTTTTAAATCCATTGTGCACTATTAACTTGAGTAAGATGCCATACTTGATAGAGGGCTAATGCACTAGGGATGTGTCTTGTGGGGCCTCCCCCTCTAAATATGCCAAGACGGCATTGTTGATAAATTGTGCCAAAACGACGTTATTGCATGTATGAGTCTATACTCTTGGGTGTATCCATGATGGGTTACCCGAGGCTCCGGAGTGTGTCTGTATATGAGTCCGCTGCATGCTGATCATGACTTATGATCGATATGATATGATATGATATGATATATGGAAAATGGTGTCCTCTTGTGCATAGTTGCTACAATGGTAAGAATGAAAGTTATTTATTTTGTTAAAGGTAATGTGTGTGATCCTTTTTAAAAGAAAAAGTGAAAATTATTTTTTTTTAAATGAGTGTCAACCATTATTTTAAAATCCACTTCTTAAAGTGGAGCGTGTTGACTTACTCAGTACCATTGTACTGATAAAAAGTTGTTGTGTTATCTTTTTACAGATATTGGAGCTGACATGTGAACTGCATCTCATGACATGAGCATTTGGGGATGGGATTACCTTTCATCAAAAAGATTGTTGCTTTAAGGAACCACGTACTTTTAATTATTAATGTCTTATATATTGCGTTTAGTTTATGCTTCCGCGTGAGAAAGAACAATGACTCTGGTATTAAGTACTTTAAATTTTCTTATGACTATATTTTATAAAATTGGCAATTATTTTTAAAGTCCATATTACAAAAATTTATATGTGAAGATATTTAGCCGTAGCACTTGTCAATTAAGTTAGCCAAAGGGCGAGCCTGACTGACAAGTGTGGCGGTAACATTCTGAAACCTTATGAGGATGAATTTCGGGGTGTTACATTAAGAGTTTTACAAATGAACACACATTTGAATAGAAAAATAATGATTACAAATTCTCAAATATTCTCTAACACATCATATCAAGCTCTTTCTAGATTGTTGAAAGCACCACTAAGGGCACGAATAACTGTCTCTGTCCCAAGTTCCGCCACCCATGTCAAGAATTTGTTGTACAGCTCCCTCAAGGTTGTTACTAGCAACTAGATTAGATGCAGCTTGGCCATACACATTTGACCTGTCACCAGAAAACCATAAGCCAGTCAGAAAATGTATGTGGAGTCGGATAACAATGAACAAGTATTGTCAGTTGAAAAAATTCAAACTTTTCTGCTACAAACAACTGAAACAAGTATATACGTATTTACAGATGTATAAGAGAATTTACCAAACTGCTCAATTAAAAACTCCCTCTCAACATAATCAGTCAGATGCTCATAACTATTTCTGGAGCCACCTGTAATTAAGATTGTTTTCAAGTGTTAACTTATACATACATTCATCATTCGGATGCTAATATGAAGCCCAAGTTTAGACACCGATCAAACAGAGCTCATATTTCAGTGAGTGCAAGGGCTACCATCAATTTTATCAAGCCTTTTCCTAATGGATATTATTAGGATATGAGGTTATAGCCAGACATAAAAGCAAAAGGCATAGCTTACACGGTGCAGTATCAGCAACTTCTCAATTATTAACAACTTAAAACATAATGCAATTTCCGACTGCAAAAGATGGATGGAATTCGAAGTATAAAATTATTTTTCATCCAAACATATTTTAAATCCATACGATTTCAGATCCACTCATTTTAAATCATTCTTTAAAGTCAAATCATTCAATCCAAATGAAACCTAAAAAAAGATATGAGGTGCTTACGGATCTAGGAGGCTCAAAATCCATCCACTCCATCCTTTATTGGAGTGGAAGCTACCAATGCTACCAGAATAGCCGAAACAGCAAAGCAAACAATCCTGAATATAGTGTAAATATAAATTAAGTCAATCGATATGTATCAATCAAACTTTCAACAAAGTAACATACCATATTTGACGTTTCTGGTGCCATCTTTTGCAAATAAACCAAATTAACTAACAAAATTTGCATAAAAGCATTACAAATTAAAGAACAAACCAGTAAGATCAAGGAAAGTAGACTCTAGCAAGTACTACGTAAGACAGAAAATAAAACATAAGCCGCAGAAGGAGAAAGGGATAAAACCAAAATCTCCAAAGAAAGACAGATAACGAAAGCAGAAATGTAAGTAGACATTAAATAAAATAATGGTAGCATAAGCATATATTCGGTTAAGATGTGATGCATGAGAAAGTTTTGTGCAGGTTTTGAGTTGTACACAAATCAAGATATTCTTCACACCTTAGGCCATTTAACTTGAAATTGAAGTTGAACATTGGCAATCAAAGTAATTAGAATTCACCTGGCATTCAAAGTAATGGTCTTCAAAAAGTTTAAAACCCTCCTCAAGTTCAGCACAACAGGATCAGATCTCCAATCCTGTAGGTCTTCGAATATCAGAGTACATAATACTATAGATATTAATATAACAAAGTAGCCCGCACTATTGATGGTAATCAACATTAGATATTTAAATATGAGAACAATCATAAAAAAAAGTAGCCCACCATTAAAGAAAGTAACAAACTCCAATGGTCATATGCCAAGCATGCCGCTTGCTACAAATTTAGAACAATGCTTCACTTAATTTCTAACTTCTAAACCAAAAGCTAAATGGGTATAAAAATAAGTATATTTCAATTTGTCGGATTGCACATCATCAAATTCGGAATTGTGTGCATTGTTCTTCTGCCATGGATCTCTTGGTTACCAACTTGTTTAGAAAGGGATTAAGGATGATTAAGAGAAGATTAGCGGAAGATTAAGAAAATTGATGAAGAACCGAACATGAAAATGAAAGGATAGAGAAGCAAAACCGCAACAAGGGCCGTCGGGGGAAGCAACCAAAGTGTAGGAACCTTGACCTCAATCCAATCCTTCAACTCGAGCCTCGGTTTAAAAATCACAAGGATGCTTCATGTAACACCCCGGATTTGATAACCCAGGCCGGGATGTCACCGCCACATCTCTCTAGCAAGACACGGATTCTCCGAGCTTGCCAAAGAGATGCAAGGCTATAGGTATTGCAAAAAGATTTAAAAACAAGTCCGGAATCTATGTAAAAATAATAAGTATCATCCACACATATAGTAGTAATAATATATCGCAGCGGAAAAATGTAAAATGGGCCGACATGGCCAAAACTCGGGATTTACATGCCCGTTATGCAAGTATCGTAAAAAGCAAATAAACAATGTTTAATAAATCCATCCCCCAATGCACATGCTATGCATTATCTCCGTACTCTGAAAGAAAAGAGAAAACAACAATTTTATCAGTATATAAAATACTGAGTAAGTCGATCCTAGCATAGCAATAAAGGGATTTAATTAGATAATTTAAAATTTCACTCCTAACATGCATTCATAAAATTTAAAGGAAATAATAATTTTAATTGTGTACTTAAACATGCATCTAATCCACAATAACAATTTAGTCATGATATGAAATTTAAAGACATAATTTAAATGCATAATTTAAAGACATGCAAAAATAAATAAATACTTAAAAATATTAAATCTTTTATTTCCCCCGTTACGTAACCATTTCTCAGTGTTTTGTATAGCCGGTGATCCGGCGGCCGCAGCCGTTTCGTAAGTATCTCGTTTAGCCGGTGATCCGGCGGCCGCAGCCGTATCTGCCATACCCAGTAACACTCCGGAGCCTCGAGAAATCCATACGGACAACCCGAGAGAGTGGGCCATGTATCTCCCGCCGATTGGCGTAATATCTCATCAAATTCTGTCGTCCATTATAGGCCCGAAGAGAAAGGCTAGAGGGGCACCCTGCAGAGCACTCACCCTCCACCAAGTATCTCATGTATCGTTTAGATTTAATGTATCGGGGTTTTTCAAAAGTATAGATGTCTCGTATTTCAAATCTTTGACCGTTCGTTTCGAAATTTCAAAATCCTTCGATTTAAAAGTATCTTGGCGTCACAGTTTGCGCCTTTTTAATTTAAAAATCCGATTTAAGTCCGAAAAATCTGAAATCTTCACAGTTTATGCAAAACACTCTAACGAACAACTTCCGTGTTTTAACTTTTTCAAAATAAGTTGAGGAAACATGTCAAAAATCGATTTTATTATGCAATCAGAAATCTGTCCGAACTCAGGTCTGACACAGTTCAAAATTTTGACATTTTAACATATCAAATGGACTCCAAAAATTCCGAAATTTTATATGCACATTCTAGACATGATTATCTACAACTTTCATTTAGATTGTAAAGATCAAATCGGATTAGAAAATATAGAAATAAATTCACTAAGTTCGAACATGTTCATAGGCAGATTTCAACACGTTTTGTCAAAACAGTTTCTTTTCGATGCGATTTAAAATAGCAAACGTTAACGAAAATGTCTGAAATTTTTACACAACCTAGATTCATGTGTTAGGATTAAAAATCTAGTTTTGAGTTTCTCGGATTGAATCCTCGAAATATGAGTTTTAGGCCGAAAACAGAAACTGCGCAAGTTGGGGTTTTTAATTTCGATTTTTACGTTTCGTTACATTACGCCTATACCGGACGCCCCGAAATCACCCGTATTGATATGGAAGGCTCAACTTACAGTGATAGAGAGTTTGGGTCGTCCTAAGGTCGCTGGCTCGCCTAAGTTTGCTACGAACGGATCTCCTCAACGTCAAGCTTCCGACTTTGGCCACGATTTCGAATCGGACGAAGAAATCCAATGTTAGATCGAGTTTTCGGGTTCAAAACTTAAATGGACATCTATGAACGACTTACCACAGATTAGGACACTAGGAATCTTGTATTCAACGCCTCCTCCGTCGGTTTTCGTCGCCGGGAAGGGATCGGAAAGTCATCGGGAAGTCGCCGGAAAGTGTTTTGGCTTTGGAGAGAGTTTGAGAGAGTTTGAGAGTGAATGGGGAGGGTTTTGGAGGATGCAAAATGGGGTGGAGACAACCCTAGGTCGTCCTTATTCACTTCCCCCGTCCAAAATCCCCTTTCCAAAGTAGGGAGGTCGAATTATGGTAAGAAATCGCCGAAAACGCGCAAGTTGCCAAAACCTGTAGGGCCACGCGGGGTTGGCGCGCCTTTTAGCCAAACCCCGCCCAGCCAGCGCGCGGCCCTCGCCTGGACTGCGGTCCGGGCGGGTCCGTACGATCCGATCCGTCGGGTCTTTTTCTCCTCTCTTTCGGACTTCTATCCTTCCACGTTTTCGCGCTCGATTTTCCGGGTCATTTTCGGATTATGCTTCTCATCATAAATTTATTCCGTCTCGATTCGATTTCATGCTTGAAATCCTAAGACCTTCGGTTTTGGTCCGTCGGGTTCTAATTCGTCGTCCTTTGACTTCCGTGCATTTCCGCGTCTACGGTTTCTCGGAAACAAAACCTTCTCTCCTATTGGATTAATTCCTATTTTTATATTCTAAAATTTCCGGGTATTACAGTCTACCCCCCTTAAGAACCAACTTCGTCCTCGAAGTTGCACTTCATCCTCTCGCGAGTTCGGGAATTGTTTGATCAAGCGATTGTATTATTGTGTGTCGTTTGTTATTATTTTGACTGAACCCAGAATTGAAATTTCCGAGTTGCCTACGTACCCCGTGAAGGGATCAAGTCATTACGTAGTTCAAAACAATTTGAATTTGTTTATTTAGGGTACAAAGTATTCGTACAAAATATTCAGAAATTCTCGGGTTGTCACATCCTCCCCCTCTTAAGATTACAGTTATGTCCCCATAACTGTTGTTGCACTGTCTACAAAACTCTAAGGGGTGTACTTAAGACATGGAACGTACCTCCCATTACGTCCCCCTGCATAGGCTTCTGTGGGGGACGTTGATTCTGATTGAGATTCTGGTTTTGAGGGGGTCTATACCCCTGGTTGTTTCCATTCCGTCCATCCTGGTTGCGAGGCTGAGTTGGCCCCGTGCCTAAGTCCTCCCTCTTGGTGATGTTTTCCAGTCGAGTGCGGCACTCATTCGCCATGTGGCCGTTGCGACCACACCTGTAGCAGGCGCCCTGTTGGGGGCACCCTCTGGCCAAATGAGGCCTGCCGCATCTCGGGCAAGGTGGTACCGGGTTACCCCGGAAAAGGGTTCTATCGTCATATCCTCTGTTGTTGTTTTGAGGGGGTCTGTTCAGATCTCCCCGAAAGTTGTTCCCTACAGCATTGTTTCCGGAACGGTTGTCTCTACCCCTCTTATCCTGACCCTGAGATCCTCGGCTGGGTTCTCCGCTCACTTTCCTTTTTAGTTGTTGCACCCTTGCAACAGCTACCGCACGATCATACACCGATTGCAGGTCTGGGTATGGGACGCCAGTGATCACCTCTCGTATAGCTAAGTTTAGCCCCATTTCAAATTTCTGTGCCTTCTCCACATCTGTCGGCACGAGTCTCGGTGCGAAACGCACCAACTCCTTGAAACGGGTGTAGTATTCCTGGACTGTTTGCCCTCCTTGCTTCAGAGATAAGAACTCCTCGTACATGGCTGACTTTGTGCTCATGGGATAAAAGCGATCCCTGATCAGACTCATGAATTCTTCCCAAGAATAGGGTTCCTCGTCCTTGGCTAACTTATCTTGCATGGCACGCCACCAGTCATCCGCCTCCCCTCTGAGATAGTACGATGCCACAGGCACCTTCTCGCCAATTGGGCACTTCACCGCGTTTAGTAGCTTATCGAATGTTCGGATCCATCCTTCAAGTTTAGCCGGGTCCTCTTCTCCGGCGTAGTTCGGCGGACGATATGAGTTCACCATAGCTAAGTAGTTAATGCGGGCCTCGGGTGGAGGTACCGCAGCGGCCTGCCCTTGGTTCACATGCGCGTTCCCTATCGCAATGAGAACCTCCTCTAGAGTGCGTAGGCGCGCGTCCATGTTGTTTGGAATGGGGTTTGCCGGCTCCTCTTGAGCGTGTACCCCTTCGCCGGGTATAGGCATTTCTGGTTGCATGGGGGTTTCGTTGGTGTTTGGAGTAGTGGGTTGGGCGCGTGGTCTTCCTCTCGGTGCCATGCTGTTGCAAGAACAAGAGAGTTTAGATTCTTTTTGTTGAAGTATTATGTAATGCTTATGAAATAATTCGACTAAATAAATGACGATATTAACAGGTATCAGTCTGTTGGAACCTGTTAGTATAGGTTGTTGGGGTTTAGCGTATTGTTTGTTGTTATTTGGGGTTGGTTCTACTTACTGCTTTGTTTTTGTTTTGTTTTGTGTTGTTTTGTTTTGTTTTTTTTTTTTTTCGTGAACAGTAACCTGTTCAGGGTTTTTTTTTTTGAGACCCTAGGGTTCAGGGTTTTAGGGTTTAGGGTTGGAGATACCCTTGTGCGATAATTATCTCCATATAATGTATATGTATATATATTTACTACATGTATTTTTGTTTAGTTGTTATCTATAGGTCATTGATTATTGTTACCTTGTTCATTTGTTTGATCGGGTTTTAGCAGGGTATTCGAAGAGAAATAATTTAATTAAAATGTAAGGAATACTTTAAATATAATTGTATAAAATAAATGCTTGTAGATTTATTACTCAAGAGAAAATTTTTCAGCTGTTTACAAGCATTCGTAACAGGAATGAAATAGTAGTGCTGGTACTAGTTTGAAAAAAGAACATAGATAGTAGTGCATCAGTATGGGCTCCTAAGTCTAGGGTGACTAGGCAGGTACATCCTCGATGGGATCGTCCTCGTCGCTGGATACGTCAATCGGTGTTGTAGCATTAGGGTGAGGTCCCGGGTTCTGAAGGACCCCTCCGTCAATCTCATTGGCCAAGGTAGTCAACTCCCAGGCTACGTTCCCTATTTGTTCCTCCAAGTCATCACCCTTGTCTTGGAGTTGGGCCATTTGGGCTTGGAGTTCGGCGACTTGATTTTGCAGCTGGGTTATGTTATGATGATCGGTCTCCCTAAGATGCCCCAGATGGGCCACTTGGCCCTCTAGTTGTCCTACTCGAGTCTTGAAATAGTTGACATGTTGTTGGGACTCTAAATATGCGTTAGTCAATTTCACCATCAGGTTGACCATGTTCGTGTTGGGTTCGGCCATCTAATGTCAACAAGGAGGTTAGAGTTAGAGTACGTTTCGAATAAAAGTTGGGATATGCAGGAATTTTAAATCTATATGGATATGCAAATGCAATCCCCCCCAAAATTAATTTAATTTAATCATGGATTTAAAAAGTTGGGCCTCTATATTAGCCAAAAATAATAATTTGGACTTTAAGAAGTAAAAACATGGGTACTTGGGCCGAAATGGTTGGGCTTAAAATAATTATAAGTATTGGGTCAAAATAATTTAACCCCCTTTGGGCTCAAAATATTATACTAATTGGGTAAGAAAATTTTTGGGCTCAAATTTTTGGGCTAAAATAATAATACTAGTAGCCTTAAAAATAATAATGATAATAATAAATTTAAAGGTAATACTTAGTTCAAAATATTTTAAAATATTAATAATAGTAGCTTAAAAATATTCCGGGCTCTGATACCAACTTGTAACACCCCGGATTTGATAACCCAGGCCGGGATGTCACCGCCACATCTCTCTAGCAAGACACGGATTCTCCGAGCTTGCCAAAGAGATGCAAGGCTATAGGTATTGGAAAAAGATTTAAAAACAAGTCCGGAATCTATGTAAAAATAATAAGTATCATCCACACATATAGTAGTAATAATATATCGCAGCGGAAAAATGTAAAATGGGCCGACATGGCCAAAACTCGGGATTTACATGCCCGTTATGCAAGTATCGTAAAAAGCAAATAAACAATGTTTAATAAATCCATCCCCCAATGCACATGCTATGCATTATCTCCGTACTCTGAAAGAAAAGAGAAAACAACAATTTTATCAGTATATAAAATACTGAGTAAGTCGATCCTAGCATAGCAATAAAGGGATTTAATTAGATAATTTAAAATTTCACTCCTAACATGCATTCACAAAATTTAAAGGAAATAATAATTTTAATTGTGTACTTAAACATGCATCTAATCCACAATAACAATTTAGTCATGATATGAAATTTAAAGACATAATTTAAATGCATAATTTAAAGACATGCAAAAATAAATAAATACTTAAAAATATTAAATCTTTTATTTCCCCCGTTACGTAACCATTTCTCAGTGTTTTGTATAGCCGGTGATCCGGCGGCCGCAGCCGTTTCGTAAGTATCTCGTTTAGCCGGTGATCTGGCGGCCGCAGCCGTATCTGCCATACCCAGTAACACTCCGGAGCCTCGAGAAATCCATACGGACAACCCGAGAGAGTGGGCCATGTATCTCCCGCCGATTGGCGTAATATCTCATCAAATTCTCTCGTCCATTATAGGCCCGAAGAGAAAGGCTAGAGGGGCACCCTGCAGAGCACTCACCCTCCACCAAGTATCTCATGTATCGTTTAGATTTAATGTATCGGGGTTTTTCAAAAGTATAGATGTCTCGTATTTCAAATCTTTGACCGTTCGTTTCGAAATTTCAAAATCCTTCGATTTAAAAGTATCTTGGCGTCACAGTTTGCGCCTTTTTAATTTAAAAATTCGATTTAAGTCCAAAAAATCTGAAATCTTCACAGTTTATGCAAAACACTCTAACGAACAACTTCCGTGTTTTAACGTTTTTGAAATAAGTTGAGGAAACATGTCAAAAATCGATTTTATTATGCAATCAGAAATCTGTCCGAACTCAGGTTTGACACAGTTCAAAATTTCGACTTTTTAACATATCAAATGGACTCCAAAAATTCCGAATTTTATATGCACATTCTAGACATGATTATCTACAACTTTCATTTAGATTGTAAAGATCAAATCGGACTAGAAAATATAGAAATAAATTCACTAAGTTCGAACATGTTCATAGGCAGATTTCAACACGTTTTGTCAAAACAGTTTCTTTTCGATGCGATTTAAAATAGCAAATGTTAACGAAAATGTCTGAAATTTTTACACAACCTAGATTCATGTGTTAGGATTAAAAGTCTAGTTTTGAGTTTCTCGGATGGAATCCTCGAAATATGAGTTTTAGGCCGAAAACAGAAACTGCGCAAGTTGGGGTTTTTAATTTCGATTTTTACGTTTCGTTACATTACTCCTATACCGGACGCCCCGAAATCACCCGTATTGATATGGAAGGCTCAACTTACAGTGATAGAGAGTTTGGGTCGTCCTAAGGTCGCTGGCTCGCCTAAGTTTGCTACGAACGGATCTCCTCAACGTCAAGCTTCCGACTTTGACCACGATTTCGAATCGGACGAAGAAATCCAATGTTAGATCGAGTTTTCGGGTTCAAAACTTAAATGGACATCTATGAACTACTTACTACAGATTAGGACACTAGGAATCTTGTATTCAACGCCTTCTCCGTCGGTTTTCGTCGCCGGGAAGGGATCGGAAAGTCGTCGGGAAGTCGCCGGAAAGTGTTTTGGCTTTGGAGAGAGTTTGAGAGAGTTTGAGAGTGAATGGGGAGGGTTTTGGAGGCTGCAAAATGGGGTGGAGACAACCCTAGGTCGTCCTTATTCACTTCCCCCGTCCAAAATCCCCTTTCCAAAGTCGGGAGGTCGAATTATGGTAAGAAATCGCCGAAAACGCGCAAGTTGCCAAAACCTGTAGGGCCACGCGGGGTTGGCGCGCCTTTTAGCCAAACCCCGCCCGGCCAGCGCGCGGCCCTCGCCTGGACTGCGGTCCGGGCGGGTCCGTGCGATCCGATCCGTCGGGTCTTTTTCTCCTCTCTTTCGGACTTCTATCCTTCCACGTTTTCGCGCTCGATTTTCCGGGTCATTTTCGGATTATGCTTCTCATCATAAATTTATTCCGTCTCGATTCGATTTCATGCTTGAAATCCTAAGACCGTCGGTTTTGGTCCGTCGGGTTCTAATTCGTCGTCCTTTGACTTCCGTGCATTTCCGCGTCTACGGTTTCTCGGAAACAAAACCTTGTCTCCTATTGGATTAATTCCTATTTTTATATTCTAAAATTTCCGGGTATTACACTTCAAGTCCAAAGTGATGAATGTTTCCCAACAAGCATTCAAAGAGTGTGAGAGGGAGTATGCTCTCGGTGATCTTTTGTAAATGATGAGTAAATTTCATTCAATATGCCAAAAGATCCTCACAAGTGTTAGGGGAGGACATATATATATAGTCCAAGCCCATTAAACAAGTAAACAGAAGGTTTAAACAAGTCTAACAAGGTTTAAAACAGGAGAAAATAAAGAGCAAGAAGAAAAATACAAGACTGGACGGATTACAACGTGAAACCTATTTACGACGTGATCCTCCTCTGGCGTCATAGGATGAGTTTAGCATCGTAGGTGCAATTCTGATCAAGCGACGACGTGATCCTCAGTTACGTCGTGATCCTAGGATAGCATCGTAGCTGAGGTGTAGCGTCGTAAATGGCTTGGCCTTCTTCCTTTCCCTTACGACGTGAAACGAGTCGTACGACACGGAACATGTTAGCATCGTAGATGTTGGCTAGCATCGTAAGTGTCCCTTGTCTCTTCTTTCTCCCATTACGACGTGAAACACCTCTTACGACGTGAAACTGGTTAGCGTCGTAGGTCCTGCTTAGCGTCGTAAGTGTCCAAAGTTGTTCTAACTCTCATCCGGCTGGGGCCTACTTCCTCCGATCACTGTTCTGGCGTTGACCGATCGTGGACCGGCGACGGCGACTTTCCTGCGAAGTTCCTGTCAAATTCCGGTGACTTGATCGGAGCTTCGGCGAACTTCCGGCAACGGCAGCGGCGACAATGACGGCGACGGTGGTTGCGGTGGGGTCCACCTCTTTGACCTCATTATGCTAATATTATCCGTAAGTGCATCTTGAGGTCTCCTTCTTCCGGATTTAGTCTGACATCGCAGGACCCGGATGAATGGGTCCTGAGTCTTCTTCCCACTGGATCATGATCAATGCCTTCAAACTGCTACCTTCTTCTTTGTTGTATTCATCTGTAAATTCCGTAGACTTCAGAAGGTTGGCAATTTGATCTTTGAACTTTTTGGTCCGGCTCCTGGAGCATGGTCCTTCCGGAATTATTAATGATGCTAATTTGGCTCCCACGCCATCCCCTCCCCCTTGAGAAGGTTGAGCCATCAACCGAATAAGCTCTTCACCGTCTTCTTCATAGAGGGCGAGATCTGCAACATTAAACGTAGTATTAATTCCGTATTCAGGAGGCAGTTTTAAACGATAAGCATTATCATTGATCTTTTCCAAAATGCAAAATGGGCCGTCCCCCAGTAGGGATAGTTTATCCCGTCTTTTCAGTGGAAATCTCTCTTTCCGCATATGGAGTCAAACCCAATCCCCGAGTTTCAATAGCAGCTTCTTCTGTCCTCTGTTAGCATATTTGGCGTATGTTTATGTTGCCTTCTTGAGGCTCTCCTGGACGTTTTTGTGCATCTCTTGAATGGCCCGAGCCCCGTCCCTGCCATTAACATTAAAATGCTCATTGCGGGGCAATGGCAGTAAATCGACAGGTGTTAGTGGGTTGAAACCATAGACAACTTCAAACGGTGACATATTAGTGGCACTATGGACGAGTCAACTATAAGCAAACTCGATGTAGGGTAGACACTCGTCCCAGCTCTTGTAACTGGACGAGTAATAATCCGCAGCAGATTACCAAAGACTCTGTTGACGGCTTCAGTTTACACATCTGTTTGAGGGTGATAAGCTGTGGAAAATAAGAGCTTCGTACCGATTTCATGCCATAGAGATTTCCAGAAATAACTGACAAACTTTGTGTCTCGGTCCGACACAATTGTCTTCCGGATCCCATGGAGACGCACCACGTCCCTGAAGAACAATTTAGCAATGTGGTGTGCGTCATTTTTCTTTGTGCAGGGGATAAAATGAGTCATTTTGCTGAAGCAATCTACCACCACAAATATCAAATCCTTGTTCGTGCAGTCCGTGGTAGCCCTAGCACAAAGTCCATTGAAAGATCAATCAACGGTCCCTCGGGAATTTGGTAGAGGCATGTATAACCCGTGCGGCTTCGAAGTGGATTTCGCCTTCAGACAGACGATGCATTTGGAGATCAGATCGTCGACTTCTTTCCTCATTCCCGTCCAATAAAAACATTCACTTAGAATCCCAAAAGTGGCAGTCCTCCCGAAATATCCCATAAAGTCTCTGCTATGAACTTCTTTGATCAGTAACTCTCAAACGGATCCTTTAGGAATGCACAGCCGGTTCTCATAATATAGAAATCCATCAAGTCTTGAAAATTCCTTGAACCCGTGTCTTTCGGTTTCTGCCCAAAATTCTTTGAAATCAGGGTTAGTGGCATATTGATCCTTAATATGCTCAAAGTCGATTAAGTGTGTCGTGGCAATGGCCGCCAAGGCTGTCCTACGGGATAGGGCATCTGCAACTATATGTTCCTTCCCCTTTTTGTACTTAAGTACATAAGGAAAAGTCTCGATAAATTCGCTCCATCTGGCATGCCTTTTCCCCAGTTGTCCTTGGTTCCGAATATGTTTAAGGGTTTCGTGGTCCGTGTGGATGATGAACTCACGAAACCTAAGATAGTGTTGCCACGTCTTTAAGGCTTGAACCACAGCGTAGAGTTCTTTGTCATATGTTGAATAATTTAACTGTGCGCCAGAGAACTTTTCGCTGTGGTATGCCACGGGCTTACCATTCTGTAGTAAAATTGCTCCCATGCCGGTACCCAATGCATCGCATTCTACTTCAAACGGTAGATCAAAATCTGGTAGGGCTAATACCGGTGGATGAGTCAGCTTGGACTTCAACTCATCGAAGCTTTTCTGTTCAGACGGCCCCCATTTGTAAACAAGTCCTTTCTTGAACAGCGAACTCAGGGTTGCCGCTATCAAGCTGATGTTCGGGGCGAATCTCCGAAAGAAACCACACAAACCCAAGAATTGTCGAACTTCATGTACGCTCGTGGGTGGTTTCCAGTCAAAAATCGCTTTTATTTTCATCTCATCAACCTTCAGACCACCACGTCTAACAATATATCCCAAGAACGAAAGCTCAGTTGCATGGAAAGTACACTTCTCCTTGTTGGCATATAATTGAACTTCTCGCAACCTGTTTAGTACCTGTTGGACAAGTGAAAGGTGATCAGACTCGCTAGAACTGTACACAAGAATGTCATCAAAATATAAAACTACAAATTTATTTATGAATTGACGAAGGGTTTCATTCATAAGTCGCATGAATGTAGACGTTGTGTTTGTTAGTCCAAATGGCATGACTAGCCACTCATATAGTCCGAATTTGTCTTGAACGCAGTCTTCCATTCATCTCCCGGTTGCATCCGGATTTGATGATAACCGCTTCGCAGATTAATTTATGAAAAGATGCTGGCGTGACCCAGCTCGTCAAGCATATCGTCCAAACGTGGAATCGGGTACCGATACTTAATGGTGATCGCATTTACAACGCGGTAGTCCACACACATGCGCCATGTTCCGCCTTTCTTGGGAACCAATAAGACAGGCACAACACACGGTGAGAGGCTTTCTCGGACCCATCCCTTGACTACTGCACTTGTTTCTGCACTTCTTTAGTCTCTTCCGGATTCATCGGTAAGCTGGCCGATTAGGAATTGATGCGCCCGGCACGAAATCGATTTGGTGCTCGATTCCGCGTAGAGGGGGTAGACCAGCGGGTACTTCATCCGGGAATACATCAGAATTTTCATCTAACATCCTGGAAAAATTAACATGGATATTAGGTACAGCAGTGCAAGTTCTGTAAATATCATCAACAGGTTTTACAAAAGAAAGGAAACAGTAACCTGTTGAGCTCGGTGCACGCATGGTTTGTACAAAATCGGTTCGTGTTGTGAGAAGGCAAGGATTGGCAGAGGTGCTCTCAATGCAGAGGGTTTTCCCTTTATCCTTCGATTTTCGCTCCGCGTCGTCCTTCTTCATGTTGGCACGCATGATTTATTGGTCTGCTCGAACCATTTTTATAGACAGGGGCTTGACGTTTATTTTCTTTTGTTTAAAAATAAAAGACAAACAATTGGCACGACCCTTGTATTTGACGTCACGATCATATAACGATGGTCGGCCTAAAAGTATGTGACAAGCTGTCAAAAGGATGACGTCACAGATAACACTTTCAGAATAGGACCCGATCTTGATAGGAATTTTAGCTCTTCGATTGACTTTCAAGTCATTATTATCGTTCATCCAATGGAGATGGTGGGGACTTGGATGCTCTTCAGTCGGGATACCTAACCTGCGGACGCCATAAGCACTCACAGCATTAGTGCAACTCCGTTATCGACAATCACTGAAGCAACATTACCCTTTAAATCACAATGACAATAAAATAAATTCTCCCTTTGTTCATCAACACGAGGTTTTTCCTCTGTTCGCTCAGCACTGAGGGTGCGCATGGCCTCCAGATTCGTTAACTTGTGATCCTCCTTAACTGTTTCCTCGGCTGCGTAGAATTCATCACTGTCATCGGAGTCCTCATTTTCTTCTCTCTCAGCCCGCTCTGGTTGTTCATCATCAGAGTCTATTATTCTCCAAAATCCGTCTTCCATGATTGCAGCTCTTTTGGTGAAAGGGCATTCCGGCGAGTAATGTCCCTTTCGACAACATTTAAAACACGTGACTTCTTTCTTCCGATCCTTATCAAATTTAGGCCACTCGATGACCGCAGGTTTAGGACCTTCTGGACGGTAGGTCTTAAATTCTTTGGCCATCTCGAAACCTTTCGGCTTTGGCTTTTCTTCCCTCGGAATGAATGTCCTCTAATTCCAGGGTTTCTGTGAACTAGATCCGGAATCCTGTCAGTACTTCTGCACCCGAGGTCGATCATCAGTCTCAAGTTTTATGGCTAACTCCACCAAATCGGACAGAGTGTCGTATGGTCGAAGCTTAGCCTCCTTTCGGATCTCAATTCGGAGTCCTTTGAGAAATCTAGACTTCGTGATGCCTTCGTCTTCTTCCACTCTAGCTTTCATCAAGAGAGTTTCCATTTCCTTGTAATACTCCTCTACCGACTTGTTCCCCTGAACAAGAAAGGCGAGCTTATCATATAAGTCCTGTCGGTAGTGAAACAGTACGAATCTGTTCTCCATGGCCCGTGTCTGAGTAGCCCAAGTCTGAATTGGATCATATCCATTCCGGTGGATGTCATGGGTCACCTTTTGCCACCATATCAACGCGTAATCTTTGAACGCACAAAAGGCCACATTGACCTTTTTGATATCTGCGTAGTTATGGCAGTTGAAAATGAGCTCTATCGAATGTTTTCATTCAAGGAATTCATCCAGATTGGATGTTCCCTTGAATGGGGGAATGTCAAACTTGATCCCCTTCAAATCTCGGTCGGGCTCATCATGGCGATTATTCCTGCGGGGGTTCCTGTAGACTTCTTCTTCTTCAGGATCTGAATCAGATTCATGATCTTGATCTCTCGCTGGTCGGGGCGGAGCAGGAGCTCGTGGAGGTTGGAGATTTGCAGGTGTTTGAGGCAGGGTTGTTTCGGCCAACTCGACGGAGTCCCTGTTGACGGTTAAGGAAGAAATTCATCTCAGTCTGTTGCTGGGCCTCGAGTTCAGCTTCGGCCTCCTCCATTTCATGGCTTTGAACACCCTGGGGTCCACTGTGATGGCTTCGAGGGGTCCCGGTTGTCGAAGGGGGTGTGGCCTGTGGTGTCTGTTTGTCGAACACCTCCTGTATCTTCAACTTAAGATGCCTCATAGTTTCTGACCGAACAACATTTCCATGCATTACCATGTCGTCCTTGAAACTATCAACCCGGTGATTCAAATCATCCATCCTCTGGTCCATGTTGTCCAATCGGCCAGTCATTCTTTGCAACATATCCATCAGATCTTTTTCGAAGGTTGACCTGAACCATTTCAGAAAACTAGTATAGAAAAATTAAGCGGTATCCGAAAAGAAGATGAAAATATTATGGAAAGCAAAAGAGGATGAAAATATTATTTATCTGGATCACTTGGATAAAATTACACAGTTTGCCCACAATCCGATGGCTGAATGCTGGGTTAATTCACAACCTGGAAAAAGTCTGCAGTCCAAGTGATCACAAACAAATACCCAAGTATCCGGTGAGTGAGTTCAGAGATGATTCTGGACGCGCAATACACGGATCAAATATATCTACTCGACTCAATTAAAAAATATAAGGTGGAGTTATGTGATATGCAAATGCAGTCAATTTTAAGCTCAACACCTTATATGAGCAGTTATCACAATCAACGGTGTATTTGGTCCCGATTTGGAAGTGTAAAATAAAACCTCACAGAATAAAACACTCGGATAACCCGTAATACTCTAATGACTTCTCGGGCTAGGTTTCACAGGATGCCAGTCCGATATCCACTTTATTGTACGAATACTCAAGTGGCTTATCGGGCTAGGGTTTCACAGCTGTGCCAGTCCGATATTCACTTTATTGTATCAACACTCAAATATATGAGAAATTCCAAGCAATATAGTAATCAATGCTGGAATCCTCAAAATGCGACAAGTGGCAGCCTCTTGAGTAGTGGTGGGAAAATTTGAAATTTGAATGTTGTGACGACGCGAGGGGGTACGACGTGAGACGAGGGTACGAGGTGAGCCGAGGTTGGCGTAGTCGAGCTTGGCGTCGTAGAGCATGACTAGTATAGCGTCGTAAATTGGTGTTGGCTTCCTTGGCTGGAATTTGAATTACGACGTAAAGTTGTGTGCTTACGACGTGTTCCTTAGTTTGGCGTCGTAAAGGATAGCACTGTAACAGAGTCCCTTGGTCCCAATTCTTCTTTGAAGTTACGTCGCTAGCCTGGGCTACGACGTGAGGGGTGGATAGCATCGTCTGAGGATAGCGTCGTACGCCTTGTCCAATGCTTCAGAAATACTTACGTCGTTAGCCTTGAGCTATAACGTGAGACATGGATAGCGTCGTAATTCGGTTGGCGTCGTAATCGGCGGTTGACGTTGTAATGCCTTCAGCCACAAATTTTGACTTTCTTGCCTTGTCTTGCCCACATCCTACGACCGAATTACTACTACTAGCTACCTTGGGGAATTAATTACAACATTAAAGAACAATATCCCCAAACATTACACATTGCTCAATGAGCCGAATTACAACAATGATTGGACATTTAATGATCACAACTATTACAATAGGTTGCAAGTAACAATAATCTATTACAAAATCACAATATCATACCAAGAGCAATATGAACTTGGATGAACAAAACAAGAACACCACAATATTTTCAAGAACACCAAGAACAACAATATTTTCCCCAACAATCAAATCTCACTCCCAAACCAAATAACCCCACTGTTGTGATTAAAATGCTCAAATAATGAGTTAAACTCGATTATCATGCATAACAACACACAAATGAGAATAATAAGGTTCAAAAGAGAATGTTGGTCTCGGTTATGATCAAGAACAACAAGAACACAAATATTTTTGGTATTTTGGATTTAAGGAAAATATTTTTAGGGTTTTTGAAAGATTATAACAAGTTGAACCAAGAAGCTCTGATACCAAATAACTTAAGATGCCATGGATCTCTTGGTTACCAACTTGTTTAGAAAGGGATTAAGGATGATTAAGAGAAGATTAGCGGAAGATTAAGGAAATGGATGAAGAATCGAACATGAAAATGAAAGGATAGAGAAGCAAAACCGCAACAAGGGCCGTCGGGGGAAGCAACCAAAGTGTAGGAACCTTGACCTCAACCCAATCCTTCAACTCGAGCCTCGGTTTAATAATCAAAAGGTTGCTTCAAGTCCAAAATGATGAATGTTTCCCAACAAGCATTCAAAGAGTGTGAGAGGGAGTATGCTCTCGGTGATCTTTTGTAAATGATGAGTAAATTTCATTCAATATACCAAAAGATCCACACAAGTGTTAAAGGAGAACACATATATATAGTCCAAGCCCATTAAACAAGTAAATAGAAGGTTTAAACAAGTCTAACAAGGTTCAAAACAGGAGAAAATAAAGAGCAAGAAGAAAAATACAAGACTGGACAGATTGCGACGTGAAACCTATTTACGACGTGATCCTCCTCTGGCATCGTAGGATGAGTTTAGCGTCGTAGGTGCAATTATGATCAAGCGACGACGTGATCCTCAATTACGATGTGATCCTAGGATAGCGTCGTAGCTGAGGTGTAGCGTCGTAAATGGCTTGGCCTTCTTCCTTTCCTTTACGACGTGAAACGAGTTGTACGACGCGGAACAGGTTAGCGTCGTAGATGTTGGCTAGCGTCGTAAGTGTCCCTTGTCTCTTCTTTCTCCCCTTACGACGTGAAACTGGTTAGCGTCGTAGGTCCTGCTTAGCATTGTAAGTGTCCAAAGTTGTTCTAACTCTCATCCGGCTGGGGCCCACTTCCTCCTATCACTTTTCCGGCGTTGACCGATCGTTGACCGGCGACGGCAACTTTCCGGCGAAGTTCCGGTCAGATTCCGATAACTTGGTCGGAGCTCCGGCGAACTTCCGGCGACGACGGCGGCAACGGTGGTTGCGGTGGGGTCCACCTCTTTATTTGATCCGTAAGTGCATCCTTCTTCCGGATTTAGTCTGATATCGCAGGACCCGGATGAATGGGTCCTGAGTCTTCTTCCCACTGGATCATGATCAATGCCTTCAAACTGTTACCTTCTTCTTTGTTGATTTCATCTGTAAATTCCGCAGACTTCAGAAGGTTGGCAATTTGATCTGTGAACTTTTTGGTCCGGCTCCTGGAGCATGGTCCTTCCGGAATTATTAATGTTGCTAATTTGGCTCCCACGCCATCTTCCCAAATCAAATTTACAAGATGAAGAACAATAAATAGCAAAACAAAGATCATAACTGAAGATAAGAACAAAACTGCAATGATTCATAACAAAGAGTAGAAACCAAGCCAGAGATCTGCTGCTCTTTAATGTTTGTACAAATCCAATAATATCTCCACAAACAACTTCAGTTTGTATCTCAATTTTTAAAATTAATATCACATTCATCAACCTTTTCATGCATATAAGAAGGTGAAGATTAAAACCATAATGAAGATTAAAACAATAATGATGTTTAGCAATATAGGATGAAACATCTCAGATTGAGCAAAAGGCTACAGGAAAACATAATGTAAAGGGAAGAGTCACATCTTATGGCAACGAAAACTGGAGAATCATAGAAAATAAAATATTTCAATATAATTAACTAAGGTTTTCGTACAGTGAGTGAGAAAAATGGGAGGATGGTTGGTTTCAGATATTATGGTGTACTTACAAAGTCCTTATCAAATGTCAACTGAAAAGATGTAGTTAGCTGAGATAAAATCTTAATCTAACACCAATCTTCAGCAAAGTAAAGGAACTTCGTATTGATATAAGAAAGTAGAGACAGCCAAGTCAAAAGTGAGCAAACCATAAAAGACCAATTAGTTCAAAGAGGAAGGGAAGCGGAGCAACCACTAAATTTACTATTGTAAATGCACATCTAAGTTGTCGATTGAAAGCAACCTCATGAAATAAGGATCTGTGATGAATGTGGATACGTTTCAAATGACACATTTCTCACAAGTCAAATGAAAAATTAAGACACATTTTTTTAATTATTTATAATTCAGAATAACAAACCATTTCTATCATGGTTGTGATTTAGCGGTCATATTAGCTATCTGTAAGTAAAATAACTAAACAAATATAGGAGGGCGCTGATTGAATGAAGGAAGTCGAAGAATTAAAGATTATGAAATACTGAATCATACAGAAGAAATTGAGTGCAATAAAATACTTCCCATCACCTGATCACATCTCGCCGTATGAATCAGACAAATGCTATTTTTCAGGTTCTACTTTCTGAGTGTCAATTCAGGTTTGCCCATCAATAAGTACATCCACCATTCCATCTGCTTTAGCTTTGTCTGGACAACAGAGATACAGTTCTGGTCCTCTGCAAAGATTTAAACACATCAACGCAACGTTTCATTACAAAAAGAAAAAAATAATTGATAGCCCCTTAATAATCAACAGGGCAAGTACAGCTGCAACAAAATTTTATAGCTGGCAGATGACCATAAGTATCATCCATCCTCCAAAAGTGATTAAGTAGGCCTACCTATACTCCATCCCACACATTGACATACCCATCATAACCTGCTGCTGAAAATGTACCAGAGCTACATCGAAGCCTTTTGACAATGTAAGATAGGCACTAAAAGAAAAATAGGAGGGGGCTCTCAGTCAACATCTTAGGGTGAAATGTGGCAACACAACTTCAAACATGGTAGGACTTACACGGCATGCAATGCAAACAGGGTACACAATATCCTTAACCCCTTCTGATTTATGATGACATATAAATGCATACCTGAAAATAATACTCCCTCCGTCCCCTTTAACATGTCTTGTTTCATTTCTTGGAAACTAATACCTTTATCGGCCTTTTGGCTAAGATCAAGTGATCTCTTTGATATTGTTCCCATTGTAAGAGCGGGAGCGACTTATCCAAGCACTCTCATTGGTACAAACTTTTTGCTTCCATGAAACAAGATGGTTGTAAACCTGTTCTACAATCAAGATAATCCCTTTCATTTGGGGAATCTCAACAATCTTTCAAGCATCGAACATTTAAATTTACAATCGTAACAATCAAAATTTGCAAAAGTGACAATCAGTTACATAATAAAATGTACTTCACTAATCATCGTTAAAGAACTGTAAGAATCTGTCTCAGCAATCTTCAAGCAACAAACATTTAAATTAACAATTATAAGAATCATTGTTAAAGAAGAATCACAAATCATAAAGCCGACTCATTCTTCACCACTGCCTTCAATTCGCGAACCCTACCACCCTAATCCCCCAACATCCGACGCTTTCGTAGGATGTCTCACAGCCACACCACCTCACAATGCCTCCTCTACCAAAGATCCATGTTGCCATCTTCAAGCCCTTTCGCCATTGCTACACCAAAAAAACTCGATCTGTAAAGCCTAACCCCCAATGTCACCGGAGCCCAGGATCGCAATTAATTTGTGAGGGTTTTTGCCGAGGGCTTTCGGCCAGACAAAATCAATCTCAATGGGCGTAGAGAGCTTCGAAGGAGAAGAGAGGAAGAAAAAAGACGAGAAGATGAGGGAGACGAAAAATCTACCAAAAGGGCTTCAAAGGAATGGGCAAGGCATACCGATCTCCAAATGAGCAGAGAAAGCTTTGAAGGAAAGAGCGAGATGTGTCTGGGGCTTTGGGCGCGGGTTTAGGATTACATTTATTTCGAAAACTACGTGACCACAAGGATTTCTCGCCTCATTCCTCGTCCCAGGGCGAGAACAAATTTTTTGTCGCCTCACTCCTCACTAATATTAGAAAAAGAAATTAATTTAAAAATAAAATATTTATGGGCGACGACAATATAATATCGTCGCCTATGTCCTCGCCTCATGTTGTCGCCTACAGGCAATTTTTTGTAGTGACGTAGGCTTGGCCATAGGCTTCTGTCGGTAACCTGATCTAGTCCCACCCCTATTTGCAAATAATTTAATGAATAAAAAATCTTCACAAACTAATTACTATTATTAGTTGTGAATCACAACTTTTAGTTTACATTTTATGATTATAGGGTGTTTGTTTAAACTTTTTGGCCAAATTATTTGATTATTGCGCTTTCAAAACACAAATAATATGCTAATCTTTTTTTTTTTTGCGGAACAGCCAATTAAGGCTAGGAAAGAAAATTAAAAACAACCGAAACACAAATATGAGACTATCCACGAGGAAACCTTGCTCCCATAGCATCCACTGCAAGAAAATGCTTCACACTATCCGGGGAAAAGCCCAAGTAGTATAGAATAATTCACCATCCGCTCCTAGCTTCGCAAGACCATCCGCAACTGCGTTTACTTCTCTCAACACATGCTCAAATCCACAAGTAATAAAATCATTACGCATCTCTCTAATCCTTCGCAAGATCAGTGCCAGCCAATGTTACAGATTTGGCTCAGTCTTAATCAATCTCAAAGCCTCCATTGAGTCACAAAAACAACAAACTTCAGTGTAACCAAGTGCCTTCACAAGGGCAAGCCCATGCATGACTACTGATAGTTCAACAGCCAGAACTGATACTTTACCAAGGTAGCCACCAACACCTCCCAACCATCTCCCCGATGCATCTCGAACCACCGCACCAAAGCCCGCACGCTCACAGCCTCCTAGAACTGATCCGTTCGAGTGAAGAAGGGTCCCAGACCACCCCACTGCATTCCATGAAACAAAACGAGGGTGAAGCCGAGGCGGCGCGAGCTTGACAGCCGCCTTATCAATTTCATCCCTAAGATGAAGAACTTATCGAATAAGGGATTGAGGGGATGATATTTTCCCTTGAAAAACCCTCCTGTTACGATCCCTCCACACAACCCAAATCCCCGCTATAAAGGTACTACCATATACTCGAAACATACCCGAGAGCCACCAGCGGATAGATGGAGTATCAATGGAGTTTAAATTATTGGGAATCTGGGTTTGTAGGGTCTTCCAAAACGTCTGTGTCCAAGGGCAATGAAAAAGGCAATGACACCAATCTTCTTAATCTTATTGGGTATATATCTTATCATAATCAATTATTTGCATTTTGGAAGTTCTTAAACACATTTTTTCTACAGTTAGTATTTGGAGCTGCAAGGGATTGCGCGTTTCAATTATTTATGGCTTTTTGTCATTAGATCCCTACATCAATTGATAATAAGAGTTAATTATTTAATGTATTATATTTATTTTATATTATATAATTGTAAAATATTATATTTAATAAAAAAAATTAAAAGTTATTTAAATTATATAAATAAAAATTGTTCAGCAAAAAAATTTAAAAATGTTTTGGTGGAAAATGTATCGATAAAAATTTTATAATATAATTAAAAGATTGAAAATAAAAATTACTTTATTTTGTCTTACCTATATCCTTTGTAGTAATTTTACAATATGAAAACACAAAGTCAAACAGTTAAAAATTGATTATCTGATTATTATGATTCGGAATAGTATAAGCTCATCCAAACATTTAGGGCCCGTTTGGATTGGCTTTTAAAAAAAAGCAGAAGCCAAAAACAGAAGCAGAAGTGAAAGCCAAAAGCAGAAGCAGGTAACTTTTGTGTTTGGATGGAATGTTTGAAAAGCAGCTTTTTTCAAAAGTGTGTTTGGATATGTAAAAGTGAAAAGTGCTTTTGAAATGTGTAAATTACCAAAAAGGATATGCTATTTATATATAATAGTATATATTTATAGTGTAATTAAAATAAATTAATAGGGGCATTTATGACTCTGCACACATTACTAGGTGCTTTTGGCTTCTGTTTTTCGGAGAAGCACCCCTGGGCTGCTTCTCCCAGCACTTTTGCAGCTTTTCGAGGTGCTTTTGCTTTTTCTAAAAAGCCAAAACAAACACTCTTTTTTCTTCAAAAGTGCTTTTGACAGAAGCAAAAGCCAAAAGCACTTGAAAAAACGTCATTCCAAACAGGCTCTACAATACGTTTTATGACAGTGCATCAACACTTTTAAAAACATACATCCAAATACATGTTCCCTATTGTGTTTATTTAAAAAAATAAAATCAGAAACAAAATAAAAGGCTCTACAAATGCAAAATAAATATAATAATATATATGCATGGTATTAAATTGAAAATACAATATATTTAAGGGGAAATTATTTATTGGTGCCATTTAGCCACTTTCCATTTGTTAAGTAGTACCACCTTTCAAAAACTTATTTTTTAGTACCATTAGGTAAATGTTTAAAAAAAATTTACCTCTTCTGTAATTTATCTAAATCATTCAATATTTTTGAAAATATTCTAGTTCTACATTATTCAAATCTTTTAAATTTGTATATCTAACAACTTATACATCTAACATCAAATTAAAATCTTTCAAAATTCAAAAAGGATACTTGTCCATCGTTGCATACTACTTAAGCATAGGAGAAAGCGTTAGAAAATTTCGTTCATCTTGCGCAAGGTGACATCTAGCAAAGCCAAGTACAATCCTTCAATTGACTGTTTGGTTCGGAAGTAAGTTGATTTATATGGAGTTTTTACTTGTTCTTAATTTTACGCTTAACAATGGCAATTCTGTGTTAGTATAGTGAAATAGTGATTTATATGATGATGTTAATGAGATATATGTTGCCATCATATTTTTAGGCCATAAACCTCCTTCAGTGGCGTGCTACTAACCGTACTTTCCCCATGGAATGTGAAACTTTAATATTGACTATCTTGCCATGATACTTTTAGGCCATAAGCCTCCTTCAGTGGCATAGCTTTCAAGTATCATAGTTTCACAGAAAATTATGAATAGCACCAGTTACTCATTCTTGTTAAATATTTTCACACATATAGCACGCATTATTTACAAGGGAGAATTCAATCCAAATCTCCTTGTACCGTTATAGACCTAGTTCAAGTATTGTTAGGTATTTTGTTAAAGTACTGTTATAAATCTAGTTCAAGTACTGTTATGTATATAGTCAAAGTACTATTACAAACTTGTTGGTGTACTACTATTAACTTTACAGTGTTGTTGATTTATTTATAGCGGAATGATTATAAAACAATCACTTGTGCTCCACGATCTACCAAATCAGGGTAGAAGTTGGGGTGAGACCACCTAGTATTCCTAGCAATTTTACCACATCAAGAGTCCGGAAATCAACCGAACATTGGACTACTATGTTCATTTTCAATGTAATAATCATTTACAATTGAAGCTTCCATATGGCTGCATGACCAATAACTAAACCTCTCCCAAAAACAGCATTGCTATATGAAGCAACCTTTTCAATAAGATCATCTTGATTATCAACAAATTCTATGTAGCACATTTTCTTTCGTATTCCTCCTGCCCCATCTTGCAAATATGCTGGATTTATGGAATTTCAGTACTGGATTTGAACAACGATTTTGCAATTGTTTCAAATATATATATATATTAAATACCTGATTAAAATGTTGTTGTAGATTTTCATCTTTATAGTTAATACAAAAACTATTCAAAACTAATCACATCAAATAATTCGATAGTTAAGACTTTGATAAAAGTGAAGACATAACATATGTACTACATGACAATTATCAACCTATTCTCACCTATTAGTCTTGAAGCTCAAAACCATAAATATCAAGAACACCAATTAGACATTTAGAGAATTTAGAATTTGGATCTTGCCCAGTCGAGCTATTTAGCTCGTCAACCAATCTGAACGACTAAATAATTTGAAAACACAGGTAAGAAAATGAAGCTATATATGCAGATAAGTCAAATCTATCATCATCAAAGTATCATACCCGTCAAACAACCAAGAATATATCGTCTTGGCTAATCCATCGCTACTAACAATGGCTGTAATACCCGAGAATTTTCCAACATAAAATAAAACAATAATTAAATAAATAAATAATAAATAAAATAAATACTATAAATAAATAAACAAATCCAGCAAATAAAAGAAATAAATAAAGATAAGGAAATGAGAAATGAGATTTTTACTTAAAAAGGAATTAAAGGAATTTAATTCAACAAAAAGGATGGATAAATGGTACACCAAAACCCGACACTAATGAACTCGGGTATTCGAGTCCAAAACATCCAATTAGACTGAGAATAAAATTAGAGAGAAAGTATGAACCCGAGTATACCCCGGAAATCGGAATTCGGGAGCATAGAGGGATGGAAACCCGGAAGAGAGGCGGAAAAGCACGACGGATCGCACGACCCGCCCGGACCGAAGTCCAGGCGAAGTCGGCGCGGTGGCCGCGCGGTGAAGTGGCTTTAGCGCGCCACGACCGCGCCACCCCACAGATTCGTTTGTTGCGTGAATCTCTCGCCCGAACGCGGATTTTTCGACTTTCGGTTGAACATCTCTCGACTCCAGACCTTTAGGTCGGTTGTGGACGCCCTAGGGATTGAGAATTCTATAAATAAGCCCCTTGGGAGCCCCAAACAAGTTTACAAAATCCTACAATCTTCTATACGTTCGAAACCCTAAATTCGGAGTCGACGGAAAGCACCAAACGGAGGCAGCAGCTTTGGACGAAAATCCAAGGTCTCCAAACGCTGTGGTAAGCTCTAGTCCAATAAATCTTTTCACGTTTCAATCCGAAAACGGATTCTAACTTCGGTTCTTTTCTTTCTACACCCCGTATCGAATCTAGATCGTAGAACCCGACGAACGGAGAGGAGAAACGGTGATCTGGAAGCCACGCCTCCGAACTAGACATCCCCGACGTTCATAGACACTGTAAGTTAACCTTACATGGTTTTGGGAGATTTTAAAACATTCGAAACCTAAAAGATTCAACAAGAACCATAAATCTGTCCACTTTTGTTTTTCTACCGACGCAACAGATTTGGTGAATTTTTCCGACCCTTAAAACGAACTCAAACGGAAAAACTTAAAACACGAAAAAACGTTCCTAAGACTTAGACCTAGATACTGTAAAAATTTGAGGATTTTTGGAGTTGATTTGATATGTGAAAACCCGTTGAAACCGAACTGTTTGATTCTAGATCTCGAAATCTTGGACAGAACTTAGGAATGATCTTGATCACGTTTTTGACATAGGATCTAGGCTGTTTTAGATCTTTGGCCAAACATGAAAGTTGTAGATAAATGTCTTAAGATGATCCCTGTCAAATTTCATTAAATTTGGAGCTGAATTGATATGGTAGAATTTGAAATCTTTAAACTGTGGTGCATTAAACTCGGACAGATTTCTTCTTATGCGAAAATTGGTGATTTTGACCTACTTAGGTATCTCGGATTGAAAAAGTTAAAACACGAAAGTTGTAGATCTTGATGTTTCCGAGTCAGATATGAAATTTTGGAATTTTTGAAATTAAATCTGATTTTAGACGAATTTTGGAGTAAACTGTGATTTACCGAAACGAAATCTTGAAATCTTGTTGAAACATGGAATTAACCTTTAGGGTTGAAACGAATTGAGATATTATTTCTAAATTAATACTCCCTCCGTCCCACTCCAAATGTCTTGTTACTGTTGGGCACGTGAATTAAGGTAGAGTTGGTTTGTGAGTATATGGTGGGGTCCACATAGTTATTGGAGGGGAAATTATTTCTATTTATAGAAAGAAGACATTTGTAATGGGACATCCAAAAATAGTAAGTAGGACATTTGGAATGGGACGGAGGGAGTACAATGGAAGGCAGATTTTAAAAACCAAATCCCCTTACAAACTTGATAAATTAAAATTAGGGGTGAGTGCTCTGCAGGGTGCCCCCTAACGATTCACTTCGTGCCGTAATGGACGATGGTGACCCCGCGCGCTAAATTTGAGATATGGATTGCCTAAACGGCGAAACTTAGAGCCTACACTCTCGTGAATATCCGTATGGGTTTCCCGAGGCTCCGGAGTGGTACTGGGTATGGCTGATACGGTTGCGGCCGCCGGGCTACCGGCTAAACTTGTTGATATCGCGATGCTATCGTGAAACTTTGAAATACCAAATCGGGAATGTAATGGGGATTCTAAATTAAATTAAATTAGATTAAATTATGTTGATGTCCAATTAAATTATTTAAATGCTTTATTTAAATTATGGCTTTTGTGATTAAACCATGTGATATGTGTTATTAAATAAAGCCTGAGATAAATTATGCTATTGGATATGGATTAGATGAAACTAAATATTATGATATTATCATGCTTTTGTTAAATTATTAAATTAATGGCTTTTAAACCCTACGATCATGCATGTGTTAACTTACTCAGCAATTTTGCTGACCAAAACCATTTTTATTCCTTTCTTTACAGAATATGTGGAATGAGCATGTGTGAGCACGAATCATGCATGGGATTTTGGGGGATTGTATTTTGCTTTTAAATTTCGTACTTAGACTATATTATGAACGGGCCTGTTTAACCCGTGTTTTGGCCATGTCGGCCCTTTTTATATTTTCCGCTGCGATACTGTACTAAACTAAATATTTCCGCTGCGCTATGCTATTATTGTTTTCGAATTATATTGTATGGGCTATTTTGAATGCTTTAAATGTTTTTAAATACTGCAATACCCAGCCTTGCATCTCTTTAGTAAGCTCGGAGAAACCGTGTCTTACTAGGGAGATGTGGCGGTGACATCCCGACCTGGGTGACCAAAAACCGGGGTGTTACAAGTTGGTATCAGAGCCCGGCTATTTTTAAACTACTATTTTTAAACCATTACTATTTTTAAACTATTATTAATATTTTGACTATTATTTTAAATTTTAAAGTATTATTTCCATGGAAGAATTTTTATTCTTTATTTTAAAACCCATGGAAAAGTATATATATATGGTGCATTAAATTATTATTGGGGGGAAATATCATTTGCATATGCATGTTGCATCTCTGCTATGAACTTAGAATCTTGGAAACTTGAACTTAGAATCTTGGCGAAACTTGAACTTAGCATCTTGGCGAAACTTGAACTTAGAATCTTGGAAACTCGAACTTAGAATCTTGGAGAATTGAACTTAGAATCTTGGCGAATATTAACCTAGATCTCTTGCTTGCGCTAGATGGCTAGTCAAGACGTGATGCAGTTGATGATCAAGATGATGAACGCTCACCTTGACACCCAACAAACCATACAACAAATGAAAAATCGTATAGCTCACTTGGAGGCAAATCTGCACCAAATGGGAGACTTAAGGGAAGCTGACCTCCAGCACTTCCTGAACTTGAGAGCCGCTGATCAAGATCGCATAAAAGACTTAGAAACTCAAGTGCAAAAACTCACCGAGCGAAGCGATGCTGTGATAGATAGAGTTGAGGATCTAGGGACGGACCTGCTTGACCTTACTGATATAGTAGTACCATATAGCCCTGTGGAAGACCACTTGATGGGGCCCCGAAGCCCAACACCCCCAGTGGAGAGCCCGTCTGGCCTTATCCACGGACGCTACGGAACCCTTGGGCTCTGGCCCCACATGGTCCGCCCATCGCCAAACCCGAGCCCCGTGGAGAACCATCTGGAGGAGACACCGGACCTAGTTCCGGAAGCCGCCGATCCACCATCCCCGGTGTTTCATGGATCTTTGGGCACCGGCCAGGTCTCTGATGAGGATGATCCTATGGAAGACCCCGCTACTCTGCCAGAGGACGCGGAGATCTTTTAGATACTTTATCTTAGATAGTATATTTATTTTGCGCATCCCATTACTTGTATTAAATTTCTTTTAAAGGAATGAAATGCAAGTTGATTTTTTTTTTGGAATTCTTCAGCCAAAAATTATTATAACAAAAAAAAAAAAAAAACCGGAACAGTTCCATCGCATTTTCTCTAAATGATAACAGTCAAATCAGTCAACAAGGATACAACGGGAACATAAACTGCGAAACATAATCAGCAAGGTCACCCTTGTACAGTCCATAAGAAAACGACTAAATAAAACACTACTACAGCAAGCCTAGATGGAAACGCAGAAACAAAGGATCACTGGTCGGGAGGCGGGAACTGACGACGCATATACTCGTCCATCTGACGCATGTAGGCGTACATATCGGTCATGGAGGCCTGCGGCTCCAGCTGTCTCGTAGTGATCGTATCCATGCGAGCCTGGTACAGGTCCATCCTGGCATCCAGAGCGTCGTGCCCGGCTGCAAACCCAGCATCCATACGAGCGAACCCCGCATCCATACTAAGCTGCATACCCTGCAGCATCTGAACTATCTGCGGCATCTCCGCACCCTGCTGGGGAACCTCGGGAGGCGGAGGTGGCTGCTCAGGAGGAACAACTAAAATCAAACCATCACCGTTGGGCTCCGGGCGAAGGACAGCCGGAGGAGCCCCACGTCGAAGAGCACTGCGTCGAGGGGCGTAGCTAGGGATACGGTAGTAGCCGCCAGCGGATAGCTCGTAAGGATCCGTCTCTGGTGACGTACGGATCCCCTGAGCCGCACACATGCCGCAAATAAGATGAACATGGGTAATCACCCTGCTTCCTCGTCCTCGGCGCATACCCCTTAGGTTGTCCGCGATACAAGCCCCAACATTCACCCTACCACCCCGGGCGAGAAAGCAGATGGTCTCATAGACGTGGTCGATAACAATGTGGCTCCGGGTGATCGGCCGGACACGGCCTAACCATATCTGAGCTAGCTCACGCCACGGAGAGTCCATCGTCGTCAACCTCAGCTCGTGATCATGCTCGAGCAGAGGAGCCGTCAAGGTGCATAAAACGCCCCACGCAGGCGGGGGTATACGACCCTCAGGCTGTGGTCGGAACACGCCGTCGTCAGGAAGGCCAAAGTAGACGTTGATCATCCGAGCACTGAAATCTAGATGGCGACCCCGAACCCAGACTTGAGACAAGTCACTGTTCTCCCCAAGACCGCCAATGTTGGCAATGACCTCCATAGCTAAGTACCCAGAAGCGACGCCCTCGGGATGGCGCGCAAGCCCAGTCCACTGAAGAAGATCCAAAACTGGACTAACCCTGTCGTCGTCCATATGGCGAGGATATATGCCTCTCTCCGGGACATAAGACCTGTTTCGACGAAGCTCGTCGAAGTAGAACTCCTGAGAGGCCATAGTAGCGAACCGATACCTGTCGTGTCGACGGGGACGCACCTTGTCGGGGAGACCCCTGAGCTTAGGGCCCCGCTGCTCCTCGTCCTCCTCAGACTCGCTCTCGTCAAAATCAGACATCGCCGGAGCGGCAGTGCTAGGACCAGCCTCATCGCGCTGAGCAACTCGTCTCCTGGTCCGCGGGGGACACATGAGTGACGTCAAAACAATCCACAGAAAAAGCAGCATCCTGCAAATATCAAACCAATACCAAATGTAAGGATAAATCCCACACGGCGATTACACGAAGCATAATCTAGAAAACACGAGAACATGAAGTGGGAGCCCTAACACGAGCGATCAAGATGATAACCAAACCAAGACTATGTCTAGAAAAGTCCCAAACCCCTTGGGACATTTCGTCGAACACGTTGAGTGCGCGATAAATCAAGACCAAAGTTTACTTGTAAACACATGGGGAACGTCCCCAAAACAAAACAATTGTTTAGACAATAACTTATCAACATAATAGGGCACAAATCGACGACAATGAACTCACCCGCATGCCCACAATACCAATACAAATCGGGAAATTCATGCTTTCCTTAAAATATGGAATCTAGTAAAACTTCCTCAAACTAGGCATGCATTGTGGCACAAATACTTCCTAATCAGCAAAAATAACACCAAGTATCGCCCAAACTCGCTAATTGCATAAATTAAGTCTAAAAACAACAAACCCCCAATTCTTGTCTCTAAACCCTAATTTTGAAATTCGCCCACAGATTAAGGCTAATCAAAACATAAAATCTGAAATTGACAAGTAGAAGTAGTGGATGCATACCTTGCAAAGGAAAATCGAAGCCGGGAATGAGAGAATCGGGGGATGGGAGAACGAATTTGAGAGAAAACTAGAAGAGGCCTCGGAAGTGGAAATGGGGCGGAATGGCTCGCGCGTTTACTCGAACTGCTACGGCCGCGCGGGCACCGCGCGAGCCTCAAAGTTAGTTTTTTTTTATTTTTTTTTACCTTCTACTGTTTACTCGATGAGCTATACGGCAAATTGTCCAAATGTGACTTCTGGCTGAAAGAAGTGGCATTTCTCGGACACATAATATCCACTGATGGAGTATCAGTGGATCCGGCAAAAGTCTCTGCCGTAACTGAATGGGCAACTCCCAAGAGTCCAACGGAAATAAGGAGTTTCCTTGGATTAGCCGGATATTATAGACGATTTGTGAAGGACTTTTCAAGGATTGCACGTCCTTTGACCCAGCTACTTAAGAAAGGAGCAAAATACGAGTGGACCGAAGCGTGTGAGACTGCGTTTCAAGAGCTGAAGAAACGACTCACAACCACACCCGTATTAACATTACCATCAGAGAATGGTGACTTCGAAGTATATAGCGATGCTTCGAAGGAAGGTTTAGGTTGTGTCTTGATGCAAGACTCGAGAGTCGTAGCCTATGCATCACGCCAATTAAAACCTCACGAGGAAAATTATCCGACACACGACCTGGAGTTGGCAGCGGTCGTCTTCGCTCTAAAGATATGGAGACATTATCTTTATGGGCGGAAGTGTCGAATGTTCACCGACCACAAGAGCTTGAAATATATATTCACTCAGAAGGAGTTGAATTTGAGACAGCGAAGGTGGTTGGAACTTATTAAAGACTACGATTTAGAGATAGCATACCACGAGGGGAAGGCGAATGTGGTAGCCGATGCCCTAAGTCGGAAAACCCAACACGTGACAAACTCGTTGGTAATTCCGCCGGCATTGTACATGGATTTGGCAAGATTGGAGTTAGAACTTGTGCATCCTGGCACAGTGAGAGAAACGGTCAATGCCATGGTCGTAGAAACTCCAATATTGGACGAGATTCGACTCGCTCAACCGGGCGATCCGAAACTCGAGAAGATAAAAGGGTATATTGCCGAAGGAAAGGCAATAGGATTTGCTGTCCACGAGGATGGAAGCATCCGTTTTAAAGGTAGATGGTGTGTGCCTCTTAAATGTGCCGAGTTGAAGCAAAGGTTGATGGAGGAAGGGCACAACACGCCATATTCCGTACATCCCGGAGGTGACAAGCTATACAAAGATCTGAAGAAGATCTATTGGTGGCCGGGAATGAAGAAGGAAGTGGCAAATTTCGTGGCGAGATGTCTCACCTGCCAAAAGGTTAAGGCAGTGCGACATAAACCCTTAGGATTGATGCAACCACTAGAGATTCCAAGTTGGAAGTGGGATAGCATCTCAATGGACTTTGTCTCGGGATTACCCCGATCACCTAAAGGTATGAACAAGATTTGGGTGATTGTGGATAGGCTAACGAAGACAGCCATATTTATCCCAATGAAAGACACGTGGACTATGGACCAATTGGCCCGAGCCTACATTGATAATGTGGTACGACGACATGGAGTACCACATGATATCATTTCCGATAGAGACAGTAGATTTGTCTCTCATTTCTGGACGGAGTTACAAAAATCTCTCGGTACTCAAATCAAAATGAGCACCGCATTCCACCCGATGACGGATGGTCAAACCGAAAGAACAATCCAAACACTAGAAGACATGCTAAGAGCATGTGTGTTGGAATTCAAAGGAAATTGGGAATCTCATTTACCCTTGATTGAGTTTTCCTATAATAATAGTTACCATGCGAGTATCGGCATGGCACCTTTCGAGGCATTGTATGGACGAAAGTGCCGAAGCCCTTTGAGCTGGGAAGAAAACGATAAGTCCGTGGTAGTGGGACCACAACTTATCGAAGACATGGCTCAACAAATCAAGGTGATTCAAGGGAAGATGAAAGCCGCACAAGACCGTCAAAAGAGTTATGCCGACGTGAGACGACGAGACCTAGAATTTCAAGTGGGAGATAGGGTCATGCTAAAGATATCACCCATGAAGGGGGTGATGCGCTTTGGCAAACGAGGGAAGTTAAGTCCTCGATACATAGGACCTTACGAAATTCTAGAACGAGTCGGAACTCTAGCCTACCGATTGGCTTTACCGCCACACTTAGATCGAGTTCATAATGTCTACCATGTCTCGCAACTAAAGAAGTATGTGCCGGACCCGACACATGTACTTCAACCGGAGATAATTGAGCTCGATGAAGATTTGACTTACGAAGAAGTCCCAGTGCGTATTCTCGATACTAAGGAACGAGTAACGAGGAACAAAACCATCAAGATGATCAAAGTTCTTTGGTCAAATCACGAAAGTGAGACGGCAACTTGGGAAGTAGAATCCGATATGAGGGAACGATACCCGACATTGTTCCAAACCGATACCGACACAGTTATGGGGACATAACTGCAATCTTAAGGGGGAGAGGATGTCATACCCCCTAATTTTTCGTGCATTTTTGTAAACTTTTGAACTACGTTATGGCTTGATCCCTTTACCGGGTACGTAGGCAGCTTAGAAGTTTTAATTCTAAGTTCAGTCACAACATAATAAAACAAACACAAGACCTTAGCACGAGACGAGAAAAGCCGAAACACAACTTCGAGGACGAAGTTGATTCTTAAGGAGGGTAGACTGTAATACCCGAGAATTTTCCAACATAAAATAAAACAATAATTAAATAAATAAATAATAAATAAAATAAATACTATAAATAAATAAACAAATCCAGCAAATAAAAGAAATAAATAAAGATAAGGAAATGAGAAATGAGATTTTTACTTAAAAAGGAATTAAAGGAATTTAATTCAACAAAAAGGATGGATAAATGGTACACCAAAACCCGACACTAATGAACTCGAGTATTCGAGTCCAAAACATCCAATTAGACTGAGAATAAAATTAGAGAGAAAGTATGAACCCGAGTATACCCCGGAAATCGGAATTCGGGAGCATAGAGGGATGGAAACCCGGAAGAGAGGCGGAAAAGCACGACGGATCGCACGACCCGCCCGGACCGAAGTCCAGGCGAAGTCGGCGCGGTGGCCGCGCGGTGAAGTGGCTTTAGCGCGCCACGACCGCGCCACCCCACAGATTCGTTTGTTGCGCGAATCTCTCGCCCGAACGCGGATTTTTCGACTTTCGGTTGAACATCTCTCGACTCCAGACCTTTAGGTCGGTTGTGGACGCCCTAGGGATTGAGAATTCTATAAATAAGCCCCTTGGGAGCCCCAAACAAGTTTACAAAACCCTACAATCTTCTATACGTTCGAAACCCTAAATTCGGAGTCGACGGAAAGCACCAAACGGAGGCAGCAGCTTTGGACGAAAATCCAAGGTCTCCAAACGCTGTGGTAAGCTCTAGTCCAATAAATCTTTTCACGTTTCAATCCGAAAACGGATTCTAACTTCGGTTCTTTTCTTTCTACACCCCGTATCGAATCTAGATCGTAGAACCCGACGAACGGAGAGGAGAGACGGTGATCTGGAAGCCACGCCTCCGAACTAGACATCCCCGACGTTCATAGACACTGTAAGTTAACCTTACATGGTTTTGGGAGATTTTAAAACATTCGAAACCTAAAAGATTCAACAAGAACCATAAATCTGTCCACTTTTGTTTTTCTACCGACGCAACAGATTTGGTGAATTTTTCCGACCCTTAAAACGAACTCAAACGGAAAAACTTAAAACACAAAAAAACGTTCCTAAGACTTAGACCTAGCTACTGTAAAAATTTGAGGATTTTTGGAGTTGAGTTGATATGTGAAAACCCGTTGAAACCGAACTGTTTGATTCTAGATCTCGAAATCTTGGACAGAACTTAGGAATGATCTTGATCACGTTTTTGACATAGGATCTAGGCTGTTTTAGATCTTTGGCCAAACATGAAAGTTGTAGATAAATGTCTTAAGATGATCCCTGTCAAATTTCATTAAATTTGGAGCTGAATTGATATGGTAGAATTTGAAATCTTTAAACTGTGGTGCATTAAACTCGGACAGATTTCTTCTTATGCGAAAATTGGTGATTTTGACCTACTTAGGTATCTCGGATTGAAAAAGTTAAAACACGAAAGTTGTAGATCTTGATGTTTCCGAGTCAGATATGAAATTTTGGAATTTTTGAAATTAAATCTGATTTTAGACGAATTTTGGAGTAAACTGTGATTTACCGAAACGAAATCTTGAAATCTTGTTGAAACATGGAATTAACCTTTAGGGTTGAAACGAATTGAGATATTATTTCTAAATTAATACAATGGAAGGCAGATTTTAAAAACCAAATCCCCTTACAAACTTGATAAATTAAAATTAGGGGTGAGTGCTCTGCAGGGTGCCCCCTAACGATTCACTTCGTGCCGTAATGGACGATGGTGACCCCGCGCGCTAAATTTGAGATATGGATTGCCTAAACGGCGAAACTTAGAGCCTACACTCTCGTGAATATCCGTATGGGTTTCCCGAGGCTCCGGAGTGGTACTGGGTATGGCTGATACGGTTGCGGCCGCCGGGCTACCGGCTAAACTTGTTGATATCGCGATGCTATCGTGAAACTTTGAAATACCAAATCGGGAATGTAATGGGGATTCTAAATTAAATTAAATTAGATTAAATTATGTTGATGTCCAATTAAATTATTTAAATGCTTTATTTAAATTATGGCTTTTGTGATTAAACCATGTGATATGTGTTATTAAATAAAGCCTGAGATAAATTATGCTATTGGATATGGATTAGATGAAACTAAATATTACTCCCTCCGTCCCATTTAACTTGTCTTGTTTCACTTTTGCACACAATCCAACGCACTTTTTGAACTGTTAATATCTCAAAATATATAAAATGAAAAATTATGCAAAATATATATGATAAAACTACATGATCATATGATTCTAACAAGACCCAACTCGACTATTTTTCTCTAAATATATACTTGCAATAAAGTTGAGTCAAAGCAGAACAATGAACAGTGTAAAAAAGTCAAACAAGACAAGTGTGGTGGGACGGAGGGAGTATGATATTATCATGCTTTTGTTAAATTATTAAATTAATGGCTTTTAAACCCTACGATCATGCATGTGTTAACTTACTCAGCAATTTTGCTGACCAAAACCATTTTTATTCCTTTCTTTACAGAATATGTGGAATGAGCATGTGTGAGCACGAATCATGCATGGGATTTTGGGGGATTGTATTTTGCTTTTAAATTTCGTACTTAGACTATATTATGAACGGGCCTGTTTAACCCGTGTTTTGGCCATGTCGGCCCTTTTTATATTTTCCGCTGCGATACTGTACTAAACTAAATATTTCCGCTGCGCTATGCTATTATTGTTTTCGAATTATATTGTATGGGCTATTTTGAATGCTTTAAATGTTTTTAAATACTGCAATACCCAGCCTTGCATCTCTTTAGTAAGCTCGGAGAAACCGTGTCTTACTAGGGAGATGTGGCGGTGACATCCCGACCTGGGTGACCAAAAACCGGGGTGTTACAATGGCAACTGTTGGATCAAGACTTCTCTTAATAACTTATTCGAGAGTGACAGACGCTTTAGTAATTCATATTCTGTAGCTACAGGATCACACCTGGAAATGGAAAAAAAAAAAAGATTTCTAAATATATGAATGGCTAAAGTATTGTTATGTATATACTCAAAGTACCGTTATAGACTTGTTTAAAGTACTGTTATATACCTAGTTCGAGTACTATTATCTATTTAGTCAAAGTACCGTTATATACCTAGTTCAAGTACTATTATCTATTTAGTCAAAGTATTGTTATAGACCTAGTTCAAGTACTGTTGTGTATATAGTCAAAGTATTGTTACAAACTTGTGAGTGTACGACTATGCATAAAATTTTGACAAATAATTTAATCAAAGCAATTAAATTGTTTTAAGTGACGTTGAATTTGTGTGATATTATTTGGTTTAATGGCTCTTCAATGATAGTGATGATCGTTTTTTTTTTTTTTTATCAAATATTTGATTTTTACTCTTCCAACAGCCTTTGATAGGGTTTCATTATATTTATCACCAAGTAAGTAGAAATACTACTCAAAATTTGGATGTCCTTCATATATATGTATATATATAATGTGCATCACTTTATATTATGATATGATTTTGGATAATTCCTCCCCTTCATTGTAGAATAAGGATTTCTTGGGATGAACATTGAAAACAAGTTTTATTACTATTTCTTGATTTGTGTGGGAAGAATATATACACGTATAGATTCTTGAAGGTTATATGGTGATGAATTTGGTAATTTTTTATTTTGGGTAATTTCTGTAAGAAATGAAGGTTTAGGTTTGTCTCCACTGAAATGGGTGTAATCATAAACTATAGTGTTGTTCTCCTAATTTTCTTTGCTGCCATTGCCAAAGACTCAAAGTAGATCGTTTTTCTACCGTATGCCTAAACTAATAGATCTCTCCTGCTTTAGTAGAGATTTTTTCTATTCTTAATATGATGAAATGCATTCTTGGTTTTTTTTTTGTTAGTTCACTTGACGTTAATAGTATATACTGTTTGGCTCTAATCAAATCAGTATATGGCAAAAAACTTGGAGTGAGAAACTTGGGGTGACTGTGATAATTTTATTTTACTTTTATGATCCTTGTCTTATAGATCAGGGTGATTTTTGCCACTAGGACAGGGACAAAAAGAATAAGGAAAGAAGCAAAATAGCAAAGCTGAAAGGAAGGCTACGGTCGATGCAACTGCATGGTTGTTCAATGTAGTCACTTCACTTGGGATCATTATTGTCAGTAAGGCATTAATGGCTATGTACTACTTCAGCTTTGGTAATTTTAATGTCATCATTTCTTCAGAATCCAGGCATTAGTTGTATGATTTTTGTATGTATTGCACTTTTCTGAATCCACTATATAAATGTTTTGTGTGAATTTGTTGAATCTACATACCCCGATGTCAATCCTTTTTGTTTTGGATCTATTATTTCCGATCTTAATCCTTTGTTCAGAATAAGTTTTGCGCTGAATTCTGATGCGCCCTCGCTTTCTTTGGGATTTTTTTCCGATCTGTTCTGGAACGTTTCTTGCTATTTCAGTTCCAATTCGTTTTGGAGCCGTGAACTATGCGTAGGATTTCAGACGTTATTCTATTCCCGAAATATACAATACAATAAATGGTAAAGTATATATGGTAAACCTGTAATTTTATTTAGTAAATATATACAATTTTACCTAATGGTACTAAAAAAATAAGTTTTTGAAAGTTGGTACTACTTAACAAATTAAAAGTGACAAAATGGCACCAATGAATAATTTGCCCTATATTTAATATAAAAATATTATAAAACCGTGCATGACAAATTAATATGGCTTAGTAATAAATCATTGCGTCAAAATAGAAGCTTAAGTTTGTAAATTGAAATCCCAAAAATACCCTCGGTGCCTCTTGAGCTCTTCCACGGCATCAGAAATGAGCCATCCTATTCCTCTCCCATAAATAATTGTGATCAGAAAGAGATATTCACGAAAACAAACACGAAGCCCATGAAAGCCGAAGGAAATTTATTTTACATTGATAAACACACAACATCGAAATATACTACAATTTAGGGTTTCAAATCCTCTCCACCTGCATTGCATTACATTTTCCATGTTATTCCCTCAATCTCCATTTTAGATACCTTTTCCACAATTACCACAGGAAACCACCTGGAATTTCATATACAATTTTGCTTACGATTCGCAAGGCGGGAAGATAATTTCCCTGGGAGAATACGGGTCTGTTTTCCATCGGGGATGCGGTAATCCTAATACGGTTGTGTACAATTTTGAAATGTATTTGTGTACGTAACATCCCTGAAGGAGACGATATGATATGACATTTTTGTGAGTTTAAATTTGAATGTATTTGTTTGCAGGTGGGGATTTCTGGCGACGAAAAATTTGATTTTATTGTCCTTGTTATTCTCAGCATGCAAATTTTGATGGGTTTGAGGGAAGAGAGGAAAATTAAATGCATTAATTGATAGATATAACAACGGAGGTGTTGGGGATTTTGAATTTCTGAATGTAATTGACAAGTTATGTTCTTGGCGCGGAATTTGTGATCTGGGATCTGGAATTGGTTTTTAATTGGTGCTTCTGAGGTTGTGCTTGATGTGCATTGATCCATGGAGTCTAGCAAGTCACCTCTAGGGAAGAGCAATATCAGCTCCGTTTCAGGGATAAATCCGCAATCTTCCAAACATAAAGGTGTCGAATTAGAGGTGGAAAATGAATCCACAGTTCCAGGGCTTGTCATAGCTCAAAACGCCCGTGTGGAAATAGAGAATGAATGTAAGGCACTGCGTGAAACGGTCAGCAACCAGCAACAGAAGATACAGGAGCTCTCTTCTGATTTGGAGCAGGAAAGGAGTGCTTCCTCTTCAGCAGCTAATGAGGCTATGTCTATGATTCTAAAGCTGCAAAGGGAGAAGGCGGAGATTGAGATGGAGTGGAGGCAGTTTCAGAGATTTGCAGAGGAGAAAATGGTGCACGACGAGCAGGAGATGACAGAATTAGAGGAATTGTTGTACAAGAGGGAGCATGCCATTGAAGCTCTTAATTGTGAGGTGCAAGCATACAAACACAGGTTGATGAGTTATGGAGTCACAGAAGCTGAGATTAATGAAGTCATTTCAGGTAATGGTGACCAGCATTTGAGCAGGAACACAAGCATCGCAGAAACATTGGATGGACAATTTGATATTCCCACATTTGAAATCTATCCGCGTTTAAAGTGCAAGATAAATGAATCTCATGTCTATCACGATGGTGATGATGAAACTGAAATTGAGAGGTCTGCATTTGGGGATACTCCATATTCTAGGGATCAATTAAGGGACTTGGAGTTCCGAATCAATCAACTAGAGCAAACTCCAAGGACCATTCAGCCTGATAGTGCAAAAAATGTGTTTGAAGCTGTAATCGCCACCCAATCTCCCCTGCGACCTAAGCATCTTGCAAAGTTTGCTCCTGATAGCCCATATTCACCATTTACAGATTCACCAAAATTTGGTAACAATATAAAGAAGGCAGTGTATTCGCATTTGGACATGAATTCTAATTTAAGGAAGGTGGATTATGCATCAGAGTATGGAGATGAGATGGCTGACCGGATTTACACAATCGATTCCATTCATCAAAGAGCAACAGTTAATGCTGTTATGGATGTAACTCCTAGGGACTCACTAATTCGTTCGGACATGAGAGACCTAGAGATCCAGAAGTTGTATGCGCGGCTTCATGCTCTAGAAGCGGATAGAGAAACAATGAGGCAGGCAATTGTTTCTGTCGGGACTGATAAGGCACAATTGATCTTGTTGAAGGAGATAGCTCAGAACTTGTGCAAAGAAATGTCACCAGCGGGGCGAACATCTGTGAAGAAACAGTCGGCAAATAGGAGTTTCTCCATCATATCAATGTTCAAGGTAATGGTGCTGAAAGTTTGACAATCTATAATTGCATACTAAAGCTTGACCTCTGGGTTAAAATTTTTAGGCTCAAGTCTGTCTTATTTTTTGTCTGTTTATACTTTTATACAGTTCTTCATCAAACAGGAAAAATTTTCTCCCTTCTTAATAATTTTCCTATTCTTGGTATGTAAACTTAAATCACCCCAAGATTCCCAATTAGGCAGATCTACTAAATACACTGCCCTCTACGCCCCACGAGAATATATGAAGGTTTAAATGCTTTCCTTTATTTGTTCATGAGATAATATAGAAAAATAACGTGAACAACTTTGATTATGGTATCAACTTGTAATGAGTAATTTTCTTCATTTTTCACAGTTTTAAAATAGATTTGACAAATGCAAAAGTATCCTTATTGAATAAGCATTATAGTTAATGAAGAAATGAAGTGACATATTTTGCATTATATTTTGTCTACTAAATGTTACTGTGACTTTTGGATTGGAGAGAGTGTTTTGTGGTTCCTTTTATAAATATACCAATTTACCATTCAATCTTGGCGATTGATAAATCATAGTATTAAATTATGGTTTTTGCATGCCATCATGTATAGTTTGATGCACATCTTTCATTTAAGACCATACATTATGAACTGCAATTGCAAAGATATCTTTCTACACTCGTATTTTTTTATCCCACATTTTGCATTATGACTGTAACTACAAAGATATCTTTCTATTGACATATTTTCCGTCACCGTATTGTGTGATTTTTTCTCTAGCAAAGTTACTTATCATAGTGCATTATTTTCCGGGATATGCAACTAGTTTTTTAGAAACCTTATTAAACATGAAAGCTGAAGCAAGTGCTAGAAGATTCTCTATAGTGTTGCTATTTAACTGTTGTTTCTTGGTTGTTCTTAAATTACTTCAGCTTTGTAAATTTTCCGTGTTGTATTTGGCGGTGACTATGAAATGCCAATATGAATCAACCTACTTAACGATATCTCTACCTCAATCAGTATGACATCATTATATTTCCCTCTCATGCAGTGGATCCTTTCTTTCATTTTCTGGAGAAGAAAAGCTCACCAATGCAGGTAATGCAGGGTCTTTTTGTTTATGTGATGTTCATTATTGTAATCATTATGTGCCACTACGTTTGTATGTTTCATGATCATTGCATTTGCATATGACTCAATATCTTGGCTATCACTATAGTGAAAACCAGTTATGGTTGCTATCATTTGCCAAAAACACTGGTAGGTTGTTGGCACTTATTTTTACTCAATGACTGATTCAATATTGAATTATCACAGAAACAACACTGAATAATTACCAAGGACCATTTTTACGAAACAAGAAAAACTGAATTAGTTCTTGTTTCTTGTTGTAGGTACATGTTCGGATTATCAACCGATAATGCAGGGTTGCTATTGCTTCTGGACCGAAGCGCCCGTGTGGGACTCCGAAGATCTGTATTGGCTAGGAACATGCGAAACTTCTACTGAATGTTGGCCCTGTGTCTGTGTGTGTTTAATATTCTCAAGTGTAAAGTGTTAAAAAGTGCCCATCTGGAAGTTGAGTGATATCTTTGGATTATGTTATTACCTTTTCTTTTCCCTTGATATCGTGTTGGATTGGGTTTGTGTTTGTGTTATAATTGATTTGTGCAGAGTACTGATTTATTTAGAATTCACCCATTTGTTACATGTGGTGGGTACATTTTAGAACACCCCCAATTCATTTGTTTGGTTTGGAAATACACGTCTGGCCTTATTCTTTCGTGTTGGCTTTTCTCTTACTCAAAATTTAGTCAAAGTTGATGTTTGCGAGTGAGTGGATCACTAGCGTATAGTGGATTTAGGAGCAGATTGTGTGAAAATTCTCTCTCCAAATCATTCCAAAGACTATCTTTTTGAAAAGATAAAAAAGAAAGGGAAGGGAAAAAAAAGAAAAAAACTCAACAAAAACTGATCATTCTAATGATTATCATAAGCTACGAATTAGTGATTAACACACATCCCTTCATCCACACCAAACAGCTAATGGATTTATATCTGATAAATTAAAAAGCCTTGAAAAGCTCCTAATTATACTAAACTTGATGTGATTTTTACAAGGCCAAGCGTGGTTGATTGCTTAAGTTCCTGGCTGCAGCTTCATCTGTCGCAACGACAGGTAGGCGAGGAATCTGTAGCCGACCACCATGGTCGACAGTGCAACGACTTCCTTGCACCCGCTGCCTATTCTGATCCCATAAATCATGTCACTTATGTGCCCATATTGCACTTTTAGGAGAAGTTTGTACGTATGGTAGTTGAAAGAAAGATATCTTAGCCATGCGATGAACACCGGCACATCCTGAGTGTTGAATGAAAATAATCAAATTTCAAATATTTGCTGTAAAATATGAGGCTAAATGTAGTAAAATTAAGTAAAATACATTGAAGCACATATAAATATATTTGAACTCTACTATAATGATCTTGTCTGGTTAAAGCAAGTATACATATTGTTTGCACCATACCTTGACAAAAAATCCTCCGGCCAACATAAAGGTCATGACCGTGACAGAGGCCAAAGTCGTCGCTTTTTTCACATCCATCAGCATAGCGCCAATAACTAGACCTAATCCCTGCGATCAATGAACAGTGTCAAATAAATTGTCACCGTGCATAATGAGATTGATGTGCGTCGTGCTTTTATAATGTGATCTGGAGAACCGATAAAAGACATACCTGAGCAGCTATGATGCAGAGGAAAACAATCAATATGGTGAGGAAAAATGCTCCAACGTCCATTTTCAAGCCAGCCATGAAGTAAACAACTAGCAGAAAGAGGACAGGCAAGATTAGGTCTAGAGGGAGATCACTTGTCGTTCGAGCTAAAAAATATGCACTTAATCTGTACATATCAGCCGCTCTTTCCTTATTCAACATCGCTCGTTCTTGTGGAAATGTGAAAATCGCGGTGAAAACAGGAAAGAATCCCCAAAACACAGATATGAAGAATAATAGTCCTGCCTGAAAAATATTAAGTTCAAATTAATCAGTTAAGTTATGAAGTTATTGAATTTAATTAGTGAATGGAAGCTTATCAAATAATCAGACTTGATCTTGAAGCTCATTAGGATTCTTGCTGCTGGATTGCCACCATAGCATCCCCAAAATGGTTGCAGTTGCAAGAACTTGAGTGATCCTGAGCCAGCTGAAGTAGTCGTGGCGTCGTTCTTTAAGCCCTCTCAAGAACAGTATGGAGAATTGCTCGCACCAGCCCGTGCCCCATTCCCTCTTCTTGCTACACACTTTGAGGTTTTCGTCGATGGGAATCGGCTCCATCAGTTTCTTTTTCTCTGTTTCAGCAACCTTTGTCTCGTACGCCTCCACAAGATACTGCTTCATCACACATGTTAGGTTAACTGAAAACTTGTACTTGGTGTAATGTGGCTCAAGCATATGTTGTTTTTTTTTTAAAGTTTTTATTACCTCATGAACGACTGCTGGTGCCGGTTTTCCATCCTTAGTTTGAGCCTCAGGGTTTCCCATCTGCACTCTGTCCATCCATTCGGAAGGGACTGATATGTCCGTAACATTTCCATTGGCTAAGTCGAGCATGAATTCTGCAGGGTTCATTGCAATGAGCGGCGAACATCCTATAGAAGAGAAATAGGCCATTGCCTCGGATGCCTTCCCAAAGTAAATCAAACTCCCTTTTCCTAGAAGGATCAGCTTGTTGAACTTGAGGAAGAGCCTACTCGATGGCTGGTGAATTGTTGTGACCACAGTCTTCCCAGCCTGTGATTATATATTCGAGAAAAAATACAGTTACATAGGGTTCATATGGTTATGTTAAATTCCCACATTTTCAAAGTCTTTACCATACATATGTTTGATTAATGCAAGTTTTGCACACATATATATATATATATATAAACCTCAGCTATGTCGTGCAATGTTTCAACAATTCGTAAAGCAGTTGTTGAATCGAGACCAGAGGTTGGTTCGTCGAGGAACAACAGAGATGGGTTTATTATTATCTCGTTTCCAATACATACACGCTTCCTCTCTCCGCCAGACACTCCTCGGACAAATGATCCACCGATCATCGTGTCTTGGCACCTGCATATACATACATACATGTAATAACCCTGAATAAAACTCATCAAAGTGCATACATACTATTTCCGTTTTTATGAAAGTGCATTATTCCATTTTTTTTTTTTTGCAAAACAAATTAAGAATTCTTGTTTCAACATAAACGACTTATAAATAGATCAAAAAAAAGGAAGAAAAAAAAATAAAAGAAAATAAAGAAATGAAACCTGTCAAGTCCAAGCTCGTATATGATATCTCTGGCTCTTTGTTCCTTGTGTTCCTTGGTGAGTGTGTTGGGGAGGCGTAGTCGAGCAGCATATGTCAGCGTTTCCTTCACGGTGAGGTGAGGGAATAGAATGTCATCTTGTGTCACGAATCCTATCCTGCAGCAAATATTATATTGCATGAGGCGTAGTCGAGCACGAGCAGCAGCATATGTCAGCGTTGTGTTTTACTACTACTCACAGTGGAAGACGTATGTATGTATGAGTAATTTGTTATACTACGTACGTACCTGCTTTTGAGGGACTTGGAGTAGGGTTGGTCGTTGTACGATATTATGCAGGAGCCAGCAGCAGCAGCAGCAGCAGCAGCATGAGGAGGGTGAGGGTCTTTTACTAATACTCGGCCTCCCAGTAAACTTAAGAGGGTGGTCTTTCCACTCCCCGATGGCCCCATTAGTGCAAGCACTTCGCCAGGATCTACGCTACCCGATATCCCTTTTAGAATCTCTTTCTCCCGACTTCTTGTCATGCCTTTCAACACATGCACCTTGTACCTTACATCTGTGAACTGCACCATATATGCACATTTCACACATACAAACTTGACTATATATACTATATATATTTGACGAAATATATTTTTCTTTTGCCTGTTTTAAACTTCATGTTTAAATACTCTCCCTGTCCCATTTCAAATGTCTCATTTTCTATTTCGGTCCGTCTCACTTCGATTGTCACATGTTTTAATTTAGAAAATTTTTACTCCTTCAAACAAACATCACATCAACTATTTACTCCACTTTAACACAATAATAACTCATTCTACCTAAAATACCGTGCCCAAAAGAAATGTGATATCTCAAATAATGGGACGGAGGGAGTATTATTGAGTACACTCATATGAAAAATGACACCTTTATTATTGATCATATATAGAGATACGGGCTTATTGAAAGTCCTTTTTTTTCAAAAAAATAAAAAATAAAAAAATTGTTTGTTTCAATTATACTATAACTTTTTGTTGAAAATTTAAAAATTAAATGAGGATAGAGGATCAAATCAAATACCTAATAACTTACATGCAATTTGATTTGTAAACGAGAAAAAGTGTGCGGTATGTAATACTATGTATGATTAATAGTATATGTAATCGTAATACACTAATACTATGTAATATACCTTGAGATAGATAGGCAAAGTGGGTTCTGTCTGGAATTTCATCTTTTGCCTGATGCCTGTCTCTATGTCCTCCTCTGCTACCATTTGGCAATTAGCATCATCAATATCATGTATAACATGAAATTAATTTTCATTAGCAGTCATAACATAATTTGTATCTTTTTTTTGTTTGACAAGTTCACTATATTATTTATCTTTTTATAATGATCAATATATAATTCTGTGTTCAGGAATTATTTAATTATATATATATATATGAGGAGATCTTTTATTAAATTAAAATTTAAAGTATTTTTTATGTGTTTGGTCAGTAATATACTCCCTCAATCCCACGAAATTCGACCACTTTTTATTTTTAGATAAATTAAAATAATATAAGTTTGATTAGAATTTTAATTGTTATCAAATCACATTTAAAGTGTTCACTTTTACTATTCTGCACAAATTTCAATGTTTTTTTACTTTTCCACAAGTCCCAAGCATAATTCTTTATTTCTTAATATTTCAAAATTGGTACAAATAATTTTTTTTTATAAAATATATATTATGAAACTACACGATTAGACGATTCTAACAAGATCACACTTGAATATTTTTCTCTAATTGTATCATTACATAATATTAAGTCAAAGTTAAAAACAATAAACAGTATCCAAATTCATTAGAGGGCTTGTTTGGGAGTTTAGCAGATAGCAGAAGCAGATAGTGGATTTGACCAGCATATTTGATAAGTAGATTTGAGTAGCTAGTAGATTTAACCAGCAGATAGTAACAACAGATTTCATTTAAAGTGTTTGGTAAATTGACATATAACAATCAGCAGATAGAATATTTCAGTGTATTTTACAATCTGCCTCAAAACCGAGCAGATCAGATTCTAGCAGATTTGATCGAACCTGCTTTCCCAAACTGTTGTTTACGAAACATTAAAAAGTAGCATATAGGATGGTCAAATCTACTCATTCTTAATATGCTGCCGAATCTACTGCAAACCAAACACACCCAGAATCTTAAAGACAAAATGCTTACACCACTTTAACTAATAAACATCACTACCTAAATTATCGTGTCCAACAGAAAGTGGTCACATTTAATGGGACGGAAGGAATAATTATTATTGTATACTTTTTTTTTGGCGGAACTTATTATTGTATACTATATTTCGCGCAGCATTATTGTATACTATTAATTCTATTATTAATGTATAATTTGAAAAAAAAAACACTTTACTTTGAGGAATTTATTTTGAAATAATGAATAAGCATTTGCAATTAAATTCAGTAGTATATTTGCTTTCTAGGCTTCCATTTATTTGGATTTTGGACCGCATCTATATTGTGATTAATAAATTATTCAATGTGGAGTTAACGAAGCCGAAAGATAAGCGTGTGGACCCACAACAGTGTAGACCGACTGTTGGGGCCATACGGAATAGTGGGCCGCGAAAGAGCTATTGGGCCATAAGACATGGGCCAGAAGAAAGAGGAAGTCCAAAAAGAAGGTGGGCTCAAGATTGGTAAGGCCGAAAGTACATAGTAAGCCGAAGGAAGGAAATCAGGGCTGATAAAGATTTCGGCCGAAATGGGAAGAAGTAGCCGAAACCAAAACAACCGAATTGAAGAGAGAAAGAGTTCGGCTCAGGGGAGTTAGCCGGAGAGCGGTTATTCCAGCTCCGGCTATAAATAGGGGTCGACGCACTCAAAATCAGAGAGATCAATCCAACCCCCAAATTACTTTTATCAATTTTAATTCCTTGTTATCTTTACTGCTTTCTTTACAGCTTTCCTTTACAGCTTTCCTTAGAATTTAGCCTAGTTTGTAGCGGTTACCATTTCCAAATCCACCGTTGCTCCTTAGCAGCTGGTAGTTTGGTTCTCTGTTTTTGGTGAATTCCGCCGTTGTTCCTTAACAACAGGCAGATTCTCCGTTGTATCGAGTTATTGTTGATCAATTCAAGGAAGATTCATTCAATTGTGGGCGCATTATTGTTAATCCGAACCCGTAATCGGTTTGATCCTTTTCCGATAGCCTCCCTTGAGGAGAAAAAGGTCCTTGGCTACACCAGAGCCAAACAGTGGCACGCCCAGTGGGACACAAAATGGCGTTTGAACAAGCAACTCCAGCAGCAAACACGGCGGCAAGGACTGATTTGCCGCCGATTCAGGAAGAGCGCGCACCAGAAGCCGGAGAATTCCCCCCAGGGTTCCCCGGACCATCACATTTCCATAATCAGGAGTTTTCAAATGATGATTTAACCCTGCGATTCCGAGATCAAGTTCAATTCATGGTGGAGGCGGCGGTTACCAACTCGGTTCGCCAAATCGAAGGAAATATCCTGGCAGCGATGCCAGCCATGTTCAGAGCCGAGATCGCGAGGAGTATGTATCCGATGGGAGCGCAGCAAGCTCCGGTGGCGCAAAATCCACCGCAAAATCCTCACAATTTTCAACAGCAGGCCTTTAGGCCGCCAGGAGGGCATGGAGCTCGGCCTTTTGTTCCTCCGCAGCAGAGGTACGATCAGCAACAGAATCAACCGCCTCAACCAGTAGCTCAACCGCCTGCTCCAGTGGTTCAACAACAATACGCACCACTTCAGCAGAATCCACCACAACTGGTTGACAGAGAGTTGATTGCCGAGATTATTCGCACACAGTTTGGGAATCTCATCGGCCAGGAGAATAGGCCGATGTATCGGAAACCTTATCCGGATTACATCGAGGAGCAGTATCCACTGCCTAGAGGGGTGAAGGTTCCGGATTTCAACACTTTTTCTGGAGAAGTCGGCCGTTCTACCATCGAGCATATCGGCCGATTTACAGCTCAATGTACCAGAATCGCGCAAAATGATTTTCACAAGCTGATATTGTTCAGTTTGTCATTAACTGGCCCAGCATTCGAGTGGTACATTAATCTGCCAGCGGGATCGGTCAATACTTGGGCCGAAATGGAGCGGTTATTCCATGACCGATTCTATAATACTAGTCCTGAAGTCTCGGTAGTTGATCTGACGTCAACCAAACAGAAGGCGTCTGAATCGGTTACTGAATTCATTGAGAGATTTTATGCAGTGAAAGCTCAGGTGAAGACAATGCTGCCTGAGCATGAGTATATTCAAATTTTAAAGCAGAATTTGAAGTTTGCCATCAAGGACAGATTGATGGTAACAAGACCGAGAACGGTAGCCGAATTAACGGCTGAAGCGATAAGGATGGAGACTTATTTGGCGGAACAGGCGGCTTTCAAATCAAGCCGAAGTCAAAGTGGAAGGTCACAACCTATCCAGTCAGCTGCCTCATTTGCTGAATCTCTGGATAGATGTGAAATTCAGGAAGAGTACAATGCGGAAGACGTTCCTGCGTTAGCCGAGGTCGCAAGGGCAGAGTTAATCATAAAGAAGCCCATGACGTGTCCAGCACTTCGGCCAGCCAGAGGCAAGGAGAAAGAAGGAGGAGATGAATCTCAAAGGTTTTACTCTTTCGACTTGTCACAAATGGACGAAATATTTGATTACTGCCAGAAGAACGGATTGCTAGAGTTTAAAGGAAACCATCCACAGCCTACCAAGGATCAGTTGGAGGCCGGATGGTGCAGATTCCACGGATCAGCCACTCATTCCACGGCCATTTGTGGGCATTTTAGGAAGTTGATTCAGAAGCATGTCGATGATGGGAAGCTGAAGTTCCCAGAAAGGCTTATGGCAGTCGATAAGAATCCGTTCCCAGCTGCCAACATGGTGATGGTGCAGCCCAACCAGAATAAATCGGTGCATGACCGATTGGGGGATCAAACATCATCTAGCAAGAGCTCTGTGCACGATCGGCTTGGGGATCAGCCATCGGCTCAGAAGTCAGGAGTATGGAAAAGGCTAGGATCTCCGAAGGGAAAGGAGAAAGTTACCGATGTTTTTGACCGATTGGGGAATTATGAGGTGAAAGAGTGGATCAAGCAATCGGAGAGACATCAGGAGATCGAGGTTGGAGATAAGAGTGAGAGACCAACGTTGAAAATCATAACCAACGGATGGGACTCAGAGATGAAGTTAACAGCCGATAAGCAGAATGGAAAGACTGTGATACAGATCACGGTACCGAAAGAAGCTGTTAGCCCCGAATTGAAAAAGCTTAGAAGGCCACCAGCAAATACTCAGGTAGGCCGATGGGTCCGAAACTCTCCAGAAAGAAGGCGTTTCGATCAACGCAGACATGACCATTCAGCTTGGAGGGCAGAGGAGAGGAAAGTCCCAAAGGGAAAGGGATCATATCGTACTTTCAAACGAAGAATGCAACGGCTTAAAGCAGCTGCTGCTTCTGAGCAAGACGAGTATGATATGATGCATATGGAAGAGGACTTCCCTGATGACTGTTCGTTCTCGGGAGGACGAATACTCAATAGGGTATTCTCGGCTCGTTTGAGGTCCGAATCAAAAGAAGAGAGGAAGCCGAAAGAAGGACAGGATCGGTTGAAGAACAAGACTGAATTTCGGCCGAAAGTAGTACAGCCGAAAGTTGAAAGTGAGCAGCCGAAATCGAAAGAGGAATGGAAGTCTAGACCAGTCCGAACCAGGGAGTGGAAGCCGAAGACAACCATCATTCCGAATAGTGATACACCCCCTGTTGGGCAATTTAAATTCGACTTCGGGTCTAGTGCGAATATGGTGACAGTAACCACCGAAGAGAAAGAGGAGTACTGGTCGGATTCCGAGCCAGCGGTGGTTTTTTGTCAAAAGGATGGGGAATACTATGGTGATGAAGAACCCATAGTGGATTTCTGTTTCGATAAACTTGAGGTATTTCGGCCAGAGGCCGAAATAGAGAAATCTTTTGAGGAAGGATATAAGGCATTCGTTCCGGAAGCTCAACCAGGTACGATTTTGCCTCCAACTGCGCAAATGTCCCAGCATGTCAGGCCTTTATACGTTAAAGGTTGGGTCAATGGGAGACCACTCAGGAGAATGTTTATTGATGGTGGAGCCACAGTTAATATCATGCCACTATCCACGTTAGCGAAGATAGGCCGCTCGAAGGAAGATTTACTCCCTACGAGAATGAAGGTAATGAGTTTTGTGGGGGCTCAAACCGCGGCCGAAGGATGTATACTGGTGGATGTAACGGTCGGAACAATATCAATTCCGACCATGTTCTTTGTGGTGGATGCAGAAGTTCCGTATGCGGCCCTATTAGGCCGATGCTGGATTCATACATCCCGATGTTTGCCATCGACGCTTCACCAGAAAGTATGGTTCTGGAAGAAAGATGGCACAGTAGAAGAAGTGGATGGAGATCAACCTCCATTTCCAGTCAGCTCAGCCGGACGAATTGATGCGGTGTTATATGAAGAACCGATTCAACCATTCCTAGCAGTGGTAGGGGATCGGTACCCGCAAGTGATCGAGTGTGATTGGACTGATTTGGGGTTTGAAATCAGATACCAGGCCGATGAACGGCCAGTCGAAGAAGGAAGTAAATGATGGAGTCACAACCGAATCAAGCGACCGAGTTCGAATCGGCCGAACTCGAAGTTTCAGACGACAAAGCAGGATGGAGCGATTTAATAGACGCAATTCCAAAGCGAACGCCGGATTTCAAAGCTCAAGACCCCTTGAAAATGATCAATGTTGGTACAGACGAACACCCGAGGGAGATCCCGTTGAGTGCGAATCTTGATCAGCAGATGACAAGCCGATTCAAGGAGGTGCTAGTCGAATTCAAGGATTGTTTCGCATGGGACTATACAGAGATGCCAGGATTGGAGCGGTCAATTGTAGAGCACAGACTGCCTATCAAAGAAGGGTTCAGGCCGCATAAACAGCCGGCCAGGAGGGCAGCGCCCGAAATAGTCCCAAAAATAAAAGAAGAAATAGAGAAATTGTTAGCGGCCGGGTTTGTTAGGCCAGCTAAATATGTAGAATGGCTATCAAATATTGTTCCTGTAATAAAGAAGAATGGAAAATTGAGAGTTTGCATTGATTTCAGGAATCTTAATATAGCCACTCCAAAAGATGAGTATATGATGCCTATTGTTGACTTGTTGATTGATTCGGCCACAAAACAGGGGATGCTATCTTTCATGGATGGATATTCAGGGTACAACCAAATTTTTATGGCCGAAGAAGACATTCACAAGACTGCATTTCGGTGCCCTGGCGCCATAGGGATATATGAATGGGTGGTGATGCCATTCGGGCTGAAGAATGCAGGAGCTACATACCAGAGAGCCATGAACTATGTTTTCCATGACCTCATAGGGGATTGTGTTGAAGTCTATATTGATGACGTCATGGTCCGATCCAAAGATATCGAAAGCCACTTGAACGATTTACGGAAGGTATTCGCGAGGATGAGGCTGCATGGAGTCAAGATGAATCCAGCCAAGTGTGCTTTCGGGGTACAGGCAGGAAATTTTCTCGGGTTCCTGGTACATAACAAAGGGATAGAAGTTGATGCGAACAAAACCAGGGCCATCCAAGAAGCCAAACCTCCACATGATAAGAAGAGCCTACAAAAGTTTCTTGGAAAAATCGGTTTTCTGAGACGATTCTTAGCAAATGCGGCTGGAAAGTCAAAGCCGCTAACTGATTTATTGAGGTTAAAGAAGGAAGAGGAGTTCAAATGGGGAATCGACCAGCAAAAGGCCTTCGAACAATTGAAGCAGGACTTGATGAATCCACCTGTGTTGGTTCCTCCAATATTAGGACGGCCATTGAAGTTGTATATAGCAGCGGCCGAAGAATCTATTGGAGCATTACTGGCGCAGGAAGACGATGAAGGAAGGGATCGGGCGATCTACTATCTTAGCCGAATCTTAAGGGACGCCGAAGTAAGGTACTCGCCGATTCATAAACTATGTTTAAGCCTTTATCATGCATGCCAGAAATTAGAATATTATATTCAACCAAGGCAAGTGATAGTGGTAGCTTCGGTGGATATAGTTAAGATTATGATGAATGATCCGGTCAGTAGCCGAAGAATGGCCAAATGGGCCATGAAGTTAAATGCATACGATTTGAGATATCAACCTTTAAGGGCTATGAAAGGACAGATTGTAGCCGATTTTCTGGCTGATCATGTGATGCACCCGATAACCGATGACATCGATCATCAGGATCGGCCAAAAGAAGTTGGTGAGATAGGAATTGTATACTTGCAACCATGGGTAATGACATTTGATGGTTCTAAAGCCGCTTCAGGAGTTGGAGCAGGGTTTACCCTGCAAACGCCGGAGGGCAAGATATACAAATATTTCGTGCAACTGCCAGAGTCATATACGAACAACCAAGCCGAATATAAAGCGTTAATTTCGGGATTACAACGGTTGATAGAAGAAGGAGTCAGAGCAATCACTGTCAAAGGAGACTCGCAAGTAGTTGTCCAGCAACTGCTAGGCGATTTTTCGGTCAAGAGTTCGCAATTGATTAGATTGTATGAAGAAGCGGTCACTTTGTTAGAGGAATTTGATGAGGTGTACATTGAATACATCCCGAGAGAAAAGAACGAAGAAGCCAATGAATTGGCTCAACATGCGGCTAAATATCGGTTGATGCCGATAGCGGGAAATGTAGAAGTGCGTTTGGCCGAGACAGAGAAGGCCGAATGGATTAAAAAGATAGCACAGACATTAGAAGATCCTTCGGGGGCTAATCCGGCCGAAAAACGAAAAGCGATGGACTATGTCATAATAGGAGGATTATTATTCAAGCGGGCTATTGATGGAATATTGCTCAGATGCGTCGGAGAAGAAGACGCTAGAAGGGTAATGGGAGAGGTTCATGAAGGAATATGTGGTGCACATCGGGCAGGAAAGTCGATGAAGTGGAGCATTATTCGGCTGGGATATTATTGGCCGAATATGGGTCCTGACTGTGAAAAATATGCAAGAGGATGCACCGAATGTCAAAAGCATGGGCCGATTCAGAAATTACCGGCCGAAGAATTACATATAATGATCAAACCATGGCCATTCAGAGGATGGGCCATGGACATCATAGGAAAAATTCATCCCTCGTCGTCGAAAAGACATGAGTTCGTGCTAGTGGCAACAGATTACTTCACAAAATGGGCCGAAGCTCAGGCGTATGTCAGCATTTCACAAGAGGAGGTGATTGAGTTCATTAAGAGACAGTTGATCTATAGATTCGGGATCCCACAGACGATTTTAACAGATAGAGGAACGGTGTTTGTGGGAGAAAAAGTCAAGACCTTTGCGGACGAATACGGGATAAAAATTGTACATTCGTCACCATATTACCCGCAAGGAAATGGACAAGCAGAGGCCACAAATAAGCAGCTAATAGGAATCATAAGGAAAATGATTGAAGATCAACCAAGAAAATGGCACGAAAAGTTATCTGAAGCACTGTGGGCCTATCGAAACGCCAAAACCTCAGCTACTGGGTTCACACCATTTCGGCTGACTTATGGAGTGGATGCAGTATTGCCAGCCGAAATAACAGTGCCGACTTTGAGAACAAGCCAGGCGGATTCAATGTCGGCCGAACAGTATGATTGTGCAATGAAAGATGAGTTATTGGAGATAAATGCCAATCGGGTGCAGGCCTTTGAGAATTTGCAGAAAAATAAAGATATTGTGGCCGATTGGTACAATAAGCGAATTCGTCTTAAGCGATTTGAAGTTGGAGACTTAGTTTGGAAAGTTATATGGCCGCCGAAGCAGAAGGACGGCCGATTAGGTAAGTGGAGTCCCAATTGGGAGGGACCATTTATTGTTCATACAAGATTACCGAATGGAGCGTACGTTTTGGTGGACGAAAATGGTGAGCAAATGTCAAATCCAGTTAATGCAAGATACATGAAGAAATATTATCCATCAGTATGGGATCAAACATTCAGCGATGCGAAAAAGTAAAGATTTTATTGCATGAACGAATAAGTACAAAGAAGGTGCTACTTCGGCCGAAAGCGGCGTCGATAGCCCGAAATTACAATATACAAGGGAAACGTCCTATACTAAGCAGGCATATACAAGGGAAAGGTCCTTGAAAGACATTCAGCCTTGTAGAAATGCCGCTAAAACTATCGGCAACACAGAAGCGGGGCACAGTTGCTTGCCCCAGAACAGTATTGCCGATTTAAGTCCTACCACCGAACTTCTACTCTAGGATACGATAGAACGAAAAGTACAACGTCCCAGAGGTAGAAGTCAAACTCGGGTACAGCCGCCGCACGACCTCAGACAGAAGAAGGAGGAGTGCAGCGAGGCAGTCACCCAAAAGCGGTGGAAGGGGGAAAGGAGGGAGGAATAACTAGGGGTAGTTATTCCCCCCATTAGAAAAGGTCCGACTGGATATGCATCCGCAAAGTCGAAAAGGGGCACATCAGCATAGCCGTCGAGACCTGCATTTGGAATAACATATAAAGATCCTCGCCCATACGAACATGGTGAAAAGGGCATTAGTTGAACTCGTGTTGCATAAGCAAAAAATTTTCGTATCACGTCTGGAAATCCTCGCACGAGAACACTTGCCGGAGGCCATGGGGGAACTGGAGACAGGAAGTTGAATAAGGAAGAAGGAAGATCCATATTGTTATAAGAAAAAGGGAAAAAAAGGGAAGTGATGGATAAGTGTCAACAATGCCGGGTATTTATAGAAAGAGATAAGTGCTTGGCGGAAGAAACGGTCAATAGTAAATGTTATTTATGGGAAAACGTTACAGCTGATTCCCGAAAAAAGCTGCTAATATTCAGAAATCAGCAATAAAAGAGACCGAAAACAATGGAATTAACGGGATACGAATCGCATTACAAAAGATACAAAAGATACGAATCCAAGTACAATGTATCGGCCAACATAGGCTAAAAAAAAGGCCGATTACAGCTGTCAAGAAAGGGAAAAGTGACCGAAATTTACACCTGGCAAAGGACGAGTCAAAATACAGAACTGATATGCAAAGACAAATTAGTGGTCTTCCTGGGCGTCAGAAGGAACAACATCATCCAAACCTCGCGAGGTGGCGGTAGCAGGATTAGCCGAAGATGTCATCAGATTCGGACTCGCCGAGGGAGGAGGACCAACAGTCTCACCAGGAGGGAGTTGAACGGTCGATGAACCAGCACCACAGGAAGCACCAGTTTTCCCTGGAAGAGAAGAAGGAAAAGGGAATAATAAGTAAGAGAGTATAAAAGAAAAATCATGACAGGAAATAGAAGGAAGCAAGGTACCTGAAGGAATGATCGGCACAGGTGGGTTATCGCCCGAAGGGAGGACTCTATTTCGGAAGGGTCCAGAGGGAACAAGACATGTGGAGAAAGGACATGAACAACACTGTGCCCACCAAGGCTCTTGATGGCCGAATCCAGTTGACCAACTAAAGACTGGGTTTCGGCCCATTTTTCTTGGAAGGTACCAATAATGTAATCGTTGAAACTGATCCGCATGGCCAAATAAGAAGCATCCTCCTGAGAATCCAAGATTTTGGCCCTAGGAGCTTCGGCCGATTGACGAAGAATTTTGATTGATTGTTTCAGATCGGCCGATTTTCGCTTAGTGTGAGCCAAAGTTGATTCCAAATCCTTCTCTTGTCTCTGGAGCTTGGCTATCTCAGCCCGAATCAAAGCAAGATCTTCGGACTGCTTAAGCTCCTGAGATTCCACTTCAGACAGCTTACTCATTTGAGCCCGATACTCTGCAGAATAATTGTCAAAGATGGCTCGTGAAGAGGCTGCGGCCTCACGTTCGGCGGCAAGCTTATGCCGCATCTTTAAGTGAGCCAGGAGTTCCTGATCCATCGAGAGGACAGACTTCGTAATCATCTGAAGGGTACCATTCAGATTCAGAGATACCATCTCGTCATGAAATTGCTGCTCAAGATGGGACAAGAGAATAAGGATCGGTTTAGGGTTGACGAATTCCACGTCAGATTGCCGGCCGATTAGATTGCATAACCTGGCCAGACAATCGCCAAGGTGAGTAGAAAGATCCGACGGACGAGAAACCAGAGACGCAGGAGAAAAGAAATCGTCCAAGACATGCCGATCAGGAAATGGCGATAAAGGGATATGATCGGCAGGGGTTTCATCAGCAGCCATACCACTAGGAAAGGAGCCAGACGGTGTTGGAACAACCAAGGATGAAGGTGTGGCAGAATCCGTAATAGGCTGAGGACGATCGACCGAAAGAGGGACGGAAGGGTCGGCCGAAGTAGAGCTCGCGATCAAACCACGAGGAGTAACAGCAGGAGAATTAGCGGGAACAGCCAAATTACTGGTACTGGCCGATGTGCGGAATTCGGCTACCGGAGGAACCGATACCACAGTTGGAAGTGGTTGAACATCAGGTTGTGGTAAAATGGGTGGGACCTGACAAGAATAAGAAAAGGGAATTAGTCGAAGGAAAGGAGCCTGGAAAAGGAGAAAAAAATAGTGTAACGAACCGCAAAGAGGGAGGCAGGGATTCTGCCAAGCGGTGAATGAGATGAACGCTTCCTGGTCTGAGTAGGAGGGAGAAAGTCGACGAGAGAGGCCGAAGGCGAAGCGGGCCTTTTTCGACCAGGTTCTGAAGTAGAGGAGCAAGGAACATCTGAAGAAATCGGATAAGTGAGACATAAAGGAAAAAGAACGAACAACAACTGAAGAAGAGAGGAAAGGAAAAGAAACATACCAGGGCGAGAAGCGGAAGACGAACCGAGAATGCGCTGAGGAGTGGAACCCGGAGATGATGAAGGGACAGTAGAGAATGCCAGAATGGGAGAGAAACCACCCCTCCGCAGAACCGAATCAAGGTTGGCACTAAAAAAGACGCCAGCAACACCGTTCCACCAAGACTGGAAACGGGAGGTAACAGACCCTGGACGAGCGACAAACTTCCAAACCTTGAAGGAGATCAAACGTTTGTGATAGAGGGAGCATTGCTGACGACTGGTAGAGGCAGAGAGGCGTCTACCGGCTCTGATGGCTTCCACTAAGTCTTGACCAAAGCCGAATTGGCGGCTAACCAGATGGGGGTTGTAAACTTGAAAAGGAATAGCAGACTTGGCAGGAACAAATGTGGAACCATTGAAGATCGGGCGGGGTAATATACACCTGTTCCATATTTGAGCAAAAGCCAAAGGAAGAAGAGTCCCGAAGGGGGAAGTAACAATATTCCTGACCCAAGCAAAGTCAGCTTTCCGGTAGTGATAATGAGAAAAGGCTTGATCGGCAGTACGACTCAGGAAATAGTTGATCCAGTGAGGGATCGACAAAGGAGGAAGGGGTGCTCTAAGAAGATCAGGAGCGACGAAATAGTTAGGACGAATATCATGGGGAGGAAATTGGGAAATGTCGCGAAAGTGCCAAACTAACCACAAGTAAAGGAACCATAACGGGCCACGGGCTTTATCAGACGAACCTTTTTCCCAACCCGACACAGTAGCCGAAATACCCGCATACAGATGAGCGAGGAAGAAATCGGCTGAAGGCAGGGTCACATGATTAAGAAGTGCCGAAGCAAAAGAGTGTGTTTCGAGGAGAACACCCTTGGAAGGAACGCACCAGAAGAATTTCGTAAGGAAATACATCATAAACGCCAGAGGCTCTGAAGGGTGTGGAGCAGGCGAAATAGGATCACTCTGATGGGAAACGATCCAATTAGCAAAGGAATCTCCAGAGGGAAAACCAGTATTTTTCTCTTTGGGCAACGACATAATGGCGAGGTTATCCCCACGAACAGAGAGGCCAAGGAGAAGTTTCACATCCTGAATGGTGGGAGTCATCATCCCCCAAGGGAAACAAAAACAGTTCACAGAAGGATTCCAGAAGCAAAGAAGGGCCTGAATGGGGCGAAGATCTGTGGGAAGTGGCAAGGTACTAAGGGAAATCATACGGTAGACATATGACTTATGCCAAGAGTCACGACAGTGGGGCTCGAGGTGATGATACCACGCCACATAATCTGGAGAGGGCGAAGACCAATTAGCGAAAGATGAAGGGAAAAGCTTGGAAGAGAAACAAGGCTCATATAGAAGAACGGAACGGTTTTCAAAGATCCGAGCAGTGCATTCATCGATATCTTCAGGAATGCCCAACGGACCTAAGGCGTAGAAGCCCTCAGGCAAGAGACGAACTGCGGATTGAGAAGCAAAGGAGTTCTCAATTCTAAGAAGATCAGCAGAAAGAGCAGTAACAGGAGCAGAGGGATTTTCCATCGGAGGAAGTGGAAAGAGAGAGAGATAGAGGAGAAGTTGGAAAGGCAGTTCACTCCGAGTACGTGGGGGGCTACGTAAATAGGGGAATGAGGGAGAGCATCCTCGAGAAGGAGAAAATAACCGCCAAAAGGAAGAAGAAAGGGAGGTTACTTGGGCTCTTTCGCATGGAAGCAATTCGCCCAAGTAAGGAGGGCATCTGTTGGGGCCATACGGAATAGTGGGCCGCGAAAGAGCTATTGGGCCATAAGACATGGGCCAGAAGAAAGAGGAAGTCCAAAAAGAAGGTGGGCTCAAGATTGGTAAGGCCGAAAGTACATAGTAAGCCGAAGGAAGGAAATCAGGGCTGATAAAGATTTCGGCCGAAATGGGAAGAAGTAGCCGAAACCAAAACAACCGAATTGAAGAGAGAAAGAGTTCGGCTCAGGGGAGTTAGCCGGAGAGCGGTTATTCCAGCTCCGGCTATAAATAGGGGTCGACGCACTCAAAATCAGAGAGATCAATCCAACCCCCAAATTACTTTTATCAATTTTAATTCCTTGTTATCTTTACTGCTTTCTTTACAGCTTTCCTTTACAGCTTTCCTTAGAATTTAGCCTAGTTTGTAGCGGTTACCATTTCCAAATCCACCGTTGCTCCTTAGCAGCTGGTAGTTTGGTTCTCTGTTTTTGGTGAATTCCGCCGTTGTTCCTTAACAACAGGCAGATTCTCCGTTGTATCGAGTTATTGTTGATCAATTCAAGGAAGATTCATTCAATTGTGGGCGCATTATTGTTAATCCGAACCCGTAATCGGTTTGATCCTTTTCCGATAGCCTCCCTTGAGGAGAAAAAGGTCCTTGGCTACACCAGAGCCAAACACCGACCCTTGTCTCACAAATTAATGAACTGCATTTAGGGCAGTTTGTATTGGCTTTTGAAAAAAGTAGAAGTAGAAGTGAAAGTAAAAAACAGAAGCAGGTAATTTTTGTGTTCGGATGGAATTTTTGAAAAGTAGCTCTTTTCGAAAATGTGTTTGGATGTGTAAAGATGAAAAGTGCTTTTGTAATGTTATAATTACCAAAAGGTACATGATACTTTTGAGAATAGTATATATTTATAGTGAAGTTTTAAAATATTAGTGGGGGCATCTATGACATTACACACATTACTAGGTGCTTTTGACTTCTGATTTTCGGAGAAGCACCCTCTCCCAGAAGCACTTTTACAACTTTTCGAGGTGCCTTTGTTTTTTTTAGAAATTCAAACCAAACACTATTTTTCCATCAAAAGTACTTTTGGTAGAAGTAAAAGTCAAAAGCACCTTTGCAAAAGTCATTCCAAACGGGGCTTACAATTTTATTGGGAGTTTTATTTATTTATTTTTTAGCCATGGGAGTATAATTTCTTAAAGTAACTTTCTGCATCTATTAGGCTTATATATTACCTTAAAGTTTATTTAAATAATAAAAATTTATTACTTCCTCTGTTTCCATGAAAGTGCAACATTTACACATTGCACGCAGTTCAATGCATATTTTTAATGATTAATAACTCAAATTGGGTATAAATAAAAACTGTAAAAATTTGATATTATAAAACTACAAGATAAGACGATTCCAACAAGATTTCACTTGACTATATTATTCCGTGTATAACTATGATAAAAATTTAAGTCAAAGTTAAACAATTAATAGTAACAAAAACTGAAATGGTGCAATATATATCAAAAGAATGGAGGAAGTACTATTTTTTTTGATAAACGAGATGCAATATGCGTCGGCAAAGAGAAAACAAAGAAAACGATAGAACGGGAAGAAAATGATGAAAGTAAAATTTCGGGAACGACAAGCCAGCCATACGGCAATATTGTCGGATAACTGAAAATTTATTACTACCATTGAAATAAGTGTTATTAGTACTATAATTATGTTTTTTTTTTACATGATATTATTATGTTAATATAGCTAGGTTATGTTGATTAGAGTTTAAAATTTGAAAGTTAAAGACAGCCATATAAAGTGTGGTGACAGTTGTTGGATGACGACTGCCTTTGTCTTTGTCAACAAGCTAAGACATGATTCATTCATTGCATTCTTAAGCATAATTATGAATGGCTGGGATTCGGGATCATCCGACTCTACTCCTTATAATATTATTTTTTTTTTCGGAACAGCCAAGCCAGATACTACTCCTTATAATTTGTACTGCATATACTTATTTCATGGAAAAATAACCCATATGGTCCCTTAACTTTGCCGGATTTCGCAATCAGTCCCACAACTCTTGAATTAACACAATCCGTCCACTAAGTTTCTTAATTTAGCACAATCCGTCCCATATACTCAATTTGCCTCAATTTGTACTCAATTTGCCTCCATTTGTACTCCATTTTCCCATACCGTCCCATACAAATGGAGTACAAATGGAAGCAAATTGAGTACAAATGGAGGCAAATTGAGTATATGGGACGGATTGTGCTAAAATTAAGAAACTTAGTGGACGGATTGTGTTAATTCAAAAGTTGTGGGACTGATTGCGAAATCCGACAAAGTTAAGGGACCATATGGGTTATTTTTCCCTTATTTCATAGTATTAATTAAATTTTCCTGCAGCTCTAGCTAGGGTTTTACTGTTTTAGGTTTTCATAACTAACTCCCATGCAAATTTATTCTACTATACACTTCCTATCGGTCCCATGTCGTTGTACTCACGAAACAGGATCTACCTACCAATTCGGTTATGGTACAATCTTTTTAAAATTAAAGTATGCATGTGCAGACATCACACAAAATGTATCTCGTATCACACAAATTGTCTCTTCTAGCACATATTATTCCATCACACAAAATATATCTCTTATCACAGAAAACACACCATTTCATCCATCAAACGGTCTTAGTCGTGTCACTACATACTTATATGAAAAGCATCCGGCACGGTGGCGCCCCATCCCACTACTGATCTCTCCCTCTCTGTGTGTGTGTTTCTTCTGTGCATATATATGTAGAGAGAGAGAGTATATGTATATATATTGTTTTCATGGTATACCCCGTTTACCTATATTTAATGCAAATATACATCATATTAATATCAGTGATTTAACACTTTTACAAGTTTATTTGACTATACTATTTCCAGTTGTCATTATATATGTTTTCATTAGGATATTATACATATAGTACATAAATCTCAAACTTATTGCATAAACGTGAGTAAGGGATGCCTCGGCATCAACTTTTTGCGTGTACGACGAATATTTTTGGATGTTATATTCTCTCTAAATACATCATTATTTGACATCAAAATGGAAGAAGCTTAAGGTTGTAAATTGAAATTTCCAACACAAACTACTTTCTTAATTATTTGTATGTAGTAGTATATCATTAATAAAGACGTTAATTAGAACAAAGCAGCATGAGAAGGATTCCCTATTTCCTCTACCATAAACGTCTTTCTTAAACCAGAAGGGGACGTTAATTTTCGAAGATTAGGAAAATTATAGTCATAGTCTCACATGGGATAGACATAATTCTAATGGGATAGATAAAGTAAAGCAATCAAATTAGGGTTTTCATAAATAAAGTAGTACCATACAGTTACGGGCTAATTAAGATAGAGGCTTTTATGGTTGCTATTATTATTAGGAAAATTCTCAATTATACAGAAAATTGGGACAATTAAATTTAAATGTAATAATAACTTACGGTTATCGTCTTCGTCGCTGTAGGGCACGGAATCGGAGGCGATTTCGTCAGGCGGCACCGTGAAGCCCGTGAACGGGAAAGAGAAGCCCAAGCTGGCGCTGGAGGCTCGGCTCAGCGCCGCGCCGCTTGTCACCTCGTCCAGATCGAATTTTATCTGCTCGCTCCTCGTCTTCCTTATGTGACTGTGACTGTTTCTGCTGCTGCCGCCGCCGCTCCGCCCCGGAGACGCCGCCGGCAATAGACGCCTGCTCGACTTTCTCGACAGATTGCCGCTGCTTTCCATGCCGCCGGTGGGCGACTTCGCCGCCGACATTCTTTTCTCCGTGGGCAGTTGATCCGATTTTGTCCGTGCCAGGCTATTTGATGGCGTCGAATTCGAATTCGGCGTCTCCATTTTTAAATTTATTTTTAAAAATTTTCTTTTCTGTTTCTCTTCTGCTAAATAAAAAAATTAAAATTATAAGAAATTAATAAAGACATATAATTCTGATTTCTTAATTTCTGCAAGCATAGCAAACTGAAAACATGTAGTTATTTCCACCGGAAAAAAGAAAAAGAAACAAAAAAAAAAAAATAAACATGTAGTTATAAATTATAAATACTAGTATAAGATATTGGAATACCCAAAGAATAATTAAATTGAAGAGAATGAAAAACATATATGAAGCGTTAAATATTACAAGTACTCACCAATTTTTTTCTGCCAAAAATAAAAATATAAAAAATTGAAGGGCCAAAAGAAGGTTTTGAAGGTGAAGCTTAGCTGCCCTGCCACAACAACCATGGTCGTCCATAAATGAAGAGGCCTTGCTTTTTTATAAGGTGAGAAATTGAGTGGGCTATTGTGAATTGACATAATTGCCCCTCTATAACTTTCGGTTGTCGAATTTCCTCACTCGCAGAGTGGGAATTCTTGGGAGGTCCTGGGCGTAGTTTAACCCCCGATGGGTGTGAGTGATGATGTGGAGTGTGGAATGTGGATCCATTTTCTGGATCTGTGGGTCCTGGAGTAGGCGAGGTCGTCATGGGATTGTACTCCATTCGTAAAAGTTAATGATGACCAGGTGTCAAACCCCTTTCGAAAACCTGATTATGGGAGTTGTGTGACTACTATACAACTTTTAATTTATGTGTGGTTGGCTTCAGGAACTTACTGGATCTTATCTTGCATGTTTCATGATTGAATTCGAGAGATTTTTTCAGATGAAAATGGTAACATATGTTTTCACTTGATGATGAGTTGAATCGGGTAATTAAATGGACAGTAATAATAAGTTGACTCCTCGTTACCATAACTAGCGGCGGACACGCGCAGCAGAATGTGCTTTCTGTTATCATTACACAAGAGTTGTGATAAAGACGAGGATCATGTCATAAGATTTAGTGATTATTTAAGAATTTAATATAGACTAGTACATGGATATAATGGAACAGTAGAGTTAAATCATGTCATAAGATATAGTGATTTAGTGATTATATATGTTAGCGCAGTATTTAGGGTTTGGTTTAACAGCCAAAGTTGGTAATTAAGCATATCAAATTAGAATGAACAAATGAATGACAAGTTAGCAAAGAAAGTTAACGTAATCTTGATGATGCGCTGACATGAGCGGTAACTGGTAAGCAGATGAATGGAGCGTCATTTCGGTTAAGTTAGTATCCCGAATCATTCATTTCTACAAATCCTGAAGGTGGTGAATCCCATGGTGTTGTGCTGTGTGCCTGTTAGGAATGAGCATTTAATTATTACTCCACAATTTAGAAACAAACAAGGATATGTTGCATAAGTAGTGGCTAATTAAAATTTTTCTAAAATGGTGATTGAGAAATTATGTTGTGGGTAACGGGTGTGTAGAATGGATAAATTCGAAATAGAAAATCAAATATATTAATATATTATTACTTATAATTATATGTGTTGAATGTACATTCAAACCTGCTGAATAGTCTAATGAGGCATGGGGTACCCTGATATTTACCTTAAAAAGTGTTAAATTAATAAATATTTTAAAACATATAGATTTAACACTTTTGAATGACAATACAACATTTTTGAGTGGCAATTTAAAGTGCATAAAAAATTTCCAAACAACTAAATAATATAAAAATATAGATTCAACACTTTTGAATGATATTTCAGTACTTTTCAGTGGCAATTCAAAAGTGCTGAACAAAATTTTCAAACAACTAAATATTAATAATAATAATAATAATAATAATAATAATAATAATAATAATAATAATAATAATAAATAGATTCAACACTTCTATCAAATTTGTATAGACTCTTCAGGAAAAAAAATAATCTAACAAATTACATCTAAATGAAAAAAAATTCTTACATATCTCCCAAAAAATCTGACCCTATAAAGAATGAAAAATCTGGATCCAAAATTTCAGGGAGGTAATTATGGCAACATTATTCCTAATTGAGTCATAAAAATCCATTCACAAAATGGTAATATGAAGTTATTTTTTAATCCATAAATCAACTGAACGAGACATCATAAAACACTAGAAATCCAAACCTTCAATAAATCATGAATCAGGATACAATCCTATTCCGCGTCATTTGGCCAGGTACATATAAAACAATACTAGTATATATAGAACTATGTATATTTATTACTCCAATAAATGTTTATAAAATTCAACTTACAAATACAAAAGAATTTAATGATAGATCAAATAAATAGATAGGGATTTGATACCCTACCCTCGATTAAGTTACTATGCAGACTAAGAGAAGTCTGCATATGCAGATGTTCTGCAACAGCTTCCATCATGCTACTCGTCATCCAGCGAAGCACACATTCCATTCAATGCCATATCCATGGCAAAGGAAAGTGTATATCATTGACCCGTAATTAAAGGCCTAATGAATTAGGGTTTCAGTAACTTCCATATTTCATATGGAGACCAAACGGCAAATTGCTGAGGGAATTGCGATTCCAAACGAAAATAGCAGACCATTCGAACCCGGAGAGGAAGATCGGAGATGCTCGATCTGAATTCGTCCCCGGAAGATTTAGTAGAAGCCGGAGAGAATGCAATCGGATGCGATAACAGTGGGGTCGGAGATGTTGATACAGAGAGTGGATTGCTATGTGGATGGAGGCGATGATGATGTGCAATGCTGCGCTAATTCAGATGGAGTTGATGAAGACGGCGACGATGATGAGGGCATGAGTCGAACATGCTGTGAAGTGTATCCAGTAAGGAATACCGAAGTAGGCGGGCGTTTGGCGTTGGTGTTGTCAGGTGAGAAGCGAGATGCAGTGCATTGGTTTCGATTACTGTATTGTGTTCTTGTAAAATGGAAACTGTTATTAGGGTTTTAATAATGAAGTGATCATTTTTTTTCATACCAATTCGCAACAATGGAGGACTGTGTGAAAGGCATAGCATTCGTCTCGATTGTTCTAATTTTTTTCTTATCTAATGGATCCTGCTAAGTGGTTGTAACTAGTGATGTGATTATTTTTTCAAACCAATTCGCAGATATTAAGGACTTTGAAGAGTGTGAATTCAATAGTGTTGGAGATGCTTGGATGCATACTGCAATTTCGCACACAGCAGGGGATTTTCTGTGCGAAAACAATATGAGAAAACCACACCAAAGGACAAAACTCTTGTGAGGTGGATGCTTTACTGTTGTAGCAAGCAGGGGTACAAGATTAACAGTAAGATAAATCCTTCGAACAAAGACCCGACGAACGAATCATTTATGGGAGAATCAAGCCAAAGTAAAGTTCGAATCCTGGACGAGACCCGTGTTGGATGCAAGGCAATGATTGGCTTCAAATATGATTTGAAGCGAAAGGTGTATGTTGTTAGCAAGTATCATGATGAACATACGCACCGATTGCAAAACAGTTCAACAGCACACGTGTTGAGGTCGAACCGCAGGATTCAGCAACATCATGAGCTCATAGCGAACCTTGCCGAGAAGGCGGGATTGTCAATAGGAGAATCATACGGGCTAATTAGAGCAATGGCTGGTGGAACGAACAAGGTCGGGTTCTTGAAATCCGATTTGAAAAACATGATGAATCGAAGGCGAAATAGCCACGTTCGCAAGGGGGAAAGCCATGCCATACTCCAATATTTCAAGGATAAGGAACGAGCGGAGAGGAATTTCTATTATAGCATGGAAATTGATGATGAAAAGGAAATATGCAGTATTTTCTGGGCCGATTCGAAGATGAGGGAAGATTACAAGCTTTTCGGGGATGCGATGGCCATGGACACAACTTTCAACACGAACAAGAATGCACGCCCTCTAGGTATTGTTCAATGGAATATATTACATTGCTTTTGATTATGATGTAAATATTGGACGCGATGGGTTAATGTTTGACTGTGATATATGATTGCAAACTGAATGTTGATTTGGGTAAAAATTGACTATTGCAGCTTTAATCGTTGGTTTCAATCAACATAGGAGGTGTTGCGTGTTTGGTGCTGCTTTACTCTTGGATGAGACACAAGCTACATTCGCGTGGTTGCTTACAACTTTTCTCCAATGCATGCACGATGAGTGTAGGTGTAGAACAATGATCCATTTCGGAAAAGCCTTTACTGTTTGGTCGAAACCACATAGCATGATGCAATCATTTTATAAGTATTGGGCGATAGGGCAGTGTAGATGCTAGGTGTTGTCTATATTATTGAATATAAAAAATAAGGAAGCACTTAGAACAAAGTATATGAATTAATTTGGTGTTGGGTGGCCTGTTGGTTTTCATTGGAGAAACTGTGTGTGAAGCCGAGGTGCCTTAGTGATTGATTTAATTAAATCTGATATGTGTAATTGTTAATCAGGGGCTCACCCAAGAAGCATCATGACAGACCAGGATCCGGCAATGGCCGCTGCGATCCGGAAAATTCTGCCGACTTCCTACCATGGTTTATGCACATGGCATATTCTGGAAAATGCAAAGAAGAACCTAAGCAAGCTGTACACGAATAGGTCCGCATTTGCCCGATTAAAAAATAAAACATATGCGGAAATTAATTGTCTAATGTGTGATATTTGAATTTTCGATGGACAGGTTTGCGGAGTTGTTCCATATTTTGGTGTACAAAGTTAATGATGTTAATGAGTTTGACAAATATTGGAAAATGATGCTGGTGAAATGCTTTGGTGGAGGTACACACAGGTGGCTGGATGGCATACACACACTGCGAAAGCATTGGTCAGCAGCGTGGCGAAGACGACAATTCACGGCTGGGATGCGAACTACACAGATCAGCGAGTCGACAAACGCCATACTGAAAAGGTATTGAAATTTCAATCCATTACCAAGTGTCTGATTTTATCAAGTGAAGGTTTTATTAACCGGCATGTAATAATGGTGTGCTTAATTCGCTGATGTAGGCACCTCCAAGTCGATGACAATGTGGCCCAATTTTTTGTTCATTTCGACCGTGCAATAGAAGGCAGGAGAGCAGAGGAGGCTGAACTTCAATTCAAGTCATTGGATAGGAATATGGCAGCACGTCATCCATGGAATTCACTGGTAGGATCGGTGTCACTTTCTTATAGTCCCTCGGTGTTCAATATTTTCTGCAAGGAGTACGATTTGTCGCACAAGTTTGAAATAAGTGAAGAATCTGGAAGGGCATTTCTAGGTACACGTGTGTACTTGGTCACCAATCCGAATAAGGAAAAAATGATGAACAAATCCCATACGGTGATGGTGAACCCAAGTGTTGGAAGCATAAATTGTTCATGCTCTAAGTTCGAGAACATGGGTGTGCTATGTCGACATGCGTTACGGGTTATGGTTATAGTGGGGGGCTCTGGCGTGAAACAATATAGGGTAGTACCGGGGAAATATATACTAGAACGGTGGTGTGTGAGGGCGTGTGTGGAGGAAATAAATGGGACTAGTTCGGAGGAGAATGCAATGGCGACACAAGAGGCACGGGATGCTGTAGTAAGCACCGCGATGGCAGCCGCTAGACCACTCATAACACGTGATACCGCATCAACAACCAGGTTTATATTTCACTTGAACGAATTCCTAAAGGAAGTTAGCGGCAAGACCATTGAGTGCATGCAACGGGAAGGTATGCATAGTGAATATCCTGATTATGTTTTAATTTATGAGAAATGTTGTGTGACAAATGCGTACACTGAAATGATTGACAGGATCTGATGGAGTAGGAGATCAATGTGCAGAAGCATGCGGGGACGTTGCACTGACATTGAAGGCTAAACCGAGAAGGTTCGGGCCGAAAAAAAGACGGAAGACAGTTTCGGAAGTTGTTCGTGGGGCAATAAAGAAAGCGAAGCAAGCAAAATGATAGCATAAATTTAAAAGAGTGCACTACAGGACCTAGGAATGATGCTTACTTAACATGTTACTAGGCAGGCAGACTATGTGAACTAATGACATTTCCCATTCATGTAATGCTATTTGATATTCTTGCATATGCTACATGCGATGTGACTATATGTACTCGACATGTATGGTCTGTTAAAGGTGCCAAATAAACTCCTTTCCATACTGCCCAGTTTTTCGTGCTATTTGGAAGTTATGTAGTTGATATTTATATTGTCCATCTATGCTTTTATCATGCTTTCAACATGATTCATATTTCATACCCATGCAGTGGATCCAGTGGATTGTTGCGATATTAAGGAAAAAAATTTATCTTCTCCATGTACTTGCTACTGTTGTGTAACCCATTAACCAAATTCAAAATAACAGGTAATCCAACGAGACATATAGTAACACCTATGAAATGACAATTTTACACCTAGAAATATAATATTATTATATGAATTAAGAGCCAAAAATATAATGTTGTTTTGGACAAACATAAAAGTAACAAGTGTGCAAAAGGGGAATTTAATTTTGAAAGACATAGTATCTAAACCAATGGAAAATGTGTTGCAACAGCACCCACTCTAGTGGAGCCAATGATATGAATAAAGGGCCAATAATATAATGAAATTATATGCACCCACCCACTACAGAATAGCAACATTATGCTTTATTCTTCCCCTTGTGAAGAGATGGAACCTCTGGCAGAATCATTGGTGCAACCGAACAGATGGGGATGGCATCCTCTGCCACAGCATGGTCACTTGGGGGTGGTGCACCGGCCATAGACCTAACATAGTCCAAACAATGGTTGCTCGGGTCAAGCACCACAAATGATGCGAACTTAGCACGCAGTGCATCGACGACCGGCAGCTTACGAATTTCAATTAGCATATCATTGCGGACATGACCCCGGAAGTACCTCATGTAGAACAATACAAAAATCCCGCAAGCATGGCCATCGGGTTGAGCAGCGTGGAAGCTAGTTTTGATTGCAAATGGGACCGACCATTCTGTACAATCGTACCCCTCGGCAACGAGTTGCAAGCAATACAGAACACGCTTGATGACCAATTTGTCGGCTTCGAAACCAGGCTGACGGATTCGACTGTTGAAATACCACAAAGTTTTCTGTTTTGAATCGGCAACGAAAAGAACCCAATGGTTGTCGCGAACGTAAGGGAAGAAAATCTATGGAAAAAATGAGAGAATGGTTAGCGTCACAAATCAGGCAGCAGGGCAAGTAGTGTGATGCAACACATTTCATGGCAGAAAATAACACTTGAATGGGGGGAGTTCAGCAGTGGGGAGTGCAAGAGTGATTATGGGTGAAGGGGATGGAACATGTAGCATGATGAAAGCACAATGAAAGCATAGATAGATTAAATAAAGAACATTTATGTTAATGCAAGTTAGCACGATAAATGAAGTTGCTATGGGGTGAAATTTATATGGCACAGTGAACAGACCAAACAAGGACAGTATATACAGTCACAACCTAGGTAGCATCTGATATCGTAAGAAATAGCATTACATGAACGGGAAGATAGCATTAGCCAAGGAGATTGGAGCATTGAATGTAGAATGGTGTGTCAATGCTATTCGCTTACATTATGGATAGAAGGCTTATGTAAATGTGAAATAGCATTAAATGTTATATATAGTGAAGTATATGCAGTCGCATCCTATTCGCATATAATGATGAACATAGCATGGTTTGGCAAAACGAATATCAGAACGTAGTTAGAACATATCATGTCAGTACTGACCAGCGGCGCTGTGAAACACAAAGACCATTCATCCATTGGGAAGCATTTCTTTAGTGATTTGGTCCACGCTGTGATTACTTTGACATCATCACGGAGGGGCCGTTTTGCAACAGCTTCCAGGGCGCAAAATGTCTAATTCGAAAACAGATTTGAGGATATGAGAACAAAGTAATTATAAGAGTTTGTGTAATAAATGAACAATTGAATACCGTTATCGCGCGTTGATGGAAAAAATGCAGCATCAGCAGAACGCTTATTCACAGCAATGTTTGCGAAAGACCACCTGTTGGCCACTTGGATGTAAGCATCAACAAATAAGGCCGGTATATCCATACCAGGCCCGACAAGCTCAATATGCTCCTTCCAGAATCTGATATATCCATCATCATATACAGCTTCACCTAGAAAAACGACAATATAAAATGGACATATATCATTCTCAAATGAAAGTGCTTAAAAAAATCAAATGAAAATTGAAATTGATAAAAGTATCAAGGTAAAATGGATCCCAATTAAATGTTCCAGGTATGTGTATTTGTATAAACCAAATACGATACATAAATCATGCACACATCGTTCAAATAGCAAGTTGAGATGGGACGACTGTATAAACCTGGTGCATTCCTCCGCTTGAACAACCATGGGACGACTTTCTTCTCCAAGATCGAGAGTGTGGACCAACGTTGCAGCTCACAAGGGTTATCATAGGACGGTGACATTACTGCCTTTGAAGGCATCCGGTCACGCTTCGCCTTATTGGAGGCGAGCACAGGGGTTGAACGCGCCCTCTTGCGTGTGTTCTCGTGTTGGGTTGCCTCCACAAGTGATGGAGGTAGCGGGTCAACGAAATCGTCATCGCTGGAGACTTTGTGTTGCTGTGTATAAGAAATAACAATAAATGTATGATCAAATAAAAGCACCACAGGGGATAATATTAAGCATATCATTAAACATGTGATCATGGAATAATATTGAGGTACGAACCTCCAGAATTTCCCTGCTAATGATGATCGGGGAGCCTAAAATATCCCAATTTGGCTGTGAACTGGGGGGCAAATCTGGTGGGGAAGGGCATGCAAATGGGCGATTCAAACAAACAGGGGCAGCTACCAGTGGTGGTGGACATGCATTGCACTGGGGATTTTCTTCCGTGTCATCATTGACCTCAACATCCGCATGAACACCCGAACCAGCAGCATCATCTTCATCTGTAATGGCACCGCGTTGATCAACAATTTCATCAGCCACCGCAGCCTCCACACCAACTTGTTCTGTCTCGGTCCGCATGGTGGCCTCCATTTCAGCTGCACGTGCAACTGCACTTCCAGCAACACACGACTCCTGCTTTTCTAGGCATCCCAATTCCGAGTCCACTTCCTGAAGACGTTTGTTCAGCGCCTCTATTTCTCCCTTCAGACGTGCATACTCGGCCTTCAGGTAAACCTTTCTCTGTTCAACGTCCGAAGCAGGGGGGGCCTACAAATGGAAAATGAAAGCATGATATTTTTCCATGTAGAGATTAAATATTTAGAGTATTGGTATTATTACATTTACCTGTTGTTCTTCAGAGAGATGATCAGGAGCCGTGTCATGGTCCGGTCCTGCTGATCCTGTCTGGGGGGGTTCAGAGACCTATAGAGACAACAAATAAAGCATGGTGACTACAACGTTATAGCATTATGGTTCATATCAAATAACATGTTCACCACAAGAAAATAGCATGGGATTCATAACGAGCTGGAACAATGCTCATGTAAGTTTAAATGTGTTAACAGAAGAAGATTGTAGAAATTTTTCCTAAACCACATCGAGATTGTATAATTACATTTACCTCTTGTCTTTCAGCATCACGATTAACGCCCCCGTCATGGTCCCTTGGTGATGATGTTGTCTGTGGGGGGTTGGATTCCTACACAGTAAATACGTAAAGAATAACGAATGACTAAAGTATCCGCAAAATGAAAAATAACATGAAAGGATATTCTTGGGGGTGAGAAAGTACATAGTTTAAAGAATGACAGCCTATTGCTGGTTTGGGATGGGGGAAAACAGAATATGACAATTGCCTAACAAAAATGCACTGAAACAGTGGTAATACATCAATGAATATGATATAGTGAATGAAACAGTAGTGCACCAAGTGAACACAATTAAAGCATTGTGATGCATACAGGATACCACGGTCACCATAATAAAAAAGCACGGAGTGTGCACTAGAACGCGGAATAAGGAAATCTCAACAAAATCAATGACATGCTGTGAACTGTTTAAGTGTCCATTAAATAACAAATTCGTAAGAAGGTCAGCACGTTGAATTGGGTTAAGCGAGTTTAGGGAGAAGCAATATTAAGTTTAAAAGCAACAGCACAGTAGCATTATGCAGACAGCAGCAGGATCAACTTTCTAATGTAAAAATAGCATCATGCAGCGTAAAATAACATGTCAGTAGATGCAGGGGGATTTACCTTCTCCGAATGCAAAGCGTCGGCGGAATCATTTTGGGGTTCATTTTCTTCTGCTGGGAGGGCATGACCGACATACCTTTTGACATCATCCATGGTGAGCGACCTCTTCAAGCAACTCGTGAATGAGCCACCGGATTTGCACCCAATGAAGTCGAAAAAAACATGCTACAAATAATTTCAAAGTTAAAAAAAAACAATGTACTGCTCATAGATTTGGATTCCATCCTAAAAAAATAATAATTACAGATACCATAACATAATGCAGTGGAAGTCACCACCTACACGTTTGCGCAGCACCTTCCTCACATTGTCCTCCGTTTGAGGGGGGGGGGGGGGGGGAATCATACTGAAAATGGTGTCTTGCACAAAACATGCCCAATTAAATGTTTCTGCCATCTCCCTACTACGAAGCACACACAGCAAACCTAGCCTCAAACGCCGATTGGGAAAAGGTGAAAGCACAGCTCCAATGCAGTATAGCACATAGAATCGCCAGTACTCAATAAGCTCCATTTCATACTCCCAGTTGGGAGAATTGACAAGTTCAGTCAACCTGTCCCAGTTAACATTACATTTTCCCCTATCACAGAGTTTGAACTTCGCTCTTACTTGCTCGCAAAATGGATCCTCCTCGCTAATACTCTCACTTGTTATCAAATGTCTGCCATGGCCATGGGTAAGGCCATACACAGCTGCTATACGCTCGGGAGTTAACTCTAATATCCGGCCATCAGTGAATCGGAAACATTTTGCATCTTGATCCCATGCCTCCATCAGGTGCACCATAGGGATGACAGGTACGTGCTTCCCCTTTATATGCAACATCCCTCGGAAGCAAGAGTCGTCGATGAAATCCCACCTTCCGTCTGCACGATTCTCAGCCATCTTCTGATTAACTTGAAACACTAACCTAGGGACGCAGGACAATTGTGTCGCCCTTGCCCTTGCCATTAACTTATCCATCGTGCAGCTTAATCACACCAACCAATCCTTAGACAGCAATATAACAAGTTAAACTTCACGCATAACATTGGGGAACTTAATAAAAGGAATACAACACCCACATTTTCTATCACACATACAGGGAGAAAAAACACACTTATCCTCCATAACATTGAGGCATTGTAATGAAATGAACACACTATAACCCCCTGCCATCATCCGTAATACCAAAAACTTGTAAATCCCATTGGCAAATAGGTATGCCCACAAAACCCACATCCTCTAACCCAACAAACCGCCTCAAAAGCACAGTGGAATAAAAACTCATTCCAAACCCTAACATCCTATAGCCACAAAACAATTAAACGCGAAGCCCGTTGAAAATAGAACACAATCGGCGATATTTGCAGTTCAAATGTAGAAAAAATGGGCGACGACGGATAACGAACATATGAAATCACAATGGCGCGACTTCGAAGTGCAAAACAGATTTGAAATTAGAGAAAACTAACAATTATGGAAATGAACTCAAACTAACCAAATTCGCTTCACTTCGAAGTGCAATCGAGCGGGGGGGAACTACAATTGCTGCAGGGGAGTGCGTGGATGCTGCAACAAACCGAGAAGAGTATGAATGGGTGCTTTAAAACTCCGATTGGAACATTGTTCTCCGCGCTTCGTTCTCTCGTCGAGATGAGAATGACTGAATGGGTTTGTCGAAGGGATGTGTTGTATCGGGTCTCTATCTATTCTCTTTTTTGGAAGATATTGTGGTACGAATGATATAAGGGCAGTGTAAGACAAAAAAATCCAACACAATCGATTTTTTTTGGTAAGTAAAACATAAAATGTCTCTGTAAGAAATCTGCTCATTATTCTGGGCCCACCACAATAATTTGCCTACACAATTCAATGCCACGATTTCGGGAGCAAGATTTGGAAGCACCATCAATTTGGACATAATAAATAACGCATATAAAAGGAATTAAAGATAATTGGGTAGAGTCTATGGGGAAAAAAAAAAAAAAAAGAACACTGCTCTTGCTTTAACATATCATGTCTGGATATGCAGAGATCCGCATACGAACCCGTTCCCCCTACCCTATCCCATCCCTCTCATTTATCATTTTGTAATTTGTGTAGCATAGCATTATAACAATTGTACGGTTCAACGTCGAAGACTTAATTGGAAGCACTTTGATGGTTTATTTGAGTCCTCTTGTTACAATTTCGACGACGCTTCTATACTCTCCTTACTTTTGTAAGATGCTTATGATGGCATGAATTTCATCTCATCCTCTCTTGATTTATCTAATAATAGGTCTAAAAAAAACCTCAAATAAGAGGATCACACGAGGCCTTAAGAGTAATTTGCAATTATTTTTTTGTTTGGTTGCATGAAGCCTAAAAGTTTTACTTAGGAATAATCATAGTTATCAAAATCGCGATCCTGATCGTAGGATCGCACGATCCTACGATCCCACCCATAAAAAACGATCCGGATCGCCATAGGATCGCAAATATGGTAGGATCGCAGTAGGATCGGTAGGATCGGAGTAGGATCGTAGGATCGCTGAGCGATCCGATCCTACCCCTTTGGGTTTTTTTTTTTTTTTTCCGGAGCAAAATTACTTATTATCTCTAGCTCTTTGTGATTTTGGTCATGATGTTATTTTTGTCAATTTTGTTTAATGTATATTTGCATATATTGAACTCAAAATTGTTGGGTTCTATGTCAGTGTTTAGCTTCTATTGGATCATTAATAAGCATACAATTAACTATCAAATTCTTGTTGAAAATTGATCTAAAATATATATATTTTCAATTATACATGTCACCAGTTTAATGAGATAATTAACAAATATTAATTTTTAAAAATATAAATAATAATTTCATTGGATCTTAGGATCCTGATTCGATCCTACGATCCCGATCTTGCAAAGACAAAAATGATCCTACTTAGGATCCCGATCTTGATAACCTTGGGAATAATGACAGTGAAAATTCAAATTTCCAACCACTAGATGAAGCTCCAATTTGCATTTGCAATACATATATGCCTACACACATAGTATTTATTATACTCCCTCCGTCCCACTTAACTTGTATTGTTTGACTTTTGCACACAATCCAATGCACGTTTTTTACCGTTAATATCTTAAAATATGTATAATGAAAAATTATGTAAAATACATATTCTAAAACTACATGATGATACGATTCTAACAAGACCCAACTCGATTATTTTTTTTCAAGTATATACTTGCAATAATATTGAGTCAAAGTTAAACAATGAACAGTGTAAAAAAGTCAAACAAGACAAGATTGGTGGGACGGAGGGAGTATATATATATATATATATTTTGATGTATATATAAAGAAATTATAGTACATTATATCAGTAAAAGTTGAGGATGAAATTCTCTCTCTCCTACCATACATCGTTCGTTTTCAGACAATCAGACCTATGGGCAACGGGTAAATTTAGGCAAGAGTAGGCGTTTCAAACATTATATCATTAGCTAGCCAAATGAAATACCCTGATTAATAGTTAAGACGGCATATATTCCACAATAATAATCTTTAGTTTATTTAATTTTTTATTTTTTATATAATTACTATGAGATGCTAGCTATATGCCGAAATTCATAATTAGTGATAAAACACTGGTGTAATTAATAATATGTACCCTCTAAATTGCATACTCCCTCCATTCTTTTTTAGTTGTCTTTTTAGAGATTAAAGAGTGCTCCACAATAGTTGTCATTTTTAGGTAGTTATGCTATTTTTTATTATATTGCACTTCACTTACGTATATAATATTTCTTGACATTTATTATAAATGAGTTTAGTTGAAGGGTAAATGTAATTAATTTAAGAGTTAATAAATGCAAACTTTGATTATTGAAATTGAGCTCAAAGAGACAAATTTTTAAGAATGGAGGAAGTATTATTGCATTTCACATGTACCAATAATATATACTCCCCTAATTAACTTCACATGGAGCTAGTACCATTTAAATGATGAGCACTTGGGCAAATAGTTAAATCTCCTAACTTCCAACCACGTAGTTGGGGGTCGATTCACACTCTGCTCCCAATCCATTAATCTCCCCTTTATTTATTTGTAATTTGTGTGAGATGGACTCTTACCATAATTTCCTCGTAATATTAAGAGCCTGTTATCCTGGACTTATTTCCAGAACTTATTACTTATTTTTATTAAAATCAGACCATATCAGATCAGACCAGATCAAATAAGATCAGACCAGACCCATTCAGATCAGATCAGACATCAGACCACACTATATATATCGTTATAATCAGATCAGATCAGAAACATACCAGATCCAATCAGATCAGACCAGAAACAGATCTTATAAAATTCAGATAAGAACATCTTATTTCAGGCGAAAAAACAGGGCCTAAGTCTTGAATATCTCTTTATTAATAATACAAATCACAATAAAATTTAGGAATCAATTTTGTGAACGACTGTATTATTAAATATAGGTTTATTCTTTCCACAATCACAGCATTTTTAAAATGTAGAGCTATCTATATTTTCATGGTTGTGTCAATTGTTTTCACATAATTTGGGTGGAAGTACTACAAGTGTACCGCCCCTACTTTAATAAACATATATGGAAATGGAATAATGTAAATGTAGAACACAAATTGCAGGACTCATTTAAGCCTTAAAGGACAAGAACATCACTGACACCAATGACCTTCATATTCAGTCGACTCATCTCGACCGTTCACGCGTTCGGACAATACAACAGCTCCATATTTCCTGGAATTCTGACAAGTTGAATTAGTGGGGGGTGTGTCATCAATTCATCGACCAACTTAGTTAATATTATCATGTGTATTTTTTTAAAAGCTTTGGATGAGGCCCATGTTATTCCTCTTCTTACCTCCTACCTACGGCACCTTTTTCGATCTATCATAATCATAAGTATGTACCTGAACCACCCTTATGTACTCACCCGTCCCATTTCAAATGTATTATTTAGACCTTTTATCTTATTCATTATATATGTCCCGTCCCATTTCAAATGTATTATTTAGACCTTTTATCTTATTCATTATATATGTTTGGCATAAATCTTTGTTGCAGTTATATAGAAAAAAATATAGCCAAGTGAGATCTTGTGAGATTCGTCTTTTCGTATAGTTTTAGAATATATATATATACATCTTTTATAATTTTTACTTCTCTAAATTTTAAGATATTCACTATTAAATAAATGCGTTGGACTATGTTTCCAAAAGGTTTTGGACATTTCAAATGGACAGAGGGAGTATATAATATCTATATATCATGTATGATATATATTAATATTGGGGACTATGCGGATTAGCTCACTAGCCCAAGTGGCAAAGTCCCTTTTATTTCCTTTGTAATTTGTGTGGCATGAACTCCCACCACCATTTCTCTGGCTTTGGCTTCTAAAAAAAAATAAATAAATAAATATTGGGGGCTATGTAAATGTAGAGAGGGTAGCAGTACTCAATTAATTTCTTCATTCAATTTGTATTTTTAATTTCTCTGTATCAATCCAAATACAATGTAATGCCTCAACATATTATTTGTGTGTTGGGCGACCAATACAGTTAGAAACTCAGTTTTTCATATTCAATAATATTCGTTCACATCGTTTGATTTTTTCGGGCGTTGCCAAAATTAAAAACCTGCAACGGGTTTCACTCCATTGACCACCCCACCTGTTGATTGGTCAGTGGGACTGCAACAAAGGGGTTCTGCCTCTTAACCCAACAAGGGGGCGAGCCCCCTAGCTCTACCCTTGCATGCTAGGGGGCTCCAAGCGTGCACTCCACACCACATAGCTTGGTTTAGGTCACACGAGTCATTATGCAAATTCAATCGATTGAGATCGAAATGCATTGATGATACTAAAATCATCAATTCATATAATTCATAGCTATATGTCAAAGGAACTTATATATAGCTACACAAATACATGGATTCAACTAATGAACTATGTCACCGTTGTTGAGTCAAGGTTTTTATGGAAGTTCACAGTCGATGATTGAACACGATAGATGAACATCCACAGCATCAGTCTACCTGTGCGTAATGAAGAACTTCCTTGAAGACTGAGGTCAATCCCAACGGATCTTTCCTAATCAGGAGGGTAAATACAAATATTTGCTTGCAGGAACCCTTCCTGTATTAAGGAAAGATCATTTGAACAAGTTTTGCCCTAACCACAACGGCTCTTTCCCCCTTTTGGCAACAAGACCGTTTGAACCTGCTAGGTTCTTGGATAAAAGAGAGTTTTGGAGGATTGGTTCAAACATTTCTCACTATCTACATTCTGAAATCACTCCGAAACTCTCTAGAGCTCTCGGAAACATTCTTTGAGAAGTTACTTCGATCTCCAGCCTTGTGTGCTCAGAAGGTATCTGTTGCTGGAAGATCGAGCGAGCCTTGAGCACTTCTATTGTTCTCTAATTGTTCTCTGTTCAGTTTCTGAATCTGAGATACATCTAAGAGAGAGTACTTAAAGCTAAACAGGAGGAAACACTACATCGCCTTTATCATCTCAACAAGGAGGTTTGCTTCACAGGCTACTTCAGGTGAAACTCAGAGTGGGTTGCTTTGAGGAGTTGAAATAGGTGGGAAGCCTATACCAGAGCTGGAGAAAACAACTGGTCATCACAACTATCTGCCTGAAGTTTGGAGTGAAGGCATTTAAGTTATTTCATCTATTATGTGTGGTTGTAAACCATTGTTGATTACACATAGTGAAATAATCTCCTGGATTGGTATCCCCCAGATGTAGGCCGAAGGCCGAACTGGGTCATCAACTCTTGTGTTGTTTATTTACTTTGTACTTGTTTTATTCCGCTGTGCATTTTTTTACACTTGATACCGTAATTTGTTTGTTAATTGGTTGTGTCCAGACACTCTCAGTGAACCACTGCACAATGTTTCTCACTTGGTTAACCCGTGGACCTAACAAGTGGTATCAGAGCCACACTCTTGCGAGAGAGATCTTTCTGAAGCAAGATGAGTCAAAGGTGGAACTATACTCAGCCTCCTCTTCTGGATGGGACAAATTTTGCCTTCTGGAAGAACAAGATGCGATCTTTTCTGATGTCCATAGATGACTTGGCATGGAATGCTGTTCTGGTCAAATATGTTGCCCCCAGTGTCACCAAGGATGGTGTGACTACTCCCAAAGACATGAATGACTGGAGCAAGGAAGAGAAGGATCTGTCCAACATGAACTCCAAAGCTCTTCATGCTCTCTTCAGTGCTGTGTCAGATGACCAATACTTCCTCATCTCTAACTGCACCACAACATTTGAAGCATGGGAGATCTTGGTAAACTCTTATGAGGCTACCACCTCTGTAAGGAGATCTAAACTCATTTCTCTTGATGCTGAATTTCATAAAATGTGTATGGATGAGCATGAGTCTGTTAATAACTTCTTTGGTCGGATTCGTACTCTAACCAACCAAGTTCAACAGCTTGGGAAAACCTACTCCAATGAGGAGATAGTTACTAAGATTGTAGGTACCCTTCCTGAAAGGTTCTATCCCAAGATTGCTGCTCTTGAACTTCAAGCCAACTTTGCAACCATGAGTGTTAATGAACTTATGGGGATCCTACAATCATGGGAAATGACTCACTGCAAAAGCTTCAAAGGGAAATCTACTGCCTTCAAGGTGGAGACCAAGTCTCAGTCTGCTCCCACCAAAGTATCCAGTTCAGTCCATGACCATGATGATGAAGATGATGATCTGGATGAGGAGGATCTGCTCCTGCTTACCAAGAAACTAGCTCGCTTTGTCAGAGACAAGAAGTCCAAGCAATTTGAAAATAGAAAAGAAGAAAGCTCATCTAGCAGGAGACCAGACAAGAGAAGGTCTGAGAAACCTGTCAAGAGATTGTCCAAAGAAACCTCTGACTCTAAAGGCCCTCAATGTTTTGAACGTAAGGGGTTTGGCCATGTTCGTGCTGAATGTGCCAACCTCAAGAACAAAGGGTCTGATGTCAAAAAGACCTACTGTGCCACCTTCAGTGAGGATGATAGCCCTGAATCCAGTGATGAAGAAGAAGAAGATGGAGTTTCCTTTGTCGGATCATGGGATTCAGACTCAGAAACTGAACATGATGAAGGTAATACTTCTACTCAAGTCAATACGTTTATTACTGATGAGGCTTCTACTTCTTATAACAGGAATGAGAGTCAAGGTGTTGAAGCACTTAGCAGACTATATGATGAAACCTCTCAAAAGCTGGACCTTGCTGAATCAGACCTGTTGGCTGTAAGTGTTGATCTTGCAGAGCTGAGGAAGGAACACAAGGATTTGTGTGACAAGCATGAGCAGTTCAAATGTGAGTACTACTCTCTGAGAGAGGAACTTCACAAAGCTGAAGTTAGGCGAGATGCACTGGAATACATGAATGCTCTTCTTCAACCTTGGAACCACAATCTCTCTCAGTCAGTTGATGAACTCTCTGTTCAAGCGGGTGAACTCATGACTGCCAAAAGGGAGCTCACTGAACAAGTGGAGCAACTCAGTACTGAAAGGGATAACTTTCAACAAGAAGTGATTGGGCTGTTTGAGCAAGTGCACAACCTCACCACAGTCAATGGAGCTCTTGTTGATCAAGTCACAGATCTTACTAGCCAGAAGGATGATCTCCAACAACAAGTAACTGAGTTAACCAATCAGGTCCAGGAACTCTCTGCCAAAGTTTCTAAGTCAGAGGAGCTGACTGCAGATTGAACAAAGGAAAGGATGTCCTTGAAGAAATCCTTGCTTCTTCCAAAGCTCATGGAGACAGGAGAGGTATAGGGTATGTTAAAGGATGTACCTCATCTTCACAGAGAGTCTTTGTCAAGGAAGGATGTAGTTCATCTGAGAACTCTGTGGAAGAAGCCAGCACAAGAAAGGTTCCCAAAAGGAAGAAGAAGAGCAAGAAACAAATCTCTAGAGCTGAACCCCTGGAATGTGACTACTGTAGATCCTATGGTCATAGGACCAAGTCATGTCGATTACTTGCTCGAGATGCTATGTGTGGAAGACCAATGATCTGGCCTAATGAAGACTTGAAGAGGTTTATTTCCAGAAGAGAATGGAGAGCCAAATGGAGGATGATTTGCAATGTGGCCTTTCACACCACTTCAATGTCAGGGAAAAAGTCTTGTTGGTATTTTGACAGTGGATGCTCAAGACACATGACTGGGAGTAAAGAACTCCTATCTAACTACCAAGAGATTGATGGTGGTCATGTTATCTTTGGTGATGACAAGAAGGGAAAGGTCATTGGGCTAGGCTCCATTGCTGAGGAAGGATTTCCTGCCCTCAAGACAGTATACCATGTTGATGGTCTGTGTGCTAATCTGATTAGCATCAGTCACCTCTGTGACAACAAGCTCAAAGTGCTCTTTGATGATGAATGCTGTGATGTGCTCAACGCCAAACGGGAATGCATCTTCAAAGGTTATAGATCTAAAAATGATTGTTATATGCTTTCACAGTCTTGCTTGTTGGTTGAAGGTGCAGGTACCTCTCAAACCCACTTGTGGCATGAAAGGGTGGGACACTTGAATTTCAAGGATCTGATCAAGCTAAGCAGGACGGGAGCTGTCAAAGGCTTACCAACCATGAGAAGAGATGATGTTGCAACATGCAGTGATTGCATAAAGAACAAGCAACATAAGACATCTCACCATTCCATTGATCAATCTGGTTCAGTCCGATGTCTTGAACTCATTCACATGGATCTCTTTGGTCCAATAGAGGTCAAAAGTCTTGGTGGTAAGCAATACGTTTTGGTATGTGTTGATGATTATTCTCGATATACTTGGGTATCTTTTCTCAGGGAAAAGAGTGAGGCACTCAAGGCCTTCATCAAGCTGAGTAAGCAGTTGACCACTAAAAAGGAATGCAGAATCAAGAGGATTAGGAGTGATGATGGAGGAGAATTTGAGAGCCATGCTTTTGAAGAATTCTGCAGTGAACTTGGTATTAAACATGATTTTTCTGCTCCTAGAACACCTCAAAAAAATGGAGTGGTACAAAGAAAGAATCGAACCATTCAAGAAATGGCCAGGGTGCTCCTCCATTTCTGTGGGCCGAAGCAGTTCATACTGCATGTTATATCTCCAATCGTGTTCACATGAGATCCCAGTCACTAAAAACTCCCTATGAATTGTGGAAAGGCTTGCAGGTCACACAGAGAAAGGAGGGAATTTTTCTGAATCAATCCAAATATGCCAAGAACCTTGTCAAAAAATTTGGAATGAAGTCCAGCAAGCCTGTTCGAACACCTATTGGAACCAGTGACAAGCTGAACAAAGATATTTCTGGTAAATCTGTTGATTGTAAATTATACTTAAGTATTATTGGTAGCTTGTTGTATCTTGCAGCTAGCAGGCCATATATCAGCTTCGCTGTAGGAGTTTGTGCTAGATATCAGGCAAATCCTAAAGAATCACATCTCCATGCTGCCAAAAGAATCATTCGCTATGTAGCTGGAACTGTTGATCTCGGTATATGGTACTCTAAGGACTCCAGTGTGCAACTCATTGGATATAGTGATGCGGATAGGGATGGTTGTGCGGATGATCGAAAGAGTACCAGTGGCGGATGTTTTTATGTTGGTACCAATCTGGTGAGTTGGTACAGCAAGAAGCAAAGCTCAATCTCCCTCTCCACTGCTGAAGCCGAGTATCTTGCTGCGGGCAGCTGCTGTGCACAACTCATATGGATGAAGCAAATGCTCAAAGATTATGGCATTGATCACAAAGAGTTGTTCCTATTGTGTGACAACATGAGCGCTATCAATATTGCCAAAAATCCAGTCCAGCATAGCCGAACAAAATTTATTGAGATCAGACATCATTTCATTCGAGAATTTGTTGAGGACGGCATCGTGTCCATTTGACATGTTCGGACTGAACAACAACATGCTGACATATTCACTAAGGCTCTGAATGGTGAAAGGTTTGAAGCACTTAGGCGTGAGCTTGGGCTTTGCTATCTCGATTAAGGGACTGGATCGGACCCTCCCCCATGGTGTAAACAGAGTAATCCCTTGGCATAATTCTTTTATTTTGTGTTTACTAACACTTGGGCTGCTGGACTTATTTTATTATGGGGGAGAGACTTAAAGCCCATCAGAGTGGCCCATTCTTGTCATATCAAAGGATTCTTCTGATGAGCCGGTCCGGGAGCTGCTACAGATTGATCATTATACGTCTAATCTCTGGAGGGAAGGGTTTTGTTTCCCTATGAACTTGAGCATGCTTTACTCTTTCTCATCATTTACTTCCTATCTCGATCGTTTCATCTTCTCCAATCGATCTTCTGTCCTGTTCATTCTCATTCCACACTTGCTCTTTGCCCTAAGTCTCTTTTTGCAGATTAACCATGGTGAAAACTAGATGGTTGAAGAAAGTGCTTCAAGCACAAGGAGAGGCTACCATTCCAAAGAGGCCCCAAGTGGATTTTGGTAAATCCTTGCAGGATGTCCAAATGGAGAAGGTGAATCGTGCTGTTGAAGGTCAATCGAGTGTTCCGAATGATCCTCTGGACATTAGGAACGAAGTCAGGGAGGCTGGTGTAGCGGTTACAAGGGGAACTGAAATCACCTCGGTGGTTGAACCCACGACCACAGAAAAACCCTCCACTACTCCGACGGTTGAGGATCAAGTCGTTACAGGAGAACAGGAGCCTATTTCTACTACCATTCCTCCGTCTGATGATGCTGCAGCCATGGATTCTTTTAAGAACCTGCTCAAATTGTCCAAAGCTGCTTCTAGTTCTTCAAAACCTAAGAGCGCCAAGAAAGGTAGCAAATCTAGTTCGATTCCTTCTAATGTTTCCACTAGATCTTCCACAGGAAAGGCTGGAAAGGCTGCTGCTCCAGAGGCATCTGCTCAAGGCACCAAGGAAGCCATTGCTGCTGTTCCTTTGACCACTGTGACTCCTTCTAGGAATGTCACTCATCTTTCTAAAGAAAAGGAAGTCTCTGATTCTCAAAGTGTTGAACAACTCAGTCGGGCTAAGTCACCTAGGAAGGGTGTTCCTCGTCCGAAGAAAGTGGTGGATCCTATTCCTCTATCCAATATTGCCATTGATCCTAAACCCTCATCTGAAGTCGCCTCAAAGAGTTCAAATGTTTCTGAGAAGCCAATGTCTGAGGGTCAAGTTGGAGAATCTCCTACTGCAGATGACAATGTTGAAGTATCCTCTGGTGATGCCTCTAAAGAGGAAAGTAAGGATGATCAATCCACTCATGAGGAGACCACATATGATGCTACTGAGGGGGAGAATGCAGGCGGAGAGGATAATGCTGGATCTAGAGAAGGAGATTCATCTGATGAAGAAAGCTCTGAATCCGATCATGTTGAGGTTGTGACTCAATACGAGGCTGGTACAGGTTCCAAAGTGGCCAAGGTTCCCATTAAGAAAACTCCAAGGGTGGATGTGTCTGAGAGTGAATATGAAGCTTCTGATGAACCACATACTGAGGGGGAGAAGTCTGAAGATGATGATTTTCAAACTATTCAGAAGAAAGCTGAAAAGGTTCAAGCTTCGATTCCCAAGTCTACCAGGTCCTCTAAGCGTGTCCGAGATGATGAGGATGAACATGAGAATAGAAAGAAGGCCAAGGATGATCCTAAAGGGAAATCTGGTTTGAAAGACAAGCAACTTCCACTCCATCCAGGGAAGGCTTCTGGTTTCAAGTTTTACTATCCTGCCAGCCGAACATACTATGATTCTGTCTTAAAGATCAACAAGCTGAGGATTGAGAACACATTCTGTGGAAGGAAGTTCCAAGAGCTAGGATGGACGATCTATCTTGCAGAAAGGTCACTGTCTGAATGGGCCTCTAAGTGGAATAGGTTAAGACCTGATCTGGTAAGAGAGTTCTTTGCAAATCTGCAAAAGGATTTCCTCAAGGAAGGCAAACCTTGGTATTGCAAGAACTATACCCGAGGATCATTTATGATGTCACTTCTGAGAAGATCAACAACCTCCTTGGTGTCCCTGAAGTTTCGTTCGAAAGCATCTATGCTCCAGGCACAACCTTTGACAGTGACAAAGTGGCTCAAGATCTGACCAAGGGTGAAATTCTGAAGATGCCAGGAAAAGGGATCACTCCAAGATTTCTGACTCAAAAGTTCCACCTATTGTACAAGTTCTGCTCTTCTAATGTTCTGCCTACTTCCAACCATTCCCTGGTTACAAGAGAGATGTGCCATCTCATCTATGCTATAGAGGAAATGGAGCAGATCAATTATGGATATCTTGTTCTCACTCAGCTGGGCAAGTTGGCTCAAACAATAAAGAATGATGGAAAGACTCTCCTTCCATACCCTGCTCTAATCACTGCCTTCCTGGAGTCAGAAAACATCTTTGGGGAGAAGAAGGAAGCCACTGAATCAGTGACTGAGTTTGCCATTTCTCAAGCCCTTATGAAGAAAACTCCTGATCTCCCTGGTATAGATGGATCCTTGAGCCGGCAGAGTGCACTACATCGAGCAAATGACATCTTCTCCATTGTTGTTGATGAGATCCGGATGCTGAAAGAAGCCCATGAAGCTCTAGAAAGGAAGCTGGAACAAGGTCTAGCTCGTCTTCCAGATTACTGGTCAGATGAGCCAAATGCAATTTCTCGATCTCATGCTGAGGAAGAGGAGTCTGCAGAGGGTTCAGAGGAGGAGTCTGAGTAGTCCTTGCCAGAAACTGATCCAGAGGGGGAGTAGAAATCCAAAAACTTTTGCTGCTGATAAACTCTCCCTTGTTGCTGCTTATTGGGTAATATCTTTCTATTTTTTTTAACTCTTTTCTTATTGAGTTCTTTGTTTTTAAGAAACTCTGGTATTTCTGATGTTTTTCTATGGTTGTGTTGGTTGACTGCTACTATCTATTTTGATGTTCTGATGGATGGACATGGTTTTTATATCTACTTATTGATGGTTCTTGTTGCTGCCATGTACTTCTTCTTTTTGCTATCTTGTTTTGGTTAGCTTCTTGGGTTGTAATTGGTGGTTGGGTTGTTGGGATTGCTGTATGTTCTTAGCTAGCATCTGTAATAGTTCATCATCGATTGGATTTGATGTACTGGCTCACTTCCTGTCAAAAACGGGGAGATTGTTGAGTCAAGGTTTTGATGGAAGTTCACAGTCGATGATTGAACACGATAGATGAAGATCCACAGCATCAGTCTACCTATGCGTACTGAAGAACTTCCTTGAAGACTGAGGTCAATCCCAACGGATCTTTCCTAATCAGGAGGGTAAATACTAATATTTGCTTGCAGGAACCCTTCCTGTATTAAGGAAAGATCATTTGAACAAGTTTTGCCCTAACCACAACGGCTCTTTCCCCTTTTGGCAACAAGACCGTTTGAACCTGCTGGGTTCTTGGATAAAAGAGAGTTTTGGAGGATTGGTTCAAACACTTCTCACTATCTACATTCTGAAATCACTCTGAAACTCTCTAGAGCTCTCGGAAACATTCTTTGAGAAGTTACTTCGATCTCCAGCCTTGTGTGCACAGAAGACATCTGTTGCTGGAAGATCGAGCGAGCCTTGAGCACTTCTATTGTTCTCTAATTGTTCTCTGTTCAGTTTCTGAATCTGAGATACATCTAAGGGAGAGTGCTTAAGGCTAAACAGGAGGAAACACTACATCGCCTTTATCATCTCAACAAGGAGGTTTGCTTCACAGGCTACTTCAGGGGAAACTCAGAGTGGGTTTCTTTTAGGAGTTGAAATAGGTGGAAGCCTATACCAGAGCTGGAGAAAGCAACTGGTCATCACAACTATCTGCCTCAAGTTTGGAGTGAAGGCATTCAAGTTATTTCATCTATTGTGTGTGATTGTAAACCATTGTTGATTACACATAGTGAAATAATCTCCTGGATTGGTATCCCCCAGACATAGGCCGAAGGCCGAACTGGGTCATCAACTCTTGTGTTGTTTATTTACTTTGTACTTGTTTTATTCCGCTGTGCATTTTGTTACACTTGAAGCCGTAATCTGTTTGTTCATTGGTTGTGTCCAGACACTTTCAGTGAACCACTGCACAAAGTTTCTCACTTGCTTAACCCATGCACCTAACAACCGTGTCCCTCAAACAAGAAGGAAACATATTCTGCCCTAATACTTCACATAGTAGGTTAATGTTTAGGACTAGTTTGAGCTCCCAAAGTATATGTATCTATTTCATGTGGGCCAAATGTACACTCATAAGTCATAATGGTGGCTCATTATTGCTCTATGTAGGTTGAATCAACGATTATAGTTCAATGTGGAAAAATCAAAAGGGACCCCTTTGAATGCGAATAATCAAGTATGTACCTTAGCTTGAATTAATCAAGCATTCAAGCTTGTTTGGTGGAGCTACCACCCATTAGAATACAACTTATTATTTGATTGACACCGACTTGCGAGCAAGCTAAGGTTATTGAAGGACATGTCAATAATGTAATGGAGAAATTTTATTTATTTATTTTTATTATTTGTTACGTTATAATGTGCCACATCGTTTATATGTTGGGGTATCCTCCTATTTATATGGACATGGTCCACTCTACCTGTTACCATTTGATTTTGGGTTGAAGCCCTACCACTACAAGAATTTTCTGTTTTAGCGATTGAAAAAAATTGGTAAAATTCAGTCGCTAAAGAGGTTAGCGACCGAAATTCGTTAGCTATCACAATTTTAGCTATCGAATCCAAATTTTTGCTAGTAGTGCTTGGTCCATCTTCTTTCTAACATTTTGGAAATGATTGTTTAAATTAATGGTTACGGAGAAAGTTTTCTATTCATTGTTTGCTTTAATTTTAATACTTTTTCTGTCCCAACTAAAATGTCTTACTTACTATTTTTTGATGTCCCATCATAAATATTTTCTTTTTATAAATAGAAATAATTTTTTCCTTCTAGCAACTATGTGAAGCCTATTATATATTCACAAATAACTCTATCTTAATTCTGGTGTGCAATAATAACATAACGTTTATAGTGGGAAGAAGGGAGTATAATTCACTTTTCCGAACTTTGAAGAACAAAAATATGAACACGTTGCTACTTGGTGAACTTTCGTCTTCCCCCAGTTTTGCTCATGAATTCAATCTAAGTAGCTTCAATCTAAGAAGGGACTCGGCCCCTGCGCTTCCACAAAACGACAAAAGAATGGTCAGCAAACTTACGGGCCAATGGGCAACTCTCAATCTCACAAGGAATCTCAACACATTCTACTTAGACTCCTTGCAGGCGGTCACAGTGTCAGACTCATCTTGGATAATTCCTTTCATTTCCATCATTAAAATTCAATATTTTGATAAGAAACCCTAGGGTTTAGTGTTCCCAATGAAGAAAATATTGTTGCAAATTAGATTACATAGTAGTATGTTTTTGGGAAGGCCTAACTCGGTTTAAATGTTTAATCCTGCTAATAGGTTTCGTTGTTTTGTAGATTTTGTACATGCAGAATATATTGGCCGGAGTTGGTTTTATGATGGAAAGTGATGTTTCAGGTGGATTTTGAGATGTTTATGAAAGTGAAGTCCGAGTTTTTTTTTCTTTTGTTATGACACTTGCACCCTATCACAGATCTCACTTTGACATTACATAATCCTACTATCCCAATATTTTGCATATGCAAAATATTGCAATTTTGTATCCCAATCGGATTGTTGCTGATGAATTAGGGAGTGGTTTAGATGTTTGCGGCTGCACATGCTCGTGTGATGGCCGGACATCCAAAAGTGATGGCACTAGGGGTGAAAACGGGACGGATACGGGCGGATAGTATTCGTCTCGTATCCTATCCCATATTTTTTTGTCGAATACGGAATCAAATACGAATAGGCCGGATACAAATACTAATTCGAATATTTCGGGAAACGGATACGAGACGGATTCGAATTTTAACTCGGATAATATTTTATTTTTTAAAATTAATTTTTTTTAATTTTTTAAGAAAATCAGAATATATACTATGTAAGCTAAACTGATTTTTTAAAATTTTCAAAATCATTAGTTATTTCGTTCAAGACATCTACATAGCATCACTACACGATGTTACGTACTACAGTTTAGATGCAAAGAACCTAATGATATAGTCGAGTTGATTAATATGATTTGATTTAATTACATATGGTTTTCAAGCTTTTGATTATATTTATATGTATATTATTACTTATTTATTTTATAGTTAATATAATATTATAATATACATATATAAATATATATATATATATAAATTTTTGGATATTCGGATAGAAAATACGGATAATATCCACATAAAATCCGGATTTTCCGGATACGGGCGGATATTTACAATCCCATATCCTATCCTATATCCGCCAAATATCCGCCGGATATCAAAATTCGAATTCAGATTCGAATATAATGGAATACGGCATCGGATCGGGCGGGAATTATCCGTCCCGCTTTCACCCCTAGATGGCACTGTGTATGGAGTAATGTATGAGTATGAAAAATGATGGATGGAAGTTATGAATAATAATAATAATAATAATATATCGTCTACACATCACTTTGTAAAACCTACGTATCAATTTATAAAATCTATACATTATTTGAGCACCTATTGGCAACTACGCGGACAGTATTGTAACTTTATTGGATGAATTATATTCTTCACTTATATGAATATCCGATACATCGGGCATATGTTTCCCTCATTCGTATCATTAGCATGTATTGTACTTTCTCTTTCCCGTATATTAAAAAAAGATACCATCATATTTAATTCAAAATTAAATATCTCGCCTTTTGTTTTTCGGTGAAAAGGGGAAATATCTCGCCTTTTCTCAAAATTGGAAGTTGGGAATTTTCGATGTGGGAACTGAAGTTTTCATTGGTGTTAAATCATCAATATAATTGGGCGGGTGTTCGGTCTCACACGTGGCGGTGCCGGCAAGAACACGGGACAGGGACGGCGGCCAAAGGCGGAGCTCGTGGTCTGCTCGCCGGAGCTATCCTCCATACACGTGGAACCAAAATTAATTAAGCTTCCTTGAAAGTGTCCACGTGTCTCCAACAATCACGATTCTCACATGATTGCAACATTATGTTGATTTTTGCTTTTTGTAAAAGAAAATCCGGCCAAAACTAAACGCCATGTGTTAATAATTTTGGTTGGCTTGCGAAGAAACTCGTGGTCAAATAAATTATAATTAATACCAAACGTAATTGGCATGAGTGATATGGGGCTCTAGCCATGGGAGTAGAAATAGGTTAGAACCCATGGCCCCCTCAAAATAATTATTATTACTACTCCCTCCATTTCAATAGCTTTGCAATATCACATACAGGCACACATGCCGATACACATTTTTCAACGATTAATAACTTAAATTGTGTACAATAAAGAGTTATAGAAAGTTGATATCTAAAACTATAAGTTTAGACGACTCTAACAAGATCTCACTTGACTATGTTTTTTCTTTCATAACTATGATAAAAATTTAAAACAAAGTTAAAACGTGAACATTACAAAAAATAGCAATTATATTGCTGATTTTCTTAACTATTATATTCTTTATTTCCTTTTTATTCTTCCCCTTTCCTTTTCTCTTTTCGGTTTTGTTTGACAGTTAAGGAAAGAAAATAAAAGAAAAGAAAAGGGAACAAAATAAAGACATTTTATTATAGCAATTTTAATAATTTTTCGTCCAATTTAGTTTCATTTCAATTTTTATAAAGCTTACAAACAAGTAATAATGAATTATTTTTCTCATTTCTTTTATTCGCATTTCCTCTCATCCCATTGACTTTATTATTCGCCTTTTGTAATTTTTCTTCTCTAGCTGATTGGGTGAATATTCGTAATTGTGAGACTGAAATGTCAATTATTGAATCAAAATTTGAGATATTTAGAAAAAATTAATAAAACACATATAAATCATATGAATTTTAGTTATCTTGGTCTATTTTGGAAAAAGTAAAGAAAGTGTTATGTATATATATAGAAGAACAAAATTTTCGATTAAATGCCTTTTTAATTTGACCCCCTCCCTTACTATTCCTGGCTCCGCCCCTTGCTCTAGCAGTTTAAACAAAGGTTTTTTGTTCAAGCTTTATGTATTCAGAGTTCTACTTTGGGCTCGGCAACCCTTCAATGTCCACCAGATCATCATCGAATGATTAGTTTTGGACCCAATATTACATGAGATACCCAGTTGTTAATCCAATAAAATAAATATTAAGGCCCATCACTTTCTGGCCCAATTGCCAATTTCCTCAGCCCAGTCCGTAAAGGTATATCCAGTAGAAGAGATTGAAGAATGACACGATCTAGAGAGAATCACGGAGTGAGCAAGATGAGACACCATAAAAGGAAAGAAGATCGTGATGAGGCACCAGAGAAGGAAAGAAAATCAAGATGAGGTGCCATCAAAGGAAAGAAATCGCGACGAAGCACCACCAAAGAGAAGAAAATCACGGTGAAGCGTGAAGCATTGAGGGAAGAGTTCATGGGCCTGAGGAAACCCTAGGGTCCCCAACCCTATATAAGCCAAATGTGGCACCAAAGCAAGACATCTCCTATCAACTCTCAAATAGGCCGCATTTTATTTTTTACTTTCTGCATTTTATTTATCACTTTTTGCAATTTTATTATTTACAGCTTTCTTTCAATTCCTGTAATTTTCTTTTTTGCATTCCTTGTAATATTTCCCCAGTTTCATCAATTAAAGAGAGGTTTCGCTCCTCCAAAATTTCAGTGATAACAAATTAGCACGCCCATTGGGACACGATTTGAAGCCATATCCGCTTCGAATAGTGTATGCGTCTCAGATCTTGATTTGACAATAAAGCTTGAGGATATGTCTCTACAAGACAAAACAATCGCGCAAACACTGGATGTGGACGTCGTTGAAATGGCGAACAACACTCAACCGCGACAGGGGATAATGCAGATCCCTACTCTGTCTGAACAAATGCGGCTATCGATGATTGAATTGATGGTCGAGTTCATGCCTTTACTCACGAGGCACCTAATGGATGAATTGCGGCCTGCCATGGCCGACCAGACTGACCGAATATGCGGTTCCCTGCATACTCATCAAGATGGACCTGCTCCGGCAAACGGCACTACCGTGCCACCAAGCATCCCATATCCGGGGCCGTCAGGAGGCCAACAGCAGACTCGGGTAACCACACTTGGCCAGCCGCCACTCTAGGAGTCCGGAGGCGTGGCCAGCATGTTTCCATTCTCATATCAGACTGTTTATGCCTTTGCTCCTGCGGCACCCAGCATGCCGAACTTGGGTTATGTGGCACCTTCCGTACTGAACTATGCCCCATCAAGTCCTTTGATGGCGACCAGCGCTACGCCGGGCTGCACGGCGGCAGGACCTAGCATGGCGCCACGTCAGATGACACCTCATGTGCCGAACGTTCCACCTACACCCTATGTGGCGGCGTCTCTAAACCCTGGGTGGGTGCCTCCAACCCTAGGGGGCAGGCGCCACAGCCATGTGGAGTGGCGGCGACACCCATCGCACCAGCCGCCATACCTACTCTAGCCGCCGTAGGAGGGCAGGCGCCACAACCATGCGGAGTGCCCGCGACACCTGTCGCTCAAGCCGCCGTGCCTCCTCCAGCCGCCATGCCTCCTATGCAGGCACCAGTGATCTCACCCAAGTTGCTCGCAGATATAATGCAATAGCACTTTGGGATTCAGTTAAAACTAATGGAGTGGCCCACGTACAAGAAGCCATATCCTGACAGGGTAGACACCATGCAGCCCTATCCAAGGGGTTTCAAGATGTCCGAATTCACCACCTTTTAAGGGAATGGTGAAAAGTCCACTGTAGAGCATGTTGGAAGATTCATTGCTCAGTGCGGGGAAGCAGCGGCCAATGATTGGCTGAAATTAAGAATGTTCAGTTCGTCTCTCACCGGACCTGCCTTCGCATGGTTTGCTTTCTTGCGGCCTAACTCAATTCAAAATTGGACCGACCCCGAACGAGCATTCTATGATAGGTTCTACACTCCGCTCTCACAGGTAAGCCTTGCAGACCTTACTAATGCCAAACTGTACGCCGATGATGAGACGAGTACTTTTATTAATAGATTACAGCGGCTTAAAAGTCGTTGCCCCATAGTAATCCCG
>JAOANR010000009.1:28462545-28477905 GCA_030278955.1 Hygrophila difformis | reverse complement strand
AATAGAGAAAAAGCCAATATAGCAATGGCTAATTTGTTACCAAGACTAAAGGAACATTTAATTGTAAAGGAACATTTAATTGTGCAGGAAAAATTCCTGGAGGAACAAGAAGGGAGGCGTCCTACGCGTCAAGTCCACTTCGAGGAGGTGAGATTCAGCGACGATGAGGACAAACCAGTGGAAGTGGCTGTTGCGGAGCTAGTCCAGACAGCCAAGCCACACACTTGTGCGGCTCTCAAGCCGCCAAAACAAAAAGAGGCCAAGTATAAACCTGAGGAGGACCACTTCGATATGAGCAAGGCGAACCAAGTGTTTGATGCCTTACTCAAAGATGGCGTGATTAAGCTGCCTGTGGGGTAGAAGTTACCAGCGGTCGAGGACATTCGGGGCCGAGCATTTTGTAAGTGGCATAACTCATACACTCATAGCATTACTAAATGATGGAGTTTTAGAATTGCCATACAGAATAAAATAAAAGAGGGACGCTTGAAAATTGCAGGTATGAAAGTGGATATAGACCCGTTCCCACAGCTTCACGTTGGTGCTTCTGGATTCGTTCCAAACCCAGAGGATGGCGGCTCTAGTAGCCGGATTGATCAAGAAGGGGAACGTGTTGAAATCAATGGGCAAGATGAGGACTTGCTATCTGATGAATCTGATACCAAAAAAGAGAAGGAGCTGTATAAAAAACATCCAAAATTTAAAAACATGACCAAATAAGATTTTAAGAAAGTCCTAGAGGCCGAAGAGAAGGAACATCAGAGGAAGAAGAATCCTCCATTAAGGATTGAGATCCCAAAACCTGCCTTGGAGATCCATGACAATGGGAGGCACCAACCTGTCAATCGGGATTACAGACATGGAGTGGAGGTACTGCCAACCTTAATGAAGCGCCAAGAGCATCCTGCCGAAGCCGAGAGGTGGATGAGTAATCGGGCAGGAAGCAAAGTGGCTCAGAAGGAGCCGCCACCCATGACCAGAAGACAGTATATGCGGGCTCAGAGATGATATGCCGAGGAGATGCGGCAATGGGAAGCCCAGATTCATAAGTTGGAGTCTTCTAGGCCTCGGAAGCCAATACAACCAACTTATTTCAGGTCCCAAGGGGAGATCTGTAATGACCCGACTGATTTAAATTGGACTGTTTAAGTATTTTAGTGTTTGGCTAAATTGCGTCCAAGCCCGGATGGGGTTAATTTGAAGTATTTGAGAATGGATAGGGGGCCACTTGTAATATTCATAAATTGGAATTAAATTGGGGCCATTTTGTAGTTTGGCAAAACATTTGAAAAAATGGGAGAAAGAGAGAGAGGGGCGGTCGAGAGAGAGAAGAAGACAGGGGAGGATTTCATCCGTTCAAACTATCGCATTTCTTGGCCGATTGATTAATCGGTTGTTGGTAAGTGTTTCCCCTCGTCATGTTCTTCGCAATGATTTTTATTTTGCTTGAATTGGTTGTGATTTGGGGATGATTCTTTGTCGGTAGGTTTTGGTGTTTTTGTTCGATTGAAGATCGAATTGGGCGTCCCGGATGTGTTTAATCGTTGGAAGACATCAATGCAAGGTTACGTGGCATTATTTATGTGTTTGGGGGGTATTGGGAGTGTTTTTCCGGCAAGAAATCGCAGGAATCCGACTAAACAGTCGGAAGGGACGGAGCGCGCGCTCGCGGTGCGCTCTTGGGCGGAAACCGCGCGGCCACCGCGCGGGTCCAGGAGGGCTTGCGCGTGGGCACGCGCTGGCACGCCGGGTGCACGGCAGGACCCTATTTTGGTATGTTTTATGCGATTTTTTATGTTTAAATGCCTAAATTCTTGCTCTAAGTTGTGTTTAGACTTCTCCCAATATTATTTATAGTTCATGGAATGATTGTTTAACCCGTGGGGTTGTTGAATTGCTTGGAGGAATTGTTGAATTACGATATTGTTAGTTATAAGTGGATTGATAAATCAAATCATTAATGCATTAGCCTAGGGGCTATGTTTTGAATCTTTTATGAGTTGAGAAGCATGCGAACCTAGTGATTAGGTGTTGGATCATTTGGCATGTTGCATGTGCATGATATTACATTGGAATTGACGGATATGAAACCCGATGGGTTGATATGATGACTTCTTTGATCGGGCAGCCTTCACCGGTGTTGTTGAGTCGCGATGGCCCTGCGGGGTGGTTATTTGACTGTGACGCATGTGATTTGGCTGTTATGCCTGTGATTTGGCTGTGATGCCTGTGATTTGGCAGTTATGCCTGTAATTTGACTGTGATGCCTGTGGTCCCTGCGGGGATGGTGTATGTTACCCTGTAATGGGTTGTAGTTGATGATATCCTCACCTGTGGGTTCATACCGCCTGGGTTCTTGGGTTGCCGGCTAGGCATAATCATTGCATCTGCATATAGGTTAGATAGGTATATGTTAGGCCATGCATCACTTGCATAATTTTAATGATTGTGGTTGAAGCACCGGTATGGGACGATGTGATGTTTATTTGCTTTTATTTATATTATGCTCCGTTATTCCTTTTATCATTATCTATTCTCTATTATTATTTTATTGTTGCTCTGTTTTCCTTTACTCCCTGGAACGTAGACCTTGCTCAGTACGTTGTACTGACTCCCTTTTCTTTTGTCTGTTTTATAGATCCTGCTAGAGGCGCTGGAACATGACTGGGTTTGGGGTTATGAGAGATCACATAGATAGGACTTTTCTGTTATTATTATTTATATGTCAATTTTGTGATACTCCGTTGCTTTATTATTACTTGGCTTGGATTATTGTTAGTTGGGGCCTGTGTGCCTAGGATTTACTTATTGTCGGCCTGTGGCCTTTGTGTTTACTATTTTGGGCTGGTAGCCTTGTTTCTGATATAGTGGCAGGTTGCTAGATTATGTTTTGAGAGGCTTGTAGCCTGATGTTCTGTTAGGGATTGCTTTTATTAAGATATTCTAGGAGAATTATTTATGTGCCTATGTGTTTTAATTTTATTTTGGATTCCGCATGAATCTGGATTAATCAGATGATCACTTTAGGGTTTACTCAGCCTTGTACTAGCTGTTTTAAATTAGCTGGTCACTAGTTTAGGATAGTTAGTACGGCGGTAATGCTTGCGAAAATCAGGTTTGAATTTTCGGGGCATTACAGAGTAGTATCAGAGCCTGTGTGCTCTTTTATTGCATTAAAATTTGTGTAGACATAGGCGGTGAGATGTGCGTGGGATACATATAGTATATATTTGCATTCTTAATCTTATTTTTGTTGAGTTTTGCGCATACCAGGTTGAGCCACAGTTGAGGAATTCTGGAAGAGCAATGGTACTCCAGTCAGGATCCTTGTGACTTCACAATCATTGTGGACTGTGAATACACTGGTTATTTATTTAATTTATTATATTTATTATTTATACTCTCAGTTACTATGTTGTAGATGTTGGTGATTTCTGCTAACATTATTTATTGATGTTGCAATCGAAGTCGACTCAAGAGTTTGGAAAAGCCTCATGGAAAACCCTAAGCTTTTCGAATGGCAATCCAGGCGAGATCGATGTGGTGGATAGTATTCAAACGGGTGTGAATTACCTCAGATAGTGAGATGGAGTCAGTAAGCCTCTCTAGTGCGATAACCAATTAGGGTACTAATGATTTTCGCACATCGACTGCATAGGAAGGATGCTGAAAACCCATGTTTTAGCTATACCAGTGAGGGTATAATTGGGTTAATTAGGAGGAATAATGATATGACAAGGCATGGATTGGACACTGGTTGTCGTCGCAGTATTGGATGCCTGTGGCGCGAGGCGAGGCAAGGCAACTGTTCTGCATGTTGAGATCAGTAATGTGAGGGGACCGACTTCGCCTATGATGCGAGGCGGACCTAGAAAGGCTTGTCAAGCATGACGTCTTTATGTGATGAAAACGTTATGTTGATTGATAATGTTTTGGCGCGCGTGAAATTCTTGTTCTTAGGTGTTTCTTCTTGACTATCTGGTTGAGAGATAAACTCGTTTCCCTGTTATGGGAATTATTCATGTCGCATTTGATGTTGCGGTTATTGTGTTTGACTCTGGAGTCTCATGTTCATTCGTGACTCTGAAATTCATTTGCAAGCATGGAGTAGGTGCTACTACAGTTGCGAATCCTTCTGCCTTCGTACTGTGCGATTCGGAAGCCTCGTGTTCTTTAGCGGCTTTGCGATTTGTGCGAGAGCACGGAGTAGGACCGTTGGTGCCCTACCAGATGCTAGTTTATTTACCTTCGGTTGATAATATTCGAAGTGATCATTTGATGCAAGATGCTGTGCTGAGCATCGAGAGTCGTGAATTCAGGGCTGGCCTGATGGTCTTTAGCCTGGTTGATTTTGACGTACTATTGGGCATGGATTGGCTATTTTGCCATCGTGCTGTGATTGATTGTGGTGTTCTCTGAATATCTTTTCAGGATTCTTTGGGTAAGTGTGATTCTTACTGACCTTCTTTCATTCCACCCGCTATTGGTGTGGTTTCTGTTGCATTTTTATGTGGCTTGATGCGCAGGGGCTATTTTCCTTCCCTGTGGCTAATGAGGGATCTTCGAGCAGAGGTTCCAGCTGCTTCGAATGTCCCGGTTGTATCCGAGTTCGGGGATGTATTTCCCAACGAATTTCCTGGTCTCCCACCTACTCGGGAGATTGATTTTATCATTGAGTTGATGCCTGTTGCAGCTCCTATTTCAAAGGCTCCTTACCGTATGGCTCTTGCTGAACTGAAGGAGTTGAAGGATCAGTTGAATGAGCTTACTAGTAAAGGGTATATCCAGCCGAACAGCTCGCCTTGGGGAGCTCCTGTTTTGTTTGTTAAGAAGAACAATGGGATGATGAGGATGTGCATCGATTACAGGGGTTTGAACCGAATCACATTGAAGAACAAGTATCCTCTACCTTGGATTTGAGGATCTGTTTGATCAGTTGAGAGAGGCCAGTGTATTCATGAGATTGATTTGAGATCGGGCTACCATCAGATAAGGGTGGCAGAGGCTGATAGGCCTAAGACAGCATTCAGAACTCGTTATGGACACTTTGAATCAAGATCACGCCTTTTGGTTTGACTAACGCACCAGCGATCTTCATGTATCTTATGCATAGGGTATTCTGTCCCCTGCTGGATGTGTGCGTGGTTGTGTTCATAGACGATATTCTAGTCTATTTGCCTACTCGTGAGGCACATGCGGGTCATCTGATGACAGTGTTGAATACATTGCGAGAGCATAAGCTGTATGCTAAAATCTCTAAATGTGAATTCTGGTTAGAGAATGTGTCTTTTCTGGGACACATCATTTCTAGTGAGGGGATTGCAGTTGATCCTGCCAAAGTGGAAGCTGTATTGAAATGGCAAGCCCCTAAGAATGTGGGGGAGATCTGAAGTTTCCTGGGTCTTGTTGGCTACTACTGCAGATTCATTGAGGGGTTTTCTAGTATTGCTCGACCTCTGACAAGATTGTTGAGAAAAGATGTCAGATTTAGATGGGATGATGATTGTGAGCAGGTATTCGAACCGTTAAAGAAGAAAGTGACAGAGGCACCTGTTTTAGTACTACCTGACTATTCAGGCGAGTATGAGGTTTATACAGATGCGTCGCTTAAGGGTTTAGATTTGGTGTTAATACAGAATGGAAAAGTGATTGCTTATGCATCTCGACAGCTTAAGCCTCATGAGCAGAACTACCCGACTCATGATTTGGAGATGGCAGTGGAAGTGCATGCTCTGAAAATCTGGAGACACTATCTGTATGGGGCGAAGTGTAGGATTTATTCAGATCATAAGAATCTGAAGTATTTGTACACCTCAGACCACATGTGTGGTAGACAGAGGAGGTGGATGGAGTTGTTGCAGGACTATGACATGGATATTCAGTCCATTGAGGGAAAGGCAAACTGGGTGGCGGATGCTTTGAGCAGGAAGGAGCATCACTCAGTGGCGTGTTTGGGGTTGATGGCTGAAATGGCACAGGGAACTACTCAAACTTGAGGTTTATGTAGTTTCTGTTGGCTCTGTTCAGCACACCTTAAACATGCTAGTTACTACATCATCATTGATTGATGAGATATTCGCTAGTCAGCATGATAGCGGGGATATGGCAGTATTGAGACAGAAGATTCAGGATGGTAAGGCTCTGGGTTTCGGAATTGATGACAAGGGCATGGTGAGATATGGCGATAGATGGTGCATTCTGGAGTATTGTGATGACCTGAAGAGAAAGGTCATGGATGAGGCTCACACGACTCCCTATTCTGTTCACCCAGTGGTCACAAAGATGTACTCCCTCCGTCCCAATAATTCTGTCTCACTTTCCTTTTTGGTACGTCCCATTACAATTGTCACATTTCTTTTTTAGGAAATAATTAAATACTCAATTACCAAACTTACACCCATCACATCACATCAATAAATATATATATATATATATATATATATATATTAAAATTTCAATTCACTATCATTAATAAATTCAACTCACAACCATCACATCACACATAAATAAATAAATAAATAATTCAAATTCATTACATTCACATCACATAAATTACTAATTTACCCTTACTTTAAACACTAATATACCCCTACATTAAATTTAACCATCTTCACATAAAAAACCGTGCCCAAAAGAATGAGACGTTATAAACAGGACGGAGGGAGTATAAAGACATCCCATAGACTTATTGGTGGAACAACATGAAGAGGGAGATAGTTGATTATGTGGCTAAGCTTGCTACATGTCAGCAAAGTGAAGGTTGAGCACATGAGGCCGATGGGTTTGCTACAGCCTTTAGCATTACCTGAATGGCAGTGGGAATCCATTTCCATGGATTTTATGACCGGATTGCCACAGACTGTGAGGGAGATGGACACTATCTGGGTAATGGTGGATCGTTTGACAAAGAGTGCAGTGTTCATACCTACGAGACTGACATGGAGTATGAGCCAGCTTACCTAGGCTTATATTCTGCATGTTGTTAAGAGATGTGGGATCCCCAGGGAGATTTTTTCTGATCGGGATTCCAGATTCCTGTCCAAGTTTTAGAAGGATGTACAGGCAGCGTTTGGCATGCAGATTAACATGAGTACTGCATGGCATCCTCAGTCAGATGGTCAGACAGAGAGGACCATTAGGACATTAGAGGATATGTTGCGAGCTTGTGCATTGGACTTCCAGGGAAGTTGGGAGAATCACCTCAGTTTGGTGGAGTTCAGTTACAAAAACAGTTATCATGCGAGTGTTGGTATGGCTCCCTTCGAGGCGTTGTATGGGAGGTGGTTCAGGAGTCCCTTATGTTAGAATGATCCAACAGATAAGGTGAATGCGGGTCCTGAAATGATTGAGCAGACTGTTGAGTTAGTGAGAATCATCCGGGATCGAATGAAAGAGGTTCAAGAGAGACAGAAGAGCTATGCTGATTTAGCTCGTCGGGATGTGGAGTTTGAGATTGGTGATAGGGTATTACTACGGGTATCGCCTATGAAAGGGGTACGCCGGTTTGGTAAGAAGGGCAAGCTGAGCCCGAGATACATTGGACCCTATGAAATTGTGGAGAGAGTTGGTAAAGTGGCTTAGAGGTTGGCTTTGCCCGTTGAAGTGGGGCGAGCTAGTGATGTTTTTCATATTTCTGAACTCCGGAAGTTTGTATCTAACCCATCTAAGATTATCCAGCCTGATGAGATTGAGTTGGATGCAAGTCTTGAGTATGAGGAGTATCCAGTTCGGGATATTAATGCAAAGGAAAGAGTCTTGAGGAGCAAAACCATCCCGGTGGTAAACGTGTTGTGGTCTAGGCACGTGGCTGAAGATGCTACTTGGGAAACCGAGGAGCATATGAAGCTGAAGTACCTAGACTTGGACTCGACTCCGTCGCTATGCCGTAACATTGTTCCCTTACTTATTGATTTTGATCATGTTCTTGAATGTGCATTTCGAGCACGAAATGATCCTAAAGGGGGAGGAATGTAATGGCCTGACTTATTTAAATTAGATTATTTAAGTATTTTAGTGTTTGGCTAAATTTCATCCAAGCCCGGATGGGGTTAATTTGAAGTATTTGAGAATGGATAGGGGGCCATTTGTAATATTCATAAATTGGAATTAAATTGGAGTCATTTTCTAGTTTGGCAAAACATTTGAAGAAACGGGAGAAAAAGAGAGAGGGGCGATCGAGAGAGAGAAGAAGAAAGGGGAGGATTTCATTCAGTTCAAACTATCGCGTTTCTTGGCCGATTGATTAATCGGTTGTTGGTAAGTGTTTCCCCTCGTTATCTTCTTTGCAATGATTTTTATTTTGCTTGAATTGGTTGTGATTTGGGATGATTCTTCGTCAGTAGGTTTTGGTGTTTTTTTTCGATTGAAGATCGAATTGGGCGTCCCCGAGGTGTTTAATCGTTGGAAGACATCAAGGCAAGGGTTATATGGCTTTATTTACGTGTTTGGGGTGTATTGGGGGTGTTTTTCCGGCGAGAAATTGCCGGAATCCGACTGAACAGTCAGAAGGGACGGAGCGCACGCTCGCGACACGCTCCTGGGTGGAAATCGCGCGGCCACCGCGCGGGTCTAGGCGGGCTTGCGCGTGGGCACACGCTGGCACGCCGAGTGCGCGACAGGACCTTGTCTTGGTCTGTTTTATGCGAATTTTGATGTCTAAATGCCTAAGTTCTTGCTCTAAGTTGTGTTTAGACTTCTCTCAATATTATTTATAGTTCATGAATGATTGTTTAACCCGTGGGGGTTGTTGAATTGCTTGGAGGAATTGTTGAATTACGATATCGTTAGTTATAAGTGGATTGATAAATCAAATCATTAATGCCTTAGCCTAATGGCTATGTTTTTTAATCTTTTATGAGTTGAGAAGCATGCGAGCCTAGTAATTAGGTGTTGGATCATTTGGCATGTTGCATGTGCATGATATTGCATTGGAATTGATGGATATGAAACCCGATGGGTTGATATGATGACTTCTTTGATCGGGCAACCTTCACCGGTGTTGTTGAGTCCCGATGGCCCTATGGGGTGGTTATTTGGCTGTGATGCCTGTGATTTGGCTGTGATGCCTTTGGCTGTTAGGCCTGTGATTTGGCTGTGGTACCTGTGATTTGGCTGTTATGCCTATGATTTGACTGTGATGCCTGTGATTGACTGTTATGCCTGTGATTTGGCTGTGATGCATGTGGTCCCTGCGGGGATGGTGTATGTTACTGTAACGGGTTGTAGTTGATGATATCCTCACCTGTGGGTTCATACCGCCTAGGTTCTTAGGTTGTCGGCTAGGCATAATCATTGCATCTGCATATATGTTAGATAGGTGTATGTTAGGCCACGCATCACTTGCATAAATTGTATTATTGTGGTTAAAGCACCGGTATGGGACGGTGTGATGTTTATTTTCATTTATTATATTCTGCTCCGTTATTCCTATTATCATTTTCTATTCTCTATTATTATTATTTTATTGTTGCTATGTTTTCCCTTACTCCCCGGAACGTAGCCCTTGCTCAGTACGTTGTACTGACTCCCTTTGCTTTTGTCTGTTTTATAGATCCTGTTGGAGGCGCTGGAGCATGACTGGGTTTGGGGTTATGAGAGATCACATAGATAGGACTTTTCTTTTATTATTATTTATATGTCATTATGTGATACTCTGTTGCTTTATTATTACTCTTGAATTATTATTAGTTGGGGCCTGTGTGCCTAGGATTTACTTATTGTCGGCATGTGGCCTATGTGTTTACTATTTTGGGCTGGTAGCCTTGTTTCTGATATAGTGGCAGGTTGCCAGATTATGTTTCGAGAGGCTTGTAGCCTGATGTTCTGTCAGGGATTGCTTTTATTCAGATATTCTGGGAGAATTATTTATGTGTCTATGTGTTTTTATTTTATTTGGATTCCGCATGAATCTGGATTAATCGGATGATCACTTTAGAATTTACTCAGCCTTGTACTAGCTGTTTTAAATTAGCTGGCCACTAGTTTAGGATAGTTAGTACGGTGGTAATGCTTGCGAAAATCAGGTTTGATTTTTCGGGGAGTTACAAGACCTCCGAGCAACGGAGGCCTATTCATGAGAGGCTGCAGCGTCCGGATGGGAAGCCCTTTTTTAGGAAGCCTAGTTCACCATACCACCTCGGAAGCCATGTAACACCTCGGATTTGATAACCCAGGCCGGGATGTCACCGCCACACCTCCCTAGCAAGACACGGATTCTCCGAGCTTGCTAAAGAGATGCAAGGCTATAGGTATTGCAAAGAGTTTTAAAACAAGTCCGGAATTTATTTAAAAATAATAATAAATCTCATCCACACATAATAGTAATAATAATATGTCGCAGCGGAAATAAATAAAATGGGCCAACATGGCCAAAACTCGGGTTTTACATGCCCGATATGCAGTATCATAAAAATGCCAATTTAATGTTTAATAATTGCATCCCCCAATGCACATGCTATGCATCATCTCCGTACTCTGAAAGAAAAAGGAAAAATAATTTTATCAGTATTATAAAATACTGAGTAAGTCGATCCTAACATAGCAATAAAGGGGTTTAATTAAATAATTAAGTTTTCCTCCTAGGCATGCATACAAAAATATTCCATTTACCAATTTAAAAATAAATAATTTAATTGTATACTTGAACATGCATCAAATTCATAAATGTTAATTTAACATGTTATAAAATTTAAGACATAAATTTAAATGCAAAATTTAAAAATAAGAATAAATAAATAAATACGTAAAAAGTATTAAGTCTTTTAATTTTTCCCGTTACATCACCTTTCTCAATATTTAGTGTAGCCGGTCATCCGGCGGCCGCAGCCGTTTCGTACGTTTCTTGTGTAGCCGGTAATCCGGCGGCCGCAGCCGTATCTGCCATACCCAAAACACTCCGGAGCCTCGGAAAATCCATACGGATAATCCTGAGAGTGTAGGCCGTATCTCAATGCCGTTTTGGCGTAGTATCTCATCTAATTTCTCTCGTCCATTATAGGCCCGAAGAGAAAGGCTAGAGGGGCACCCTGCAGAGCACTCACCCTCCGCCGAAGTATCTCATATGTTTCAATTTAGTGTGACGGGATTTTTCAAAAGTATAGATGTATCGTATTTCAAGGTCTCGACCGTTTGTTTCGAAATTTCAAAATCTCTTCGGTTTAAAATCGTTGGCGTCACAATTTACGCCTTTTTAATTTAAACATTCATTTCAAGTCCGAAAATTCTGAAATTTTCATAGTATATCAAAAACACCCTAACGAACAACTTTTGTGTTTTAACGATTTCAAAATAAGTTGAGGAAATATGTCAAAAATCGAGTTTATTGCACAACATGTACACTGTCAGGATTCAGGTTTACCACAGTTTGGAAAATCGACGGTTTGACATACCAAATGGACTCCAAAAATTCTGAAATTTTATATGCACAAACAAAACATGATTATCTACAACTTTTATTTAGATTGCAAAGATCAATTCGGATTAGAAAAAATAGAAACGGGCTCATCAAGTTCGGACATCAACACTGTCAGATTTTCGAAAAGTTTTCAAATTGCAGTTTATGTTTGGATCGATTTGGGATAGAAAACATTGATGAAAATGGCTGAAATTTTTACAGAACATAGATTAACATGTTAGGAACAAAAGTCTAGTTTTGAGTTTCTCAGATTGGATTCCTGAAATATGAGTTTTAATCGGATTTCAGAAATTGTGCAAGATAGGGTTTTTAAGTTCGATTTTTACGTTTCGTTACAAAGTGACTAAAACGGATGCCCCTAAGCCACCCATATTGATATGAAAGGAATCAACTTACAGTGATTGAGTGTTTGGTCATCCTAGGGTCGCTCGGCTTGTCCAAAGTTACTACGAACGGATCAACGCCCACGTTCTCCTTCTCATTCGGTCACGAACGTGTTTACAAGTCCAATATTCGAAAGTTAGAGGAGGATTGGAGATAAAAACGGGAAAAAGGAATCTGAATACTCCTTACCAATGATCTAAGGGATATAAACCTTGATCTACACGTCTCTACGGTCGTTGATGGTTGCCGGAAAGTCGCCGGAAGTCCGTCGGGAGGTCGTCGGAAGAGTGTTTGGCTTTGGGAGTGTTTTGGGAGAGTAGAGAAGGTTTGGAGGCTGGCAAATGGGGTGGGAATTAACCCTAGGTCGTCCTAATACTCCCTCCCCCATCCAAAATCCACCTTCCATAGACGGGGGTTCGAAATATGGCAAGAAATCGCCGAAACCGCGTGAATGGCCGCATTCTGTGGTGTCACGCGGGGTTGGCGCGCTGGAAGGCCAAACCCCGCGCGGCCAGCGCGCGGCCTCCGCCTGGGCCTCGGTCCGGGCGGGTCCGTGCGATCCGTCGGGTCTTTTCCTCCTCTCTTTCGGACTTCTATCCTTCCGTGTTTTCGGGCTAAATTTTCCGGGATATTTTCGGATTGTGATTCCCATCCTTATTTTATTCCGACTTAAATTGATTTCATGTTTGAAATCTTAGGTCCGTCGGTTTTGGATTCGTCGGCTCCTAAATCGTCGTCTTTCGACTTCCGTGCATTTTCGATTTTACGGGTTCTCGGAAACAAGACCTCTTTTCTCATCGGATTAATTTCTATTTTATAAAAATTACGGGTATTACAGTCTACCCTCCTTAAGAATCAACTTCGTCCTCGAAGTTGCGCTTTATCGTCTCGCGAGTTCGGGAATTGTTTGATTAAGTGATTGTATTATCGTGTGTTGTTGTTTGTTATTATTTGACTGAACTCAGAATTGAAATTTCCAAGTTGCCTACGTACCCTGTGAAGGGATCAAGTCATTACGTAGTTCAAAACAATTTGAATTTGTTTATTCGGGGTACAAAATATTCGGGCCATTACATCCTCCCCCTCTTAAGATACAGTTATGTCCCCATAACTGTGGTTGCATTGTCTTGGAATAGGGTCGGGTAACGTTCCTTCATGTCTGCTTCTAGTTCCCATGTTGCCGTCTCGGTTTCGTGGTTAAACCAAAGAACCTTGACCATCCTCACGGTCTTATTTCTTGTGACTCTCTCCTTCATGCCGAGTATTCGTACCGGGAATTCCTCGTAGCTCAGGTCATCATCCAATTCAATCTCTTCCGGTTGGAGTACATGGGTCGGATCGTGTACGTACTTTTTCAATTGTGAGACATGGAACACATCGTGGACACGAGCGAATTGTGGCGGCAATGCTAGCCGATATGCTAGGTTTCCCACTCTTTCTAGGATCTCATACGGTCCTATGTATCGTGGACTCAATTTTCCTCGCTTGCCAAAGCGCATCACCCCCTTCATCGGTGATACCTTTAGCATGACCTTATCGCCGATTTGAAATTCCAAGTCTTGCCGTCTCACATTGGCATAGCTCTTTTGCCGGTCCTGAGCAGCTCTCATCTTTCCTTGGATTATTTTGATTTGTTGAGCCATGTCCTCAACAAGTTGCGGTCCAACTTCCATAGTCCTATTGTTCTCTTCCCAACTCAATGGGCTTCGGCACTTGCGTCCATACAGTGCCTCAAAAGGTGCCATGCCGATGCTAGTATGGTAACTATTGTTGTAGGAAAATTCGATTAGTGGTAAGTGATCTTCCCAACTTCCCTTAAACTCTAGTACACATGCCCTTAGCATGTCCTCTAACGTTTGGATCATTCTTTCTGTTTGTCCATCCGTCATGGGGTGGAACGCGGTACTCATCTTTATTTTCGTACCGAGGGCTTCTTGTAGCTTTGTCCAGAAATGAGAGACAAATCTACTGTCTCTGTCCGAGATGATGTCATGTGGTACTCCATGCCGCCGTACCACATTGTCGACATACGCCTTTGCCAATTGGTCCATGGACCAAGTATCCTTCATTGGGATGAATATGGCAGCTTTTGCCAACCTATCCTCGATCACCCAGATTTTATTCATCCCTTTCGGTGAACGTGGTAACCCCGACACGAAATCCCTTGAAATGCTATCCCATTTCCAACTCGGGATTTCCAATGGTTGACGTACTGCCTTGATCTTCTAGCAGGTAAGGCATCTTGCCACAAATTCGGCTACCTCTCTTTTCATGTTCGGCCACCAATAGTTCTTCTTTAAGTCCTTGTACAGCTTGCCTCCTCCGAGATGAACCGAGTATGGGGTATTATGGCCTTCCTCCATCACCTTTTGCTTTAGGTCAACGCATTTTCGTGGTATACACCACCTTCCCTTGAAGCGGATACTCCCGTCTTCATGCATTTTAAAATCCATTGCCTTTCCTTCGGCAATGTCCTTCCTAATTTCTTCCAACTTCTCATCACCCGGTTGGGCGAGTCGTATTTCATCAAATATGGTAGGTCCCACTACCATCGCGTTGACGACTTTGTTTACTGTGCCAGAATGCACCAACTCTAGACTCAATTTCGCCAAGTCTCTATACAACTCGGCCGGTATCACGAGTGAATTCGCCACGTGTTGAATTTTTCGACTCAGGGCATCAGCTACAACGTTGGCTTTTCCTTTGTGATAAGCAATCTCCAGGTCATAATCACTGATTAACTCCAACCATCTCCTTTGCCTCAAATTCAGCTCTTTTTGCGTGAATATGTACTTGAGGCTCTTATGGTCGGTGAACATCCGACACTTTCGCCCATAGAGATAGTGTCTCCATATCTTTAAGGCGAACACGACTGCGGCTAGCTCTAAGTCGTGCGTCGGGTAGTTCTCTTCGTGTGGTTTTAGTTGACGCGATGCGTATGCTATGACCCTTTGATCTTGCATTAACACGCATCCCAATCCTTCTTTCGAGGCGTCGCTGTACACCTCGAAGTCACCTTCCTCCGATGGTAGCGCCAATACTGGCACTGTGGTAAGTTGTTTCTTCAAATCTTGGAATGCGGACTCGCATTCACTGGTCTATTCATATTTCACCCCTTTCTTTAACAGCTGGGTTAACGGGCGTGCAATTTTTGAGTAGTTCTTTACAAATCGCCTGTAGTATCCGGCCAGTCCAAGGAAACTTCTTATCTCTGTTGGACTCTTCGGCGGTACCCACTCGGTCACTGCCGAGATCTTTGCCGGGTCTACTGCCACTCTGTTGGCGGATACTATATGCCCAAGAAATGCACTTCTCTTAACCAGAAGTCGCATTTGGACAGCTTGACATACAGTCGATTTTCTCGTAAGATCTGTAACACTTTGTGTAAGTGCTCGGAGTGTTCTTCTTCACTTTTCGAGTAGATCAGGATGTCATCTATGAACACCACCACGCATTGAGCTAATAATTTTCGAAATACGTTGTTCATGAAGTTCATGAACATCGCTGGGGCGTTCGTCAGCCCGAATGATAGCACCGTGAACTCGTAGTGTCCGTAACGAGTT